>JACRUU010000019.1:3933247-3990747 GCA_030449085.1 Kryptopterus vitreolus | reverse complement strand
TTTCATTGGGAGTGATTAGGATGGACAGGATTAGAAACGTGTTTATTAGAGGGAGAGCGCATGCAGGATGTTAAGGAGATGAGGTGACGGAGGCTAGATTGAGAAGGTTTGGACATGTGCAGAGGAGGAGGGACATGGGATAGAGAGGGAGAAGGATGCTGAGAATGGAGGTGCCAGGAAGAAGGAAAAAAGGAAAGCCAAGGAGGAGGTTTATGGATGTGGTGAGTCATGAAGGTGTGGATCCATATATAGTATGTACAAATGTATATATACAATCTTTCCTTGGGTCACGGGGAGCCTGTGCCTATCTCAGGCGTCTATGGGCATTAAGGCAGGATACACCCTGGATGGAATGCCAACCCATCGCAGGGCACACACACTCACACACACACTCACAGTCACACATTAGGGACAATTTTCCAAGTTGCCAATCAACCTACCGTGCATGTTTTTGGACCGGGAGGAAACCGGAGAACCCGTAGAAAAAAACCCTGAGGCACTGGGAGAACATGCAAACTCCACACACACATGGCCGAGACGGGAATCGAACCCGGACCCTGGTGGTGTAAGGCGAACGGGCTAACCTCTAAGCCACTGTGCCCCTTATATTCTCATACTTTTTAAAATATTTATTTTCGTGAACTGTTATTGAGGTGCGTGTTGTATCCTGTTGTCCAGTGACGATAAAGGTCTATTCTATTATAGGATGTCTTTGGATGTGGTAGCATGAAATTTCCCCTTCACATGTATTAGGAGGTTTTAGATATGACTTGGAATGGAAGATCTCGCGCTCCCTCATTATGAGCATAAGAAACACTGAATAAACCCAGGGCCTCTTTATGATACCTACATCTGTTCGTCAGGCTTTATTAGCACCCTTGTCGCACACAAGTCTCCAAAATCTAGGACAGTAAGGTATTCAAATTGCTGAACAGTAATCGCTCTCGGCTGTTTCTCAGTTCTCGGCATTTTAGCTCATTATGACTCATCTGCAATCCGTTGTTCATTCCCAACGTGATCAATAACTCCCAGAATCCCGCCGGGCTTGTATTGTCCCCCTCACGACATGCCCCCGGGTTGCAGCGGGACAATAGCAGTTGGAAAAAGACGGGCAGGCCGTGTGCCGTGGCCGCGAGCTGGAGATAAACTCGGAAACGTCTCTGTATTCACCCCGCGCTCTGCAGGGACACATGCAAATGAGCGCCACGGCAAAGGATTGCCACACTTCACTGCTCAAAGTCAACAAGCTTCCTCCCTTTTCCTCCCTCCCTCCTTCTCTCTTTCTTGTTCCTCCACTCGCGGTTATCTCAAGTGCCTGCTCTGTAGTGTTCCTCTTTTTTGTGGTCCTCACAAATAATTGAATTGAAAACGGCGGAGAATGCCCCCCCCCCCCCACACACACACACACGTCACCCGTTCATCTGTAGTGCGGTTCTCATCTGTCCGAATGTTTTTTTTTTTTTAACAGGATATGTGTGTGTGTGTGTGTGTGTTTATTTTTTTTTTTCAATAAAAAAAGAATGAGATAACAGCAATTTGTGAATTTCAAGCAAGAGCCTGGGTTTCGTCTTCCTCCCATGTAACGAGTCGGAGAGGTCTCCGTCATGCGAAGAGGCATCCTAATAGTCGCGTCGCTCGAGAATACCGTCTCGCTCTTCAACAGAGCGAAATCCGGAAGCTGCAGCGTTGGGAAGGGGCGAGGGAGGGAGTGAGGGATGGAGTGGTGGCAGAGAGAGGATCGTTATGTGTTGTGCTTCCTGTAATTAGAGAAATGCTCGAAAAGCAAATCAAAGGGGATTTTTTTTCCCCCCAATACTGAACATCGCTCAAGGATGTTGTTCTAGACAGCGATTCCATTATTAGATTCAGGTAATAAAGGAAAAAATCGTATGTAGATCAGAAATACTTGATATAATACTTAAAATTGTGGATTTGTTACTGAGAGCACTGCATTTGGCAGACACTCTTATCTCATACTGTACAAGTAAGGGTTAAGGGCCTTGCTGAAGGGCCAAACAAGGGTTGCAATATTCACGTACAGTAGCTGCAATGGTGCAGAGAGAATGCACTATAGAAACATTTTATTGAGGAGAAATAGAAGATCAATAGAATAACCATTGTTTGTCATATACATTACAGTATAGTGACATTGTTTCTTCATACATCCCATCTTGTTTTTTTAGAAGCTGGGGTCAGAGCGCAGGTTCAACCATGATACAGAGCCCCCTGGAGCACAGAGGGTTAAGGGCCTTGTTCAAGGACCCATAAAAGGCAAGCTTAGTGATTACCAGAGCTCGAACCACCGACTTTCTGAACTATATAATATATTCGTCCCTTCCGTAATAATGAAAGTATAGCGCACGTTCGCCTCACACCTCCAGGGTCCGGGTTCGATTCCCGTCTCGGCCATGTATGTGTGGAGTTTGCATATTCTTCCCGTGCCTCAGGGGGGTTTTCTCCGGGTTCCCCCGGTCCAAACACATGCACAGTAGGTTTATTGGCACCTAGTGTATGAATGTGTGTATGAATGTGAGTGTGTGTGTGTCCTGTGATGGGTTGGCATTCCTTCCTGGTGTATCCTGCCTTAATGCCCATAGACACCTGAGATAGGCACAGGCTCCCCGTGACCCGAGGGAAGATTGGATATAGCGGTAGAAGATGGACCGGGAGGAAACCAGAGAACCCGGAGAAAAAAACCCTGAGGCACGGGGAGAACATTCAAACTCCACACACACATGGCCGAGACGGGAATCGTCTATTATTATTATTATTATTATTATTATTATACAATTCAATTCATTTTTAACAATAGGCATTTGTCTCAATGAAACTTTAAACAGATGTTATATACTTTAACAGATGTTATAAACTTTAAACAGAATCTTATACTTGGGTGTCCACAAACGTTTTCATTCCCATTTCCAGTCGACTGCTTGCAACTCATTAATGCATAAGCAGAACTATCAACCTCCCGGGTATAAAAGCTGACGATCAGAAGACGTGATGGAGATGAGACGAAGCAGAAGTGACAAGGAGGAAAACAGGATGGCACGTGAAAATGGACACGTGCCTGCGTCAGTCGAACGGCCTTTTGATGATCGGTGGTGACTAAGTGTAAAGGCTATGTATTTGTGGCCATCCACGAGACCAAACGGTGCTCTAAAATAATTGGAGGACGGCGGATGACATTTCAAGAAACTCCATTAAAACTAACTAGATGAAAGGCAAGAAAGGGCTCGTGCAGGTTAGCCCGAGAAAAAGGCAAAGAGAAAAAGGGAGCTTTGAAAACAAATCTTGGCTCTGCTTTGTGTAAGGGTGTCCACAGTCTGCTAATGACTAGCGGGAAAAAAAAAAAAAGAAAAAAAAAAGAAAAGAAACTAGGCCTGATGGATTCACGGAGGCTAATGTAGAACAGGCTGGCAATGGAATATTTTTATCCGCTGTGAAGCAGAAAGAGCGAAAGTCTGACAGCTTTCCGGCAGTGGAGGCTGACGGGAGAGGGGATGAGGGAGGGAAGGGAGCGAAAGAAGGAACGCGAGAAGACAGGTTTTGAGGGAAAGTGTAGCACAGGATTGCTGTCAAGCCTCAAGCAAGCTCCATTTAACAAGCTGCAGGATGGAGGGACAGACACGGGCTGGCGAGATGCTGGAAACCAGGGCTATGTTTCTATCTCCATTCAACACATTGTCCTTTTCCTGCCTATTAGCTGATACTAGCTGGATATAATAAACTGGCAAAATGAATTTCGATGCTGGTTAAAACATTTTATTCAACAAACGTTCCTATTTGTCCAGGTCTTTTGGTTCCGTCTTTTATAGAAGAGGTCTTTAAAGTCCAGGAGCACATGGGTCAGAGAATGTGTATCAAACACCGATATTGAACGAAACAAATCATATTACTCTAGTCATATTATGTTAAGACAAATAGCACTGTGCTGTTGTTGTGCATGCATTATTATCTGTATATTTTACTATATTATTACATTTTTTTAAAAATTATTTCTCATCATAAACATCATAAATTGAGATTTGGAATGCAAAAGTTATTAATATTTTAAGATTATATAAAATTTCATACATTTCTATACATTTAATAGAACTTAATCATTGTAAAAAAGAAAAAAAACAGTTTCACCGATGTTTCTTTTTTATGGGATGTGGTAGCTCAGTGGTTAAGGCAATGGGCTCTGGACTGGAAGATCGCCAGTTCAAATCCCACCCCCATTGCCCTTGTGGGCCCCTAAGCAAGGCCCTTACCCCTCAATTGCCCGTTTGTAAGTCACTCTGCATAAGGGTGTCTGCTTACAAACATTCAACCTTAATTACTGCAGTACCACTGTGTATCCCCTAGGGGTCGCAAACCCCTGCTCTATAACGCAACATTTACCGATTACTTTCAAGACCGATATTACAATAATAATAATATATATAATATAATAATAATACAATAATAACGGAATTTCTTAACACGTATAACGATGACACCGTTTTTTTCCGCTCCCCCTGATCACCTTATCTTAATGCGGCACTTCAGATCCTCGACGTCATCAGGGGAATTACGTTGTAGCTTAAAACCCTGACTGAGCCAGCCACAAAAATCATGAGCAGCCCTCATCAAAGCACTCATCATTCCTCGGACAGACTAAAATGTCCCTTCTGCCACACAGGAATCGGATTAGTTCCACTACTCCTCTTAGTGCCAGCTAATTTTGTGCCAGGCCCACTTCCGTGTTTAATTTATCAGCACTCCCAATTGCCTGGGTCCTCATGCTTGCACTGGCTGATAGATGGGAATGGGTCCCGGGGCGAAGATATCCGCTGGTAGTGCTTTTCTAACTGGAACTCTACAGCCGGCAATTTGAGAGATGTTGTGTCGTGAAGCATATAATTGTAACAAATTTGAAGACTGTGACCAAAAGCGATTCAGAATTGGTGCTTTTCTGTGTAAACATTTCAGCGAACATTTCGAAGCGTTAACGATACGATTAACGAAAATTGTTTTCTGGAAAACGTGTTTTTTTTATCTACATTTAAGAACGGAAGATGCATTTACACTTACGCTCCTATATTTCTTCCTCTATCACTACTACTACTACTACTACTACTACTACTACTACTACTGATACTGAGGTTTAGCGGCGATGTCGCATCATTGATGCGCTGAAACAAGAGACGAAATGAACGTGGTGATATCTATTTTTAAAACAGGGAAAAGGGCAAAAAAGTTTGGCTTTAAGGAGTCTTGTGTGTTACTGTAAAAGATTATAAGTACCGACCCCTCCTCTGCTTTGCCTTAACACCATTTACTCACACCAAGTACTAAATACCACAATACCATGAGAAACGTTAAAAGGACAGAGGAAAATAAAGATCAGTTTAAAATAATGCCAATGTAAGGCTTTAAAGGGACAAAAATTGTATTAGGACTCTGCGGAAACCTTGTGTAGTGCCGTGAAATTCTTCCCATTCTTTGTATACCCCAGCCGTGTGAGAAGGTGCGGGTTCAGAGCACAGGGTCAGCTATGATACAGCGACCCTCCAAGGGGATAAGCTACTTTCTCAGTGGTCCCAAGAGTTTCAGATTGGCATTACAGTGGCATGAACCCTTGACCTTATTATCAATTAAGCTACCTCTTCTTTATTTTAACCCCTATGATTATAGTTCCCTTTTTTTCGTGAATGTAATGTTAATAAACTGTTAATAATTGTTAATAAACAAACTGACGTATTGCTCTTTGTCCTCTTTCCTCAGGAGGCAGACTCTTCTTCTTGGTGCTCTGGCTGAATGTTGTTCCCGTGTTGAACGGTTGCCCGGCAAAGTGTGTATGCTACAGTGAGCCGAAACCGACCGTGGCCTGTCAGCAGCAAGGCCTTTTCACTATTCCTACCGAAATCCCTGTCCGTAGCCAGCGGATATTCCTCCAGAGCAACAAGCTCACGGTGGTCCGTTCCACCAGCTTTAGCTCAGTGCATAACCTCACCGTCCTTTGGATGTACTCAAACAACATCAGCCACATTGAGTCTGGGGCCTTCTACGGCCTGGAGAGACTGGAAGAACTGGATATCGGTGACAACAGCAATCTTCGGATCATCAGTCCCTCTGCCTTTCGTGGTCTGACCAAGCTGCACACTTTGCACCTGCACCGGTGTGGACTGTCCGAGCTCCCCATCGGGGTGTTCCGCGGACTCTACTCCCTCCAGTACCTGTTTTTACAGGACAACAACCTCCTTGCCCTGCACGACGACACTTTTGTGGACCTGGCCAACCTAACCTACCTGTTCCTGCACAACAACAAGATCAAAGTTGTGATGGACCACATGTTGAGGGGGTTGCTGCACCTCGACCGCTTGCTCCTGCACCAAAACCGGATTGTTCACGTACAGCAGCGGGCGTTCAACGACCTCGGCAAGCTGACCACCTTGTTCCTGTTTTATAACAATTTGACTATGTTGAGCGGTGAGACGATGGAACCGTTGGTGTCGCTCCAGTATTTACGGCTCAACGGCAACCAGTGGATTTGTGATTGTCGAGCCAGGCCTCTCTGGGATTGGTTCAAACGCTTCAAAGGCTCCAGCTCCGATCTCGAATGCCACCTTCCCGTAACTCTTATTGGGAAGGACTTGAAACGACTTAAAAGCAACGACCTGGAAGGATGCCTTGACACCAATCCTCATTCCGGAAAGTTCTTGTCCTTTGACGACCCCATGGGAGAGAGCATTCCGCGATGCTGCCTTTCAGATAACGACAAATCCTCCATCATATCTAGTAAGACCCTTCCCGACCCGTCATCGTACAACAGCCGCCAAATCACGAACAACCCCCAGAAGGAGAAAGAGAACATCTCGAAGACGAAAGTCCTCGAAACGGAACGGATAAAGAACGACACACGCAGCAAGCAGGGAGTAAGTCTTAACGACGGGCCGCTGGCAACCCTTTCCAACAACCTCGATCAGTCTTTGGACAAACTCAACCCAGACCTGTTGGATATGGAACCTTCGACAGCACCGGCGAAAAAGAAAAAAAAGTGCTCGAAAAAGCCTAAATCAGACCAGTCGTGTCTGAAGAGCCATGGATCTACCCGTAGAGGCTTGGGCCTTCTGTTGTTTCCCATGTTTTGGTTGTCCTTAACCGTGTCTTAGTTTGAACAGGACCAAATTCCCGGATCGGTTCTGCTCATGACAATGGCACAAAAGAAAACACTTTTTGGTAACGTAGAGTTACAGACAGAGACCGTCGAACGATTAGCGAGGTTAACCTGCACGGTTGAGAATGAACACATTCAAAAGCTAAAGACACATTTAAAGAAAATGGATGCCTTTCAAAAAAATAGAAAAGAAAAAAAAGCAAAAGAAACGAAAAAAAAGGAAAAAAAAAAAAAAAAACCCGTATGATTTAAATGTATATAAAAACTCAGTGCCCAAATGTTTGTTCTATGTAACTTTAAATGTGCCGTGTTTAAGCAACACCGCAGAGAGAGTCCTCTTTCCTTTTACCTGCAAAAGCTTACACTGACCAGAAAGTGACTACCGAAAAAAAAAAAAAAAAAAAAAACCCGTAAAAAATTTTCAAGAAGAGCTTAAAAAGATCCCAGAAAGCCGAAAGCACACAAGAATGTCAAAGGTGTGAGATGAAGATTTCCGTTGCCAGTGTTATTCTTCAAAGAGTGATACATCTGTTCGATACTGTTACGTTTTTTTTTTTTTAAATGTTTTTTTTTTTTTTATGTATTTCTGTAAAGATAAAATGTAAAGATATAATTTCTCCCTGAAACATGCGGCATTCGGTCTGCGTCACGACATGATTTTTTACAGGTGGCGATTGTCAACGGAATGCTGTCTAACTGTTCACTGAGATTGCGATGGAATTATAGATATGCATTTTATTTTACTGGTGTACAAGCATAAATATATTACGAATAAAATATCTCTTTTTGTATAGCCGCTTTTTACTATTATTCCCTCTCATAAATCAGAACAGGACATTTAAATGTAATTACGGAAACCCTGTCATTAGAAGCCCTTATCATCAAGCCGTCTCATTGGGAAGCGACAGATACATTTTCAAGCGACCGACAAGAACAAACGTATATATTTGGATGTGCTTCATTGTGTCTAGAATTAGGTTCATTACAGAACTCGGAACAGGAACGCTAATGAAGTCGTACGTCCCGGTTATGAAGTGGTCTGATTTTTGCGCAAAATGCATTTCTGTGACCGCCACGTAGTCGAAAGACAAATCCAAAATGTGACTTGGGTCACATGGTCACCATGAACTAGACACAAGATAAAAAAAACAAGAAATACAAAGAAAAAAAATACTTCGCAATGGGAGTTCTTTAAATAGTCTGGGTAATGTTGAAAAATGGAAAATGTTCTGTCCAAACAAATCAATAATGCTTTTTATGGACTGGAAATCATTTTTAATAGCATAATTAGAAAAGTAGATCAAATTTATAAAAAAAAAAAAAAAAAAACTTTTTAAATATATATTTTCTTTAATATATATTTATAGATATATATATATATATATATATATATATATATATATATATATATATATATATATATCGGATATATATATATATATATAGTACAGATATTGTTATATCAATATCTCTCATATCTTGAAAAGTGCCAAAATACATGTTAGCTGATCAGAGTACAGGTTGGCGTCTATGAACATATCAGATCTTGATAAAAATGCTAAACTGCAATTCAACCAGTGTTGGGGAGTCACTAGTTACATGTAACATTCATTCATTCATCTTCTATTGCTATATCTGATCTTCCCTCGGGTCACAGGGACTCTGTGTCTATCTCAGGCGTCTATGGGCATTATGGCAGAATACAGCCTGGATGGAATTCCAACCCATCGCAGGACACACACACACACACACATTCATACACTAGGGTAAATTTTTCAAGGTGCCAATCAACCTAACCGTTGCATGTTTTTGGACCGGGGGGAAAACTGGAGAACCCGGAGAAAAAAAACCCCCTGAGGCACGGGGGGAGAACATGCAAACTCCACACACACATGGCCGAGACGGGAATCAAAACCCGGGACGGGGATCAAAACGTGGCGGTGCCGGTCTACCCTGTCGACGTGGTCCCGGGAGGGGCGTTGATTTTGGGTGTGAGGCGAACGTGCTAACCACTAAGCCACCGTGCGCTCCAAAAAGTAAACATTCATTCATTCATTCATCTTCTACCGCTATATCCGATCTTCCCTCGGGGAAGATAGGCTTCAAACCATAGTCTTTCAGCGAAGGTATAAACAATTGTTTCACATTTCTTTCCCTCTCCTAACAAAAAGATTTTTGTTATATACAGTACTGTGCAAAAGTTTTAGGCAGGTGTGAAAAAACACAAAAATGGAAATCAAATCAATATTTGTTGTGAACACACTTTACCTTCTTAACAGCAGTAATACTTCTAGGTACACTTACACACAGTGTTTATGAAAGAACTCGAGTGGTAGGTTGTTCCATCTTGGAGAAGTAAACACAGATCTTCTGTGGATGGAGACGTTCTCACATCCTTCTGTCTCTTCATGGAGTCCCACACACACTCCATGATGTTGAGATCAGGGTTCTGTGGGGGGTCGTGCCATCACTTCCACTACTTCTACTTCTTCAAAAGTTATTAACACCAACTATTGATTTGTTTTGGATTTATATTAATGAAAGCATTCTTTATTTACAGCATTTTTTCCTACCTGCCTAAAACTTTTGCAAAGTACTGTATATGTATGACTCCTCCATTACCTATTATCCTTGAAACCTTGTGTTTCTATTGAAATTGTAATGTAACTATAGTAGATTATTAGTGGATACACATTCAGGTCCAGTATGATGGATTTCTTTGGCCAAACAAACAGAAATTTCCAGGTGTTTATATAGGTGTTTATATTTCCAAATATGTGAACCCTTCTGGACAGTTAGTTTCTCTAAATGGTCAGATGAAATGCTTTGCTGTGCATCTTGTAAAACGTCATTGTTAGTTGTAGAGTTCTGTTTGATCCCAGAGCAGTTCAGTAGTATTTAGGTGCAGTGACTGGGCAGGTCATTCCATAATGGTTAACACTCCAGACGACTCCTCGCTCTCAAACTAACATTTAAAGAGCTTAAATTTCAAGATTATTCTAAGCTTTTCAATTAATCATTGATTAGGGACCTGTAATCGCTTAGAGCCTTGTGTTTGGTCAACTTCCCAGTCTGAATCTTAGTCGCAACCTTCATGTTCGGTGATTCATATTCTCTCCTGTTCTCCGATATACACAAGTTCTTCTTCTGGTGGAGCCAAGAAACGACTCGACAGAACTTTCTTTCAGCCATTTAGTGTTCAAGTCTTATCTGTTTGTTCATTCATTCATTCATTCATTCATCTTCTACCGCTTTATCCGATCTTCCCTCGGGTCACGGGGAGTCTGTGCCTATCTCAGGCGTGGAATGGATGGAATGCCAATCCATCGCAGGACACACACACACTCACAATCACACACACATTCATACACTAGGGACAATTTTCCAAGGTGCCAATCAACCTACCGTGCATGTTTTCGGACCGGGGGGAAACCGGAGAACCCGAAGAAAAAAATCCTGAGGCACGGGGAGAACAGGTGTGAGGCGAACGTGCTAACCACTGAACCACCCTATGTGTTTGTTAAAAACAAAAAAAAGGACACTGGAAAAATCTTGATTTACAATATTATTTATAGTCAAGAAATCTAGTTGGTCTTGTTTAAATAATAAAATACTTTACAAGAGCAGATTGGATGAGATTAGTGTGATTGTTTTCAAATTATTTATCTTTTTTTTTCTTGGTTTAGAGCTTAAAGCAAATAATTACAGAAAAGAGCCTTCCTTCGAGGCCTGTCTTGTATTTTCAAGTCTTTATTTTTACTGTAATTACTTGTTTTAAGTTTAAACGCTGTGGCTCATTTTAAGAAATAAGACAGTACATAGAGTATAATGGAGGGGAGGGATGAGATGGGGTCAGAGAGACCTGTACAGGACGGATTTTAGTGGTCCCGCGCCTTGTCCATGCAGAAATATATTATTTTCTCTGACTAGTTGGCGGCGAAAGCTCAAGGGGAAAGTAAATAATTAACACTTCAATGTTTGTGTTTTTTCACACCTGCCTAAAACCTTTGCACAGTAGTTGGCGGCGAAAGCTCAAGGGGATGCCTTCAATGTCTAAGCAGTTAAATCACTGCAGTGACTGCTTCTTCCTGCAATCTCATTTTGAATATAAATAAAAAACATTTATATATATAAAGGGGCACGGTGGCTTAGTGGTTAGCACGTTCGCCTCACACCGACAGGATCCGGGTTCGATTCCCGTCTCGGTCATGTGTGTGTGGAGTTTTCATGTTCTCCCCGTGCCTCAGGGGGTTTTTCTCCGGGTTCTCCGGCTTTCTCCCGTCCAAAACATGCACAGTAGGTTGATTGGCACCTTGGAAAATTGTCCCTAGTGTGTGAATGTGAGTGTGTGTACCCTGCGATGGGTTGGCATTTCATCCAGGGTGTATCCTGCCTTAATGCCCATAGACGCCTGAGATAGGCACAGACTCCCTGTGACCCGATGGAAGATCGGATAAAGCGGTAGAAGATGTTTATGTTTATATACATAGACCTATAAAACACAAGGATTCATCAAGCTATTCAGGGCTTATAGTTCTTAATTTCTAACGAATCATCACCCGACATCTAACCGAACTAATTAGCTTCTTGTCTTTGATAATGAATTGAGCTCTTTGGTTATTAAAAATGTAAAAAAAAACAAAATTGGTTGAATCACACTCGAGACCCTCGGTGAGTACCTAGATGTGACGATGTTGGCTCTTTAGCACCAAATTAAATGAAGAACCTCCATTTCCCACAAACCAAAATTGCCCGCACCTGGCACTCAAGGTCTTAAGTAAGCATAATTATAACCTTTATGTGAATTTATTTAGCATTATTTAGCACACATCATTTCTAGCATGCATAATGTCCGGGGCTTTTCATTATGTCGTTTCCTCTCAGCATGATATTGCCAGTTATCATCATTTTCGAGAGACGTTCTATTCAAGTGGACGTTTGAGAGTTCGTTTTAATCAGCAAAATTTACACATGATTGATACTAAAAAACAAAATGCAGTCCATTCAAAATAAATAAATAAAAAATGGATGCACGGGTCAGAATTTTGACACATTAAAACTGCTTGTATTACAACTCTCATTCTCCTGATGATTAAATGGAGGCTTCGGCATTATTGGCACTCCGCATTTATTGCGACACATTTATCAATTCTGAGTCTAATGGATTTTTGTGTGAGCCTTTACATATGAAGAAAAATGGTGTTCATGAGAAATCCTGGAAACTGGGAAAAGGTCTCCTCCATAAACTATAGCAACCAAAAGTCAATTACTTGACTTTTCCTGTGATATTTCCTGTGATATTTGTGGAGGTTTTTATAACAGCAAATGGGAACTGTGTGTGGAAAGGGACGCTCAAAAATCACCTATCAATCTTATGCTTAGGTGTCCGAAAAACTATATAGTGTCCAACTTATGCACCTAAATTCATTAATGTAATCGTTGGCTGAACCAAATAATTGTTACAACAAGTCATATATTCTATATACACACATACAACTATTTTATAAATAAAAAAAAAATATAATATAATAAATAAATAATTATATATATCTATATATATATATATATATATATATATATATATATATATATATATATATATGTGTGTGTGTCGTCGTGTGTGTGTGGACAAAATGTATAATTTTATTTATATATTCATCATGTAAGGGAGGATTCGAGTGATGAATCGATAGATTATAATTAGTCATACATGAAATGGAAAATTGAATTATGCTATAAGAAATTGGCAGTGTATAAATGGAGCTGTTTTTTTCAGTCGGCTTATAGCTGCACTCTAAACTCCTCAGGGTAAAGATTCACTGCTAGACTATTTTTTTTCAAAATATATATTTTTTACATTATTTAAATTTATTTATTTATTATTTTTATTCAATAATAAAAAAAAAACTTATTTCCTTGTTTTTTTTCTTTTTCCATACAATTGGATTTAATAATGATAATACTAATACTAATAATACAAAGCATTATATATAGTGATATATATATATATAGATATATATATATATATATATATATATATATATATATATATATATATATATATATACGTGGCTTAGTTGGTTAGCATATTGGCCGGCCATGGGTTGGCCACGGTGGCTTAGTGGTTTAGCAGTGGGGTTTTTAATCCCTCACGGTGTGTGGAGTTTGAAAAAAGTATCATCTGGTAAAAATTGCCCATCACTGTAGGCTCCCCGTTGACCCCAATGGGTAATAAAGCACAGCGTTGGACAAAATATTGTCCAGACTTGTGGCCAATGAAAGAAAAAGTCCAATGTTGTCACAGACATAACATTTGACAAAAGAATTCCATAAATGGTAAACAAGGCTCCAGAATTATGTAAAAAAATAACCCACTCATAAACCCCTATGTAAACAAAAGTGTTAAACAATGAAAGTCAGACATTGTTTTTCAACCATGCTTCAACAGCATGTATGCATGACAAAAATGATGGTACCCCTAGAAAACACAGAAAATAATGTGATGACCAAAGGGACATGTTAATTGAAGGTGTGTCCACTAATTAGCATCACAGGTGTCTACAACCTTGTAATCAGCCATTGGGCCTATATATATGGCTCCAGGTAATCACTGTGTTGTTTGGTGATATGGTGTGTACCACACTCGACATGGACCAGAGGAAGCAAGGAAAGAGCAGAGGAAGCAAAGGAAAGAGCAAGAGATCAGAAAGAAAATTATAGACTCATGTTAAAGGTAAAGGCAGAAAGAAAATTATAGACAAGCAAGATGTTAAAGGTAAAGGCTATAAGGCTACCATGTTCCTGTGAGTAGCAGTTCCAAGCATGTTCCTGTGAGTATTTTCCAGTTGCACATATTATTCAGAAGTTTAAGATCCATGGGACTGTAGCCAACCTCCCTGGACGTGGCCGCAGGAGGAAAATTGATGACAAATCTAAGAGACGGATAATCCGAATGGTAACAAAAGAGCCTAGAAAGACTTCTAAAGAGATTCAAGGTGAACTTCATGCTCAAGGAACATCAGTGTCAGATCGCACCATCCGTCGTTGTTTGAGCCAAAGTGGACTACATGGGAGACGACCAAGGAGGACACCATTGTTGAAAACGAATCATAAAAAAGCAAGACTGGAATATGCCAAACTACATGTTGACAAGCCACAAAGCTTCTGGGAGAATGTCCTGTGGACAGATGAGACAAAAATCGAAGTTTTTGCCAAGGCACATCAGCTGTATGTTCACAGACGAAAAAATGAAGCATATCAAGAAAAGAACACTGTCCCTACTGTGAAACATGGAGGAGGCTCTGTTATCTGGGGCTGCTTTGGGGCTGCGCTTTCTGGCACAGGGTGTCTTGAAGGGTGTCTTGAATCTGCAGGGTGTACAATGAAATCTCAAGACTATCAAGGAATTCTAGAGAGAAATGTACTAGCCAGTGTCAGAAAGCTTGGTCTCAGTCGCAGGTCATGGGTCTTGCAACAGGACAATGACCCAAAACACACAGCTAAAAACACCCAAGAATGGCTAAGAGGAAAAAATTGGACTATTCTAAAGTGGCCGTCTATGAGCCCTGACCTCAATCCTATTGAGCATCTTTGGAAGGAGCTGAAACATGCAGTCTGGAAAAGGCACCCTTCAAACCGGACACACTGGACTGGAGCAGTTTGCTCATGAGGAGTGGGCCAAAATACCTGCTGAGAGGTGCAGATGTCTCACATTGACAGTTACAGGAAGCGTTTGATTGCAGTGATTGCCTCAAAGTGAGGTTGCGCAACAAAATAGGTTGCGCAAGTTAGGGGTACCATCATTTTTGTCCATGCCTGTTTCATGAGTTTATTTTTTTACATAATTCTGTTGAAGCATGGTTGAATGGTTGAAACAATGTCTGTCTGACTTTCATTGGTTAACATTTATAGAATTTTTATTTATTATTACTTTTGTCAGATTAATTAAAGTTATTTCTGTGACCATTGTGACTTTTTCTTTCATTGACCAAAGGGTACCAACAAATTTTGTCCACGTCTGTCTGTATATATATATATATATATAAATTAGCATTAGCATTAGCATTTGGTCATTGGTATCTTCATTTGAATATTAATCACTTGCTTGACTATCATACAGTATCTGCTCATCGTTTCAGTCCTGCTGTGTGACTGAAGCAAACCAAACCATTCAAAACAGCACGTTTTCTCAAGACTGGAATCTAATTACAATCCTTGCAAGGTAAATCTGCACTACATCTTCATTAAGTTACCTGAATATTCCCACATAGATTTCCTAAAACGCTTTTTCGCACACTCCGTCTTCTGAGAAATGAGGCCACCTGGTAAACTTGAATTGACTTCATTTCCTTTCTTTTTTTCTCTTCCTTAATACATTCCTCAGTCAACCTGACACTGCACCCTATCCTACCTTTTCACACTTGTTATTTTCCCAGTTTTGGATTGTGATTCGGTCTCCAGCAGGAACGCCTTCATAAGCTCATGTACACACAGAAAACACACTGCGACGGCCCGGGCTCTTCTCCTTTCCACTCCCTGAAACAGATGGCATGCCTTGCTGTGCTACGCTCATTGTTTGCGGAAGATGACCCACTGCTTTGTCAAAGCTGGCCATGGCTCAAATCCCTGTCCTCTACATTTAGCCACTTCTGTTTGGCCTGTTTCATTAGACTTCGTCTTGAGATAGGACAGCTCTTATTAAAGGCCTGAAGGGGTGTCGAAATTTCACTGCTTGTTTAACATCGTCAGCTGGGAACACTGCTTTTCTTGTACAATGCAAGAACTGTTTAAAACTGTGTGTTCTTTACAAATAGAGTAAGTATATATATATATATATATATATATATATATATATATATATATATATATATATATATATATATATATATATATATATAAGCAATAAGCAATCTTTAGCAATTTTATAGGTGGCAGTGGCGCCCTCATTCTCTGAGTATGTGCATGACGAAAATATACATCTAAGCGTAACAAGCTGAATAAATATGATATTACAATAAATTATATATACTATATATATATATATATATATATATATATATATATACACACACATTACATAGAGCATCCATATTTGTCCATGCCTATAACTAGAATATGAGAAAATCTGTGAGTCGTGAGATTGACACTGAAGAAAAAAAAGAATTGACAAAAATGACTTTCTCCAAAAATGACTGTTAAGAGCAATGAAAACTGATTTTTTAAAAGCAATATTTATATTGCTTTTAAGCCTGAGACTGACATAAGATCCAGTACAAGGGACAATATATTGAAGACACAAAAGGCAAACCCTTATCCCAAATTTTATTTGAAATACTGTCTAACCAATTGTATTTGTTTGTAATTTGAACAAAGAACACTTTAATTGTAGTTAAAACATATTACTGGAAAATAATAAGAGATAAACAGAAAATAATAATAATCCTAAAATGTTATTTTACAGGTTATAATTTAAAATACATTTTCACGTCATTTTAGCATAAACCATATAGAGTATGTCTGAAATCTTACAAAAACACCGTATTTCACTTGTCTCGGCCCACAATAACTACACTTAACTTTGAGATATAATAATCATTAAAATATGAATATTTAAAGCCCATCGCTGAAACATCCTTTACCATGAGTCATCCATTATAGGTTATAAAAAATGTACATTTCATTGCCAAGAACAATCACTCAACCCTGAACACATTCATCCTCTTATGAAGTGTTCTTGGACTAGACTACCATTGCCATGACATAGCAAATGGGATGTTGCATCATCGGAAATTGCTTCATGCTGTCATTCTCTTTTGTCTTTTGTTTTTAATGAATATGACATACTTATCATGTTGAAATCAAGATCAGGATGTACCTAACCATATTTATTCATTTGGTGGTTTTAGGTTTAAAAAAAACAACCAAACAAACAAACAAAAGTCAGCTTTTTTTTGCCAAAAATGTCTTGTTGGAAAAAATTATACTGTATTTCCTGATATTAACAAAATAATATAATTTTATATACATATACATCTTTAAAAAAAAAAGTTATAGCATGGCAGAAAAGTATTTTAATCATGTTTAGAGTTGTCCTGGTGTACACGCTACAGATGCATTTCTGCATTTCATACCTATACATCATTGAAAAACAAATAAAAGCCCAATATGCAGCATACTGTGTACCATGAAATACAAATCAGAGCAAAAAGTATTAAGTATATAAGTGTTCATTAAGTAAAGAATAACTGATGCTTCAGACACCCTACAGACAAAAGTATTGGGACAGGCTGAATGTACCATACGATTGCGTTTTTTTCTCAAATTCTTACTACAAATTTGAAGGTCCATAATTGTGCACGACATTTTTGGATATGGTAGAATGCAATTTTCCCCTTTACTTTAAACCAAAAGGCCCAAAGTTCCATCTAGAAAAATGCACAAAATAAATGTACTTGGCAGGATCTAATGCTATTTTATGCATTCAGAGTTTATTGATTTATTTATTGGATTCTCATACTAAAAATGGCCAAAGGTAAAAATAAAATAATAATAATTTTGTTGCTAAATATATTCCCCAAGTATGACTCCTCATGATGGGTGGAATTCCTTGTAGGGACACTTCTCCTGTAGTAGCGCTTCCATGGAAACCAGAGTCGAAAGCAAGAGTACACCCACCACCATGCTTCCTTTGGTTACGGAAGTCCTTGGCAGTGACTCGCTCATGAAGCACATCTCCAAAGAAGTCTGTTTCTGAATGTGAGGGAAGGAGATTAGTTCATACCATACAGACATGTCTTACTATAGTCTTTGTTGGTACTGTTGTACTTGATGTTCAGTTTTAGACTTATTTATATCGATGTCACAGCTTGCAGACGATAGATAGGCGAAAGCTGTAGCGCTCACGACTCTTTAGCTCCGCCACACTATGTAAAAAGGTATCTTGGATAAATCTGTTAAAAATAAAGACTCTTTGGAGTTATGAAGTATGTTGTACTACTCTCACAGTAATCAGGATTAACATGAGATTGTAAAAACTGTGTGCTTGTGTGTAATGTCCCCTTTTTAAGATGAAATGTGATTGGTACAAACCTGTACCCACCTCATTTTGTGACACATGGCACAATACTATATTTTAGTTCTCACAATGGACACCACAACCAGGCTCCAGTTTAAATCCTGAAGCAGAAGCATTTCATTTCCCGCACGCACAAACTCGACGTATATCTGTAACATGAAAGTAACCCTGAGACACCCATTAAGCGGAAACTCTGTAAAGTAGAAGATGCTTTTAAACGTATCGACTCCTGTATGGAGACGGAGCCAACAGAGAGACTGCGTTGTCTCATGTTTTTTTCCTCCCATTCTTCTTTTTAAAAGTAAAAGGTCACATGCGGCAGCTTTATCTGCTCTGAACAACAATCTGACATTCTCAAGTTTTTTTTTTTTTTTTTACATTCCTTTTAGTTTTAATGGGAGCTACTTCAACTAGTAACAATGTACTGTATATTCTCCTTTCTAGCTCCCAAAGAGCAGAAGATTTCATGATAGAGCTTTTTTTATAGCTTATAGCAAGGTATAAAAGCTTTGATGTGGGAAACATTCAAATAAATGGAGAAAAATCACATGAAACTTATTTCTTCTTGTTAATCATCTGCATGTTGTGTATGCAACCTTGTTTCTCTGAGGGAATGAGACACTGTGTTGTAAATGTCATGGGAATGCCTCTGGTGTTACCTGGCTCTGAACCACGTTGTGTAATCCCATGGACAGGTGGAATGTCAGGGGAGTGATGCCACCACCCGGAAGTATAATTCAGGAAAGCTGGTGCCTGCTTTAAGGGATGTAATCATCACATGCAGACAATGTGGCCAAGGTAACCTCAGGAAGTCAAGGACAACCTAGAAATGTTCCCTTTCAGGAATTCGAGCTGTGTCATAAACGCTATGGGAATGAAATTCAGTAGCACCAGACTGATAAATTCCTGTCTAGTAAGTGTGGACCGTAGAACAGTATCACAGGTTTGAAGTGGGCATAGGCAGGGCTACTTTACAGTAACATCGCCAGAATTCTGGAGAAATATTCCGGGTAGCCAAGGGGTCAGGTGAGCCAAAGTCCTACAGGGAGTACTAGATCAGAGTGGTCTTTATTATACTGGTTTTGGGGCTACAGACTACTCGAAGGCAGACCAGGGGGCCAGAAAGTCCGCCCAGTACTACACCTTCCTGATGTGCACTGTCCCTGGTAATTCACTGGGTTGACTGGATAGGTAGGTTGGGAAGGGTAGTGTGCCTTGGTCTCAGGATGCCATGAAAAACTGACCTGGAGGCAGGAAACAGGGTGGTTAAAAATACTTAACTGTTAGTCCTGCACTGACCGAGGGCAGTAGCCATAGGGAACAGGTGGTACCTCATGCCTATCAACCAACTCCTGCATAGAGTTTCAAAAAGGGATGAAGCATCCAAGCAATTCTTGTTTAAGTTTGTGTCAAGGAGACCAAGAGAGAGGTTCAGCAGTAGTGGGTGAGCCTTACCTAGGGAGTTCCATTCTAGGTGGATCATGCTGATCACAGCACTACTTCTCTCTCCAGGCCATAGCCTTGTTACAATCCTGACAGTCACTGACCATCCCACCCTCAGAGAGGGTTTGATTTGGGTTCCAATCCCAAGACAGCAAGAGAGAGAGCAAGTGAACAGTGCTTATAGGTTGCCTAAGGTGCTCCAACACATGGTGCAGCCTGAAAATTCATGGTCAAGAGGAGAGGGTTAGTCTTATAGACTGTTAGCAAAGCGCATGAGAGCAGAGAGATAGGGGCTATGGTAGGTGAATGCACCTACAACCTCATTAAGAAGGCTCCACCAGAGTGCTTGTAGGCAAGCCGCCTATGCCACACACAGGGTTCCACCACCTAATAGAGGCTAAAAATTGAAGAACATGATATGTATAGAATTACCCCTCTCTCCAGGCTCCATCTATAGAGAGCGCCTATATGTCTCAGAATCCCAGCAGTTGATGACCGAGGGTTTGACTCTGGGTTTCACGAGAGGAAGAACGAGGTAGCCGAAGTCTATAGGCAGAACAGTGGCTATACATTGCCTAGGGTGCTCCAACACATGGTGGAGACTGTGTCATTGTGAAAATGTGTGGTCTGTGTCATTCACAGCACATTCCCTTCTCTCTTCAGGTCTCATTCCCAGGGGCCTGGCATCCCGGGCTGTCATCTGATCTTCTCCTCGTTACCCAACTGGAATGAGACGGTCGGACTCAGAGATTCTTAGCGAGGTGAGGGAGACCAGATAAATAGGTACTATGGTAGGTGAATGCATCTACAGTCCCTATAAGATGGCGAACGCCTATGGTGTAGACTGAATATTAAGACAGAGAGAAAAGAGAGAGCGGGATCTGGAGGAGAGTTTGGGGACATCTGTAGGTGACTACCGAGTGCCTGTATGTTGCTCAAGAAAATCCCATCGCCTGGTGGTGACTGAATATCAAAGTTTGTGCCATCTCTCTAGGTCAATTTTTTTCTTAATTTTCCATCTCTCATAGCAAGGGTGAAGAGAGAGTGCCTACAGTCCACCCAGAAAGCCCCACTCCCTGGTGGAGACTGAATATAGTGTCTTCTCAATAGCTGATTCGTGGTTTTCTCTCTGCATGTGACAGATCTAGTCGAGGAGGGAGGAGAAAGGGAAAGTCCTGTCTCCACAAGCTCAAGCTGTGAGCCCCATGATCTCATCACTGTCACTCTGCTTCAGCAGACATGGGGCGGGGGCGGCAAAGAGGGAGTGCAATTTTCTCCTTTGCTTTTTAAAAAAGAGAGCTCTCCAGGAGCGTGGCAGACGCCTGGGCAAGCATCGGCAATGCAGCAGCCAGCTCCCTCGAGAGCTGACTGATCGTGCTTTTCCCTCAAACACCGAATGCAGGGATCGTGTGAACCTCTACCCAAGACAAATCAAGGGCATGGAGAAGCGCATGGTTTAAACGCAGGCTTTGACATCCTTTTCTTTTTTCGCATGTTAATTTTAAGAGAGCTTTCTTGAACAAACAGAAGCTATCGCCGCCTCCACCGCATGTTCCCGCATGGACACCGCATGTACTTCCGGGTGGTGACAGCACTCTCCTGACCAACTGGACTCGATTATACACGTGGTTCAGAGCTAATTAACACCAGAGGCATCCCCATAGCGTTTACGATGCAGTTGAAGTTCATGAAAGGGAAAGGGAATAGATTTGATCTGTCAAAACTATTAATGACAAGCAACAGTGACCAATAATTTGTGATATATTTTAATTTAATAGAGTGATTTCTCCTCCCTTAACTGTTTCCCGAGAACGTTTTCTGAGGACCCCTGCTGCAATGAGAACATGACGTGTCTATGACGTACAATATGGAGACTGAGAGTCAAACAGAATATAGATTATCATTGGTTGAACTGGACTTCCTGGAGATACAACAGGAAAAGAGGGTTTTCAAGTTCATTCATTCATTCATCTTCTACCCCTAAATCCAATCTTCCCTCGGGTCACGGGGAGCCTGTGCCTATCTCAGGCGTCTATGAGCATTAAGGTAGGATACAACCTGGATCGAATGCCAACCCATCGCAGGGCACGCACACACACACACACACACACTCATATTCATACACTAGGGACAATTTTCCAAGGTGCCAATCAACCTACCGTGCATGTTTTTGGACCTGGGGGAAACCGGAGAACCTGGAGAAAAACCCCCTGAGGCACGGGGAGAACATGCAAACTCCACACACACATGGCCGAGAAAGGAATCGAACCCGGACCCTGGTGGTGTGAGGCGAACGTGCTAACCACTAAGCCACCGTGCCTCCGGTTTTCAAGTTGTATTTATTTATTTATTTTTGAACTATAAAGGACTGTACGTGAAACGGCCATACGTTAGAAATCAGAAGGCACTTAAGTAAATTGATGATTTGCCGTCTGTCTGAACCAATGAAATGAAATTGGAACCTTTTCATATTTTTTCCATCGAATCTTATTGTGTTGAATCAAATCTAAGTCGGATCGCACTGCATCACAATCGGGTGAATCACATCGCATTGCATCAGTAGCTGCTCCATACGCATTTGCCTCATTAATGTATCGTATCGTTGGCTATGCATCGAGGTGCGAATCACAACAGCCTCAGTCCTAGAGATGCACATCCCTAATATATACGCAACTCTGTTCGCGTGACATGCCCCAGGTGTCCACCGCTGCCATGAAGACAAATTAAGAAGTACTTTATTTTCGCCAGTCACTGTACATTCACTGTGACAGCACTGTCTGTTAGCATATTTTCAACACACAAACACAATAAAAATGAAAGTAATAAGTAATTTCCCTCGAGAAGACTGTTTTATTTGATCTGTTATAATAATAATAATGCTTAGTTTAATCCAAAAAAATATTTTATTCCCTGTTTTGGCCACTTGTCACTTATAAACACACAAAAAAATACATTAATATTCTTTTTTGGGATATTCTTTCTATTCATTTGTGTGTAAGGATTATGGACACAAATTACATTTCCTATCAGCAAACGAACCCTATTAAACTGTATCGTATGACTCTTTGTGCACCTGCTTCTCATTTACTGATAATGCTGTATTGCTTACATTTATGCCTGAGCTTTCATTCGGGTCATTGTGAATGAAATCACTCTTGCACATTCACTCATTCACTAATCCCTATATCATGAATAGTGTATGAAGCTCACCTTTTGGGAAAATTGAATTAAAATTGTTTGAGTGAATTCGGACACGTTGGTATAGGTAGGTATAGTTTACGAATAGAATACATTCTGCATATTGGACAAGTTTTCTTTTCCAAACATACATGCCTTGTATGATATACCTTGAATGACATGTCTCATACTGTCAATGAGTGATAAGTATGACTTTCCCTTACTGGTTTGTCTGAATCCTTGCATTTGTTTTCTTCCTTTCTATTTAGATTTATGTTTTCTTGGATTTGATACAGATTCGTGATATGATCATTTGTTTTGCGATTCTCAGCCAATGGTTGTAAGATAATGAGCCTCAATGCAAATCAATCTGGTTTTCAAATCAATCTTACTTTTTAGCTTGAGGGTAACTGTGGGTCATTTGTGCAAGCGAAAGACAATAAAAAGCTATACACTATGTGTTAAAAATTTAGATTTAGACTTAGACCTACTTTATTGATCCCATGAGGGAAGTTATTGTGCCACAGCAGCAGCAACATAAAATTAGGCAGACAGTAGAGTAGTAGTAGTTGTAGTAGTAACTTTTAGATGAATGAAGTAGAATACAGGAGACTGCTAAAAAAAAATTATATATATATATATGTAGGTCCACAAAACTTTTCTAGCCATACATTGTTCTTCACCAAGCTGTACTCACAAAATTAGAGGCAACTAATTGTATGTAAAGTCATCGGATGTGGTTGAACTCAGAAACCCAATAAATGTAATGTGCCAGCTCCATGAATATAGTCTTTACAATGGACGACCTCCTGACATTTAATGCTCTATAACTCTATAACCCTATTGAATACCTTTGGGATGAATATGAGCTAAAAAAAACCCTGAGGCACGGGGAGAATATGCAAACTCCACACACACACATGGCGGAGGTGGGAATCGAACCCCGACTCTGGAGGGTGTGAGGCGAAGGTGCTAACCACTAAGCCACCGTGACCCCCCCCCCCCTTCCCAGAAGAGTAAATGTTATTATAAAAGCAAACATAGAATTGGATGTTGAACAACAAGCAAAATAATCTCATGCGCTTGTGTCTTTACTTTTAGTTTGTCATTCAAGGTCATTATAAACGTTAGTCTTCAGGGTTCTTGGAGGAGCTTTAAGAGAGATGCTCCAACATCTATACAGCTGGATGATTAAACACTAGGGCATTGAAAATCCTCCAGTAAACAGACACCTCGATGATTAACTTGCTAGAAGTGAATTGAAAGGGCAGTGGACTGGGTCAGCAAACAAGGATCTACTGGACAGATTTGTATTATTTTTTCCAAACAGTAATTGTAGCAGGAGCAGTAATTGGGGTTTTGTGTTTGCAGCACATCACTGGTTTTGCTAATGAGTAAACTTTGTGTTTCCTTTTAAGTTCGAAATCTGCTTTCACAAACAGGGACAAAAGGTGCTAGCATAAACACAGAATGCTCGTCATTTGCATGAACAGACACACAAGCACACACACACACACACTGTTTGACTTGATGTTTGACTTGGTATCAGTGTGAGATAAACCCTGTGGTGTTTCTCCATGTGTGCACTTTAGTTCTCACGTCACTCACAGTGGATGTTTTCCTCATTAGGCACTGTTTTTTTGCTCCTCTAAATAATGCAACGGGAAAAAGAATTAGCACTAATTACCAGATTCCTCCCCGCCTTATCTGAACGCATGTACGCATCCCTGCACCAGCGAATTAATGTCACAGTGTAAGAAAGAAATTCACGGGTGAAGGTTGAGCAAGATGTGACAAAAGATGTTTTAATGGCGTGTTACCGACTAGTATTAAGGCTCATAAATAAATACCCGGTATGGACTAAAGTATTGGGAGACATGATTTTCCAGATGTATGTGTTCGAGAAACACAACTGTTGTGGATGGCGTGGCTTTATTTTTTGCCATTCATTTGAACTTGATGTTCTGATCCAATGGACAAAGCCAGCGCCATGAAAACATGCGTGACATGGGTTGGCGTGGTCCTGCTATAGATTTCCAAACCCTTTGAGATGAATGTGAATGCCAGTAGCCATATCACTCTGTAGTCCAAGACTGGTTGCCCACTGAAGCTAAGCAGGGTTGAGCTCGGTTAATACCTGGATGGATGGATGGATGATCTCCTGGGAATACTAGGTTGCTGATGGAAGAGGTGTTAGTGAGGGCCAGCAAGGGTGCTTACCCTGTGGTCTGTGTGAGTCCTAGCACACCAGTATAGTGACGGGGATACTATGCTGTCAAAAAGCAGCGTATTTCAGATGACATGTTAAAAAGAGGTCTTGACTCTCTGTGGACAGTTAAAAAGAGGTCTTGACTCCCAGGACGTCTGTCAAAAAAGGTAGTTAGGCGTGTCCTCGGCACATGGGCATTAAGGGGCCAGGCAATGGGAATGCCTTGAATGCCCCATCGCAGGGCACACACACGCATTCACACACAAAGGACAATTTTCCAAGGTGCCAATCAACCTACCGTGCATGTTTTTGGACCGGGGGAAATCCGGAGAAAAACACAGAGAAGGCACGGGGAGAACATGCAAAACTCGACACACACATGGCCGAGACGGGAATCGAACCCCGACCCTGGTGGTGTGAGGCGATCGTGCTAACCACTAAGCCACTGTGCCCCTATATATATATATATATCTACATATATATGAATGAATGTTGATATACGTGGTATTTGAATGGGGTATTTGAAAAGTGATTAGTAATAAGTCCAGATTGTCTTATAATGAAATGAATGAAGCTTATTGTTTACTATAACAAACCAAACATGCTTTTTTATGGGTTATTTTAAATGGGAAAAGCAAGCATACACATTAGAGATGCAGAATTCAAACCAAGGTTTGTAGTACTTGAGTATGTTCTAGTTAAATACAGATTTCGCATTACTTTATAATTTGACCTTTACTTCATCATAACACAAAACAGGGGTGTTGAAAACCCAAACTAGTACCTGCTATTGCTTCCTGGAACAGAATTAGAGAAACAAGCACAGGTCAGGAAAAACAAAAACAAAACAAAAAAACAAGACAAATAATGGACATGTCAATTTTCCAAAGCACACAGACACAAGCAAATGTATGCAATCTCTGCCTCATCTGCCTTATTACATCATGAAATATTAACAACATGCAGAAGATTCAGGCCCGGCCGGTTACCGAAGGCTACGACGCACTCCGTGCAACTTATCTCCGTCTCGACAGCCCAGGAAATGTCATTTTCCACATTCAGGATGAGAATTGTGTGGTCCGAGATAGCTTGCATGTGTACACAGCTTGAAGCTTTAAGGAGCTTGAGGATTGAAGAAGATTTAAAAAAATCACAGGAGACCAGGACTGGATTTCATTAACTATGTATGAGCGTGCCAAATCCCAACGCAAAGACCTGCTCTGAAGAACACGGTCTATGGCAGGGTTGGGTCAACAATGCTGAATGGAAGATATAAAATTTCCATGCTGGTTGAAACTGAAATAAGTACATTCATGAGGATTGGGAGTATGGCGTGGGGAGTTTGTTGCAGTTTTGTATGTGTGTGTGTGTGTGTGTGTGTTTTTGTAATGACTTGTAGAGCTTGTGGACGTAATTCTATAGGAACAGGCTGAAACCGTTGCATATATCGGAATGCGAGAAAAAGCTTCAGCACTACAAAGTAAATAATATAATGTCAGTTGAAGAAAAGAAACTACACAAGATTGCAGGTATTATTCATCTCATCACACAATGGATTTGGTTTGTAATGCGGCAAATGTAGGAGACGTTCCTATTTTATCTGTCAAGGAATTTACTTCAAATGACTGCTTCGGCACACATAATATATGTCTACAGAAGTGATGAAGCCATGTTGGAGTTCTCCTACATGAACTGTGCCCCAGTGTTCCCAGTACTTAACCTGGTACAATTCACATTTCTTTTCTTTTCTTTTACGTGGATCGCCATCCAAAATTCCAAAACAAGTTGGGGCACTATGTAAAATCTAAATAAAATCAGATATGCAACGATCTGCAAATCTCATAAATCTATATATAAGTGACTATAGAACATAGAAAATTATTTATTTCATTCATTCATTCATCTTCTACCGCTTTATCCAATCTTCCACAGGGAGCCTGTGCCTATCTCAGGCGTCTACGGGCATTAAGGCAGGATACACCCTGGATGGAATACAACCCATCGCAGGGCACACACACTCACACAGGTGAAGGACAATTTTCCAAGGTGCCAATCAATCTACCGTGCATGTTTTTGGACCGGGGGGAAACCGGAGAACCCGGAGAAAAAACCCTGAGACACGGGGAGAACATGCAAACTCCACACACACATGGCCGAGACGAGAATCGAACCCGATCCTGGAGGTGTGAGGCAAAAACTGAGAAAATCTACCATGCTAAGGAAAAAAAACAAGGTCACTTTGAATTTTATGGCTGTCTCATAAAACATGGTTGAGGACAGTAAATACTGGAAAACGTATGTTATTTTTACAACTAAACTGTTGCAGAAACATTCTGTGACAATTGAGGTTAATTAACAACAGGCCAGTTAGATATAAATAGTGGATCATAGAGAGGCGAAATATCGGTGAAGCACTTTCGAAACATGCTCCTCAACATTAAATTGCAAAACAGTTGAATATCTCATGTCTTGCATTATATAAGATCAACATTTTCAAAGAATATTGAGAAATCACAATGCACAAGGGATGAGAGTAATAAATAAATAAATAAAAAACACAGTGCGCCATGTCATCCACAAGTGAAGGTTACATTTCGTTCGTGCAAAGAAGTAGGCATGAGTGAACATGATCCAGAAATGTTGCCGCCCTCTCTGGAATGAACCTCCTTTAAAAATATTTAGTGGCAAAGTGGAAATATGTTATTTGGTCAGATGAATCAGACATATGAGAAACCATAGATGCCATGGCCTCCATACTACAGAAAAGAGGAACTACAGTATCCGGCTTGTTATGAGCGCTCAGATCAGAAAGCCGCAAAAGGTATGGGAGAGCATTAGTGAATGTGGAATGGGCAGCTGAACATCTGGAAAGGATCCATCAATGCTGAAAGGTATATACGGGTTTAATAGGAAGAAATGCTTTCATCTAGGAAACATCTTTTTCAGGGATGGGATTGCATATTTGAAAAAGATAATGCTAACTATATATTGCATCTATTACAATAGCATGACTTCATTTGATGATTTTATCATGGAATGAAATCCAAATGTCAAAAGTTAATCCAGTTTCCAATTGAATTTCTGAAAAAGAAAGACAAAAGAATAGTGCAAAGAATAATGAGACTGCGATTCAATGTTACTAGTATGCTTGTGTATACAAAGAGTCGCATGTGACCCAAGTGCTAGGGCCTTCTAACTACAAACCTTTATACACCCCAAAAGACCATCTAATGAGTATGGAGCTGAAAAAGCATTCAGAGTAACATCTGTAAGAATAAAGTCACATGGAGGACATTCAAGAACAAAGAATAATAGAGATACCAGGCACCTCCCAATATGTTTACAAAGTTGTCTCTACACAACCAGCTTTTATAACTTGAACGATTATTCTGGGGTTCCATAGTCATATTTGGCTTTACCTAAACCCTTTACTTATAATTGTTGTAATTAATAGGGCATTTAAAGGTAATGTTTTAGGTGCTGAATCTAGACATGACTCAGTTTAGCTTGGTTTTATGGCCCCCGTGCTGCTATCAGGAGGTTCGTTCTGTATGTGGAGGTTGAAGCTGATCGCACTACTCAAAGCCATTGATTTAAAAATAAATCAGAAACCGCAACTCCCACTCCAATCCATAGAAGCCAGATGGTTGGTATATCCGTAAGTTCAGATAAGTGTGTAGGCCTTCTCATAGCTTGCTTAAACGGCAATAAAAAAGGCAGCACACCCACACTCAAAAAAGGCTAAAAGTGGGCATAGCCCTTTCATGCTTGCAGAACGCACACACACACATACATACACACACACACATACATAGCCTCGCTTTGCCAGCATGCCTTCATCTGGGTTTTTGGATTGGTGGAAACCAACTCTCTTGCACAAGCACACATACTCATATACTTGGTTGAATTGCCCCGGTTTGGAATGTTACACAACATCATACTTGACATACTCGCTTAGTCCGGATCAGTTAGCATTACATTTACATTTAAGGCATTTAGCAGATGCCCCTTTATCCAGAGCAATGCATAAATGTGTTTTGAGTCTCTATCAATGAATATATCAACAGTGGTTTGCCTCATTACAAGTTTTAGATACCATCAAAAACTCCGTTTAGCTGATTTTTCCAGACAGATCAACAAAAGTGCATGAAGATGGCGAGTGACTAGATGATGAAGATGTCTACCACCTCGGTGCCAACACAGAGGAGAGCCTTGAAGTATGCTTATCTCTTACCCTGGGAGAAGGTGGGACCAGTTATGTGTCAGGAACAGGTGAATGGTGTTTATCCAAATACAGTATGCAAGCAGGCAGGATGAGTAATACTAGTCTACAGGGAGGTGATAGCCCAGTGGTTAAGGTGTTGGACTCTGGACCGAAAGATCATGGGTTCAAACCCCACCACCACTAAGCTGTCACTAGTGGGTCCTTGAGCAAGGCCCTTAACCCTGAATTGCTCAATTGTAAGTCGCTCTGGATAAGAGCGTCTGCCAAATGCTGCAAATGCAAATGTAAATGTAAATGTAGTCTTTTAATGAACAAGCAACAGAGGAAAAAGGGCAAAGGGCAAAATACAGTACATAAATATTCCAGGGTCAAAGAACAGGCAAACAGGGCAATGAACGGAGAGACAAAAGCCACATCCAAAGAAACAGTTCAAAAATCCACATCCACCGGCAAGCACAGCAATGAAGGCAGAGCATAAACAAATGCAAAAATATTACAAAAAGAAAGTTCAAACCAGTAAATCAGGCAGGGCAGAGATAGGAACTTGAACAGGGAACAAGAATCCATCAAGATGGCCGCCAATCTGGAATTGCATAATACGAAATCGGACGAGCATGATGCAAGCCCAGGAGATCATGATAGTATCCCCCCCCCTCAAGGGCTGGCTCCAGATTGGACAATTTAGCCTGTTGACTGGAAGAAAGAATGCATTGATAGAATAACTTTAATGTCACGATAGGGCAGATGAAGTGAAGGTTGAGCCTCCAGGGAACCAAGGTCAGAAGCTGGAGCTCGGTAGCATCCTCGGCTGAAGCTTAGTGGCACCCTCGGCTGGAGCTGGGCGGCATCCCCAGCAGAACCCTGTAGCTAAGCGGCGTCCCCAGCGGAACTCTGGAGTGGGGGGGCAGACCCAGTGGAACTCTGATGCTGAGCAGCAACCACAGCGGAACTCTGGAGATGAGCGCCATCTCCAATGGAACTGGCAGGTTGGTTTTGGATGGATTTGTCAAACTCACTTAAATCCTTACACTTGTCTAAGTGTTTCTGCTTCTAGCACGTTAACAATGATGACACAATGTTCACTTAATGCCTATTTTATCCCACCTGCTATCTGGGATCATGATGAAGAGGTAATCAGTGTTGGTTACCTTACCTTGATGGTTGAAATGTCATAATTTACCACCTGAGCAGTGTATATAGCCGCTATGGACTTTGAAATGGACATTTATTATTGAATTTATTACTTAATATGTTCATTATTACTGATATATAAATTATTGGCAATCTTAATAAAGCCAAAAAAAGTTGATTTGATTGCATAATTATTCACCCACCAAAGTGAGTTCTCAAAAGGTGCTGCAAATTTCATTTGCACGTCTTCTGAGATGTCTCTTTCAGCTTTCCACATCTGGATCATAAATATAGTATTTTTGCCCAAGTTCTGTCAGATTTGAGGCCAATGGTGAGCAGAAATGACCAATTCTTGTCACAGATTCTTACGGTCAACAATGGTTTTTGGTTTTGTACCACCGGGTAGTGTGGTACAAAACCAAGTCTGTTGCACTGGTAGAGGGCACGGTGGCTTAGGGGTTAGCATGTTTGCCTCACACCGCCAGGGTCCGGGTTCGATTCCCGTCTCGGTCATGTGTGTGTGGAGTTTGCATATTTTTCTCCTTGTTCTCCGGTTTCCTCCCGTCCAAAAACATGCACGGTAGGTTGATTGACACCTTGGAAAATTGTCCCTAGTATATGAACGTGTGAGTGTGTGTATGTGTGTGTCCTGCGATGGGTTGGCATTCCATCCAGGGTGTATCCCTGCCTTAATGCCCATGGACGCCTGAGATAGGCACAGGCTCCCCGTGACCCGAGGGAAGATCGGATAAAGCGGTAGAAGATGAATGAATGAATGAATGAATGATATATATATATATATATATATATATATATATATATATATATATATATATATATATGGGTGTATGTATATATATATATATATATATATATATATATAAAAATACAAAGCTGCTTACTCATAATCCACCATTAAAGGACCATTCGACAGCAATTTGAGGGTTCATAATATTTTCTGGCGCTGTGGTATTACATCTTGCTCTAAGATGTACAACTTTGATTAGCAAATCGGTTGCATGTTGTATATTTCATACAGGACCACTTGGCTTAGTGATATTGTAGGAAAACCTAAATTGAGATGCTTTCGGAGATTTTGTAAACGATTCAATATCTTTAGCAGATGTACAAATACAGGCCGGCTAAATCAAACAGCACCAAATGAAGTCTAGGTTATTTATCGAATATGAAAATGTCACCAATTGACTTCCTTCTAGGTCCATTTAAAGGTCACCTGGTTAGACGGACACAGCATCTTGCTGTGCTTTTCTGCCTGATATTCCCTGAATTCACTGAGCGTGCAGCACATTAGGTAAGAAATGTCGCACAGAATCCCGACCTGTCAGTCGTACCTGACAGCAGAGTGTCAAAGCGGATAGTTTTATCCAATTCACCAGGGCCGCACAGTCTCTGGAGCAAATAAAAAGGAGCAGTGCAGCAGCAGGAACACCAATACTTTTTCAAAACAGACAGAGATTGCAAGTATGTTATGACAACCAATTGAACAAAGTGCCCATTATAAAGTATGCTACCATCACAGGATAGAAACACTGCCTACTGTATACTTGAGGATCCTCTATCCTGGACGATGAAGAAAGAATTGTCACTAGGTTGTTATGATTCTGATCTGATCATTAAGCTCTTACTGTTGTGCCCTTGAGCAAGGCCCTTAACCCCCAAGTCCTGTACTGTATAAGTAAGTTACTCTGGATAAAGAAAAATGTTTTATCATTCATGTAAGGTAGCTGGGGTCAGAGCACAGTATCAGTCATGTTACAGCACCACTGTGGAAAAAAGGGTTAAGGGCCTTACTCAAGAGCCCCCAAACAGGGCGTCTTGATAATACCCGAAATTGAACAATGATGGTGTCTGACAAATACAAGAAATGGCAAAGTAGCTAGGGATACCTTCATGGATAGGATACACTTGAGAAACTTCTTAATCCATGTACATAAACTGCAAATAAAAGAAATCCCAGCCAAACTCGGATATTTACAGCATTTAGCAGACACCCTTATCCAGATCAACTTACAACAGGAATTGGAAGTTAAGGGCTTTGATCACTATCCACTATCAACAGCTGGTAGCAGTGGGATTTGAACCTGTGATCTTTCTGTCCAGAGGCCAATGCCTTAAACACTGAGCTACCAGTTCCCAAGGATAGAATACATAGGATACCTACCCAATCCTGTTATTTTGTGCTTTAATCTTGACAACTCAAATGGAATCAAACCATATGTAATTACAGACACCCTTGTGATAAAGCTGGACAACAACCTGCTCTTTTCTCATTGTTCACTCATTCAAAGCGGTTTCTTCTTTACTTCATTTATTTTACTTTCAAGGAATCTACACAGGTAGATTCATCTGCTGGCAGTCCTGCTATCTTTCGGTGTGACCTTAATGGTAACAAGGTCTCCAACAGCAATTCTGCATTCCCACTACTTTGCTGATAATTATTGCTGATAACCAATAGTATTTGTTTTTTATTTAACCTAGCATTTCAGCATTTTACCCAGCATCTGTTTACAACAAAGCCATGAACATATCCTCAAGCAAAAACCATAAGAAACTTGTCACTAACAGGCTTTTCGTGTGTTTGTATGGACCAGTGTCCTTCTTGCACATTTATACGAACATGATTTTGACAGGTCTGTTCGACAAGTCGTGCGTCAAAGTCCTGTATATGTAGCATAAACCTATATAAGAAAATATCCGAATTCCACCATGTGAAAGGGCTTTTCAAGGCATCCACATGCATTATGAATAAGTCCGGGGGAAGTATGGGTCACTGCTTTGATCCTCGAGCACAGAAGAGTCTTACTGTACATACATTTATTTATTTCGTTTAATTTATGTTTTACCATCAGACTCTCTCTGGAGCTCCATTCACAATAAAGACATCACCACGGGCCAAGACTCACGGAAACTGAATTTAATCACTGATTGAAAGCATAATGTCCTATCGTTTCTTCAATAAATGTATACATTTTTCATTGTATTGGCGACTTGAATCAATACAATGATTGCAAGTAATCTTTCCAGAACATTCTGCAGGTTTCTCATGCCAGGGCGATTGTTCAGTCATTAGTGCATGTGTACTTTGGACCTAACGGTCATGAGTTCAAATCACAGACACACCGAGCTGCTACTCCTGGGCCCCTGAACAAGGCCCTTAACCCTAACTATGCTCAGTTGTTTGAATCAGTTACATGTAAGTCACTCTGGGTAAGGGCATCTGCCAAATACCATAAATGTACTGTACATTTGTGACACTGGCAAAATCCATTAATGCACAAAAAGGGGGGAATATTTAATAACACCACTTATCATCTTCCTACAATCAGCTAATACGTCATGTTTAACATATTTACTGCAGCATTTTCACACCAATTCACACCTCCAGGTGCAAAGGACGGACATGTGATTGTAAAATCAGCCGTCAATGAAGCTACCGTGCATCGCTTATTGTTTAAAATGGGGTCATTGTCGCACTCCATGTACACACCACTGAAAAAAGCAGCTTTTCTCCATTGTTATTTTCAATAATCATGAAAAAAAGAAAGTCATGGTTTGTTTGTTAGAGAAAAGTTTTTAATAGGAAGACTAATGGATCATTTATACCTAACCAAAACAAATGGGATTTCTAAGCCAGTTGTGATAAGCACATGCTAAATTATGCTAATTCTTTAAAAAAAATCTTTTTAAAAAGTTGTATAATGCTCAAAATATTTAAAAAAGAATAATATTTCGTTTAACAATAAACCAAATAATTCCGGATGGCTGGGAAAGAATCGACTTAGACAATGCATTTGAAAAAAATGTGTAATTATTCTAATATAAATGTATTATATTATACATTTTATAATATATTTTACAATATATTTATAATAATTTATATAATACAATTTTATAATATTATAAATTGTATAATATAATTTGATTATAACTATTGTAATATACAATAGCATACGTTTTTATATATAAATGTATAATATAATTTACACGGTGGCTTAGTGGTTAGCACGTTCGCCTCACACCACCAGGGTCCGGGTTCGATTCCGAATCAGTGTTTACCAAGGGGCGATTTTTTCCAACAAGCAGAATTGAGAAATTTCTTGAAATTTTTTTTTTAAATCATCATCACACAAAATGGGAGGGGGCTAATAGCTCAGTAGTTAAGGTGCTGGGCTACTGATCGGAAGGCCACCCTTGGGTCCTTGAGAAAGACCCTTAACCTTCTGTGTTGCTGCCCTGACCCTGGCTTTCAAAAAAAAAAAAAAAGAAAGTGTTTTCACTGTGCTGTAATGTATATGAGGCAAATAAAGGCTTTTCTATATTCTATACTATTCTATAAAATGTCCAGGAAGTGAAATATTGATGCAGATGGAAAGCATATATATAGATATATATATATATATATATATATATATATATATATATATATATATTATATATATATATATATATATATAGGACAGAGGGGCCGAGAGAAGATCGGATATAGCGGTAGAAGATGAATGAAAGAATGAATATATAGGACAGTTTAACTGGCCTATGCAGGTCTATTGTTGTGTGAACAAATAGTGCTAGTGCTGGTCCTTAAAACTCAACTGTATTATGTTCAGTTGTATAATTATGGACCGTCGGTGAAACGCTGCAAATGTAAATATGCTCATATTGTACAAGCTCGTTTTGAGTTTCATTTCTAGTCCTGTTCTTCTCCACATTTCTTCCTCACTCCAGTCGTATCTGCCGTCCTTGTCCATTGCAGTACGCAAATCCACGTCTGCATTTCTTCACATTTCCTTAGCTACAGGCTATTGTTAAAAACTGTTACGTTCCCACCTTGGAACTAATTCTCCCAACAACACTCCTCCTCCTTTTTTCTTCCTCCTTCTTTTCTGTCCTATTGGGACAGGTCCACTTCCAATTAGTCAGTGGCTCCACCTTAAAGAGATTTAAAGGCACAGCAACCACAAAGGGATGGGCAGGAAAGCACAAAAACAAAAACAAAATACAAGACATGTAACAAAAACAAAACACAACAAAAAAAAAACGCAACAAATCTAAATAGACTTATGAGACTATTGTATAAGCTTTCTACATAATAGCAGTGGTCTTTAAAATATGTCTTTGTGGATTAGATCGGAGATTTCATAGTCTCATTCAGCATTTTCAATTCAGGCACTAATGAAACAGATTCAAAGGGTCTGTGTGTGTGTGTGTGTGTGGGGGGGGGGTGTATTAAATTTAAATAAGAGAAGTCTCTCTGTGGTTTGCCTGAAGTAAGCTAGTGAAGCCACTGTCGCAGTTGCAAATACTGGATTTACTCCTATATTATAAATAATAGGTTCACATTTGCGATGAGCCGGATTTCTCTCTGCATTAATCAAGATCTGCAATTGTACGATAGCCGGTTTATTAACACAGTATGTGACTATATTAAGGTCGGCTGAACTACACTAGACAACTCAAGCACAGTGTGAGGAGGAACTTTATTTTGGAAGTTGTTTTAAAACTGAGTCTAACTTGATTATAGATTTCTATTAATCCTGATTTGGAAGCGCCTGTCAAATGTGGTGCTATTTATCCCCATTTTGGTAACTTGAGTGGATGACTGGGGAAGGGATTGTTTTTCTTTTTTTTCCTTAGCACAAAATGATGCTTGTTTTAATGGAGAATATTTAAATTTTGCAAAAACTCAAAGTTGGACTTCATAATGCACAGTGAATAATGGTGTAATTACCTACTGTAGACATTTTTATATGGTATGAGGCACAAACAGGTGACATGAATATTTATTATAAAACATTCTAATACAAATTACAATGCAATGTGGCAATGGCAGATTACAAACAAAGAACTATTAAGTACACAGAGACATATACATATACATATACATATACATCTTGCATGATGTACCTCAGTTATAGAGATGCAGTATATGTATATATATATATATATATATATATATATATATACGTATATATATATATATATATATATATACATATACTGCATCTCTATAACTGAGGTACACTCCAGTCGTATCTGCCGTCCTTGTCCAATGCAGTACGCAAATCCACGACTGTTACGTTCCCACCTTGGAAATAATTCTCCCAACAACACTTCTCCTCCTGTTTGTTTTCTTCCTCCTTCATTTTGTTTCCCCTCGCAGGGCTTTTAGGCGCACTCAGTTATAGAGTTATAGAGATGCAGTAGTATATGTATATATATATATATATATATATATATATAGATAGATAGATAGATAGATAGATAGATAGATAGATAGATAGATAGATAGATAGATAGATAGATAGATAGATAGATAGATAGATAGATAGATAGATAGATAGATAGATAGATAGATAGATAGATAGATAGATAGATAGATATAGGTATCATCTATATCTATATAATGACATGTTTCCCCCCAACCCAACACCCACCTGTTTCTCCACATGACCATGATCTCACACACTCTTGCTGTCTTTTACCCTTTTCTGCATTTTTCCACAGTCCCTCCTTCCTTCTCATTCTCTAGCCCCCCCTCTCTATCTGTCTCTCTCTCTCACATACACACACACACACTCACAAACACATACACACACTCTCACAGCTTAGTCATGGGTTGCGGTCAAACACTGTAGGGATCCATGTTGCCTGGCAGCCGTGTCTCCCCCGAGCTCGAAATCCTGATGAGTGGTGCATCTCTTGCAAATCCAGCATTCAGAGACCCTGCCAAAGCACTCATCAGCATGCCGTGACCTCAGCAGCCTGTGACATTACACAGACTCAGCCATGCTCTTATGACAGGTAACGATTTAACACTAAATGTGTATATCTGGGGGCGGTGTGGGGACATTTTACAGTTCATTTGGTGACACATTCTAATCAAAATGTGACGGGAAAACTGAGTCGTGGTGGAAGAGAAATGTTTAATTTTTTTCAATATCAGTCAGTGTAACACTAACCAATAATGGATCTATTCGAACTCTAGTATAAGGTGGTAAAGTAGAAAATGTTTCGAGATTAACAGTGCAGTGATATTGCTAGTAGTCATATCACCCTGTACTCAAAGACTGGTTGCCCACTGCAGGGAAGCAGGGTTGAGCCCGGGTTAGTACCTGGATGGGTGACCTCCTGGGAAAACTCAGTTGCTGCTGGAAGAGGTGTTAGTGAGGCCAGCAGGTGGCGCCTACCCTGTAGCCCCCCCCCAGTATAGTGACACGGAACACTATACTGTCAAAAAGCACCGTCTTTTGAATGAGACGTTAAACCGAGTCTCTGTGGTCCGTAAAAATCCCAAGATGTCTTTCGAAAAAGAGTAGAGGCGTGTCCTCGGCATCCTGACCAAATCCACAATTGGCCTCTGACCATCATTCTGTCTCATAAGCTGTAATCTGGTGTGTGGTGGGAGTTCTGGTGCACTATGGCCGCATTTGCATTGTCCAGATGGATGCTGCACACTAGTGGTGGATAAGGAGATCCACCATCATAATCTAAAGCACTATATAAATGTAGTGAATTATTATTATTATTATTATTATTATTATTATTTCTCGTCCATCTGGGTCACCACGTCTGCAATTTCATCACTGAAATTCTGAGAAAAGGTGACATTTGGTTCAAAATTTGGGTGGCTTTACCTTCTTCCTGAAGATGAAGTTCCCGAATGCCGTTTTGAAGTAGATCTATCATGAATCGCAGAAGGTACTTGGAACGCTTCCAAAAGAAGTCCTCTAGGACGTGTTCCACCAGTAGCAGGAATACTGGGAACGCTGTATTGCTGTACATCAGGACTGTTTTGAACTTGATGGTATGTAAACTCATATGATGGTGTCAAAAACTTTTTGATACCGCATAGTATGTGAAAGTGGGCCAATAATGCATTCCTCTAAGTGGGTTACGCTGCAGTTTGGAGCTTTATGCATTGTGGAGGAAATACGGTGCTTTTAACCTTTTAACCTGCCCATTAGGGTGTGTTTCTGTCATGTATGAAATATGTCTTGCCTGGTACACAGCCAAGTCAGTAAATCCAAAGCAAGCACTTAATGGGTGATTAGGAATCAGCACACTTGAGCACTACACCTTTTGTTTTAGACGGGTGTTTTTTTTTTTTTCAGGAGTAATAAACGTGTCAAACAGAATAGATAGCCAAGAGTTGAAATGGTTTCTGGGATAGAAGGTTGTGATGCAGCCATGCATAAATTATAGACTTTTTTTTATTATTAATAATGAGGAATGTTGGTTTTACACATATGCCTGAAGAAGGTATATCAAAACTGTGTTTTGACACCACAAGCATGTATCCTGAACTTTTCCTTGGTATTTGAACCTTGTTATTGGATCCCTAATGTCTGTGTTACTTTCTGGTTATGCTGTCATAGCAAGTCTTGCTGGACTTTTGCTTGGAATTTATATACAACAATTATGATACTTAATAATCTATATGGTTCTCTCTCCCTGTCCGTAAACATGACCCGGAGGGACCAGTGATTCTGCCCCTCTCCTCTAATCAGATCTACCAATAGCCATATCACATTGTAGTCCATGACAGGTTGCCCACTGAAGCAAAGCAGGTTTGGGCCGGGTTAGAACCTGGATGGGTGACCTCCTGGGAAGATTATGTTGCTTCTGGAAGAGGTAGTGAGGCCAGCAGGGGTCGTTTACCCTGTGGTCAGTAGGGTCCTAGCACCCCAGTATAGTGACAGGGACACTATATTGTCACAAAAGCACCGTCTTTCAAACGAGATGTTAATCCGAGGTCCTGACTCTCAGTGGTCATGAAAAATCCCAGAATGTCCTTCGAAAAAGACCTCAGCATCTGGGACAAATTCGCTAATTGGACTCTGACCATTACAGACTGCTAACCATCCACATATCTACTGATTGGCTTCATCATTCTGTCTATGGCTGCGTTTGCACACTGTGTTTAATGTCAACATTCTACAAGTCCTTGGGGCTCAATGGCTGACCCTGTGTTCTGACCCCAGTTTCCAAAACAAGCTGGGATATTCAAAGAAATAATTGCAATGTGACAAACAATGGCTATTCTAAAAAAAATTGCGGAACAATAAACATAATGTGATTTAATCAGCATCACTGTTCTGGGCTAGCTAACCAGCTAGCTCATCAATGAATGGTGTATATCTCTATTATGTGCCTAAGTTTCCTCTAGCATCAGATGCGTATAAAATGATGAGATGTTTACACACTTTCCCTTTCTTTTTCTTTTGAATCATAAGGGTGCAATTGCAGTATGCGTATCATGAGAGCAAATGTGTGTGTTTTTTTTTTTTTTTTTTTTTTGGAATATAATGTATTATGTGTGTATTAAATTACTCATCAAACAGAAGAAAATTGCGTTTTGTTTACTTCTGGAATTTATCTAAGATGAATAATGAATACATGAATAATTTAACCTACTTCATTGGAATTAAGCCACTCCAGGTCAAATGTCCTTCTGTTTAATGGCAGCACTTTGTATAGAAAAGCCTCGGATAGATAAGAGTCCCCAGAACTGTGCAGATATTGACAGGGATTCTTAAGACTCATTCGAGAAAAAAAAGCTTTACTTCAAGAATTGTCCATTTATGTAGCAAAAAAAAAAACAAAAAGACCCATTGATTAAATAAAATGACTTGACCTTGTTCCTTTTATTCTAATTTTCACATTGCTTATAGTGTTTACACATCACTTGACCTTTGTTTGTTTCCCGGTCCTCAGTTTCATAACTGTAATAACCCTTAATGATCCAGTTTACCAGTACCAGTCTCACTAAAAACCTTCCACCATATTAACAGTGAATAATAAATTGGCTCTTCAGTTCCACTGAAAGAAAGTTCAACTCCATCCTTTGGGAAACTCGCATTCCCATGATGCCATGAAGCTGCCAAAACCTGGAGTGTGCACTCAGTCACGGAACTGAACATATAATTAAACCTCCAGATGTTCATGTACACGGAGATGGGTAGCTTAGTGGTTAAGGCATTGGTCTCTGGACTGGAAGATGGAAGGTTCAAATCCCATTACCACCTTGTAGGCCCTTGGGCAAGGCCCTTAACCCTCGGTTGTAAGTGGCTCTGGATAAGGGCGTCTACCAAATTGCATAAATGTACTGTAAATATAATGTATAGTAACTGAGCTCAAGAGGTACAGCACTGAATACTCACCAACAGATGGTGGCATTAGCCTGAACGCACAGTCACAGGGAGCACCGGACGTCATAAGTCAGTGTGCCAAAAACATTGTCCTGTGTACATTGTGAGCCATTCAGCTTTTTTTATACCAGTTTCTACAACTCCGAAAAACTATACTGTAAGTCAATAAGTACGCTATATGCTAACTGACACCAAACTTTGATTCACATCGGCTTATCTTGTTTGACCTTGTTCACATTTTCGCTTATATTGTTTGTTTACACATTTGCTTTGTCTGTTTCTGGAACACAGATACATATCTGTAATAACCATTAATTATCCAGTTTACCAGTACTACTAGTACACTGACGAATATTGAATAATCAATAGGCTCAGCAGTTCCACCAAAAGACACACACACACACACACACACACACACACACACACACACACACACACACACACACACACACACACACACACACAGGTCTAAACACTTACCAAAAAGTTTAGATCCCATGTCAATGCAAATTGTCAAAACTGAAACTGGGAAACTCCCAGAGATTCCTTGAACCCCTGCACCGAAGCTGCCAAAACCTGACGTGGGAACTCCATCATGGAGCGATAGAAGTGTGACAAGTTCTTCACAAGGGAAAAAAAAAAATGATCAAACCATCAGACCAGACATTATGCAACTGAGATCAAGAGGAACAAGACAATGAACATCCGGGGAAACGTACTCACCTGTTTCAATCATTTTGTAAATGTGTGCCTGAGAAATCGAGGGATGTCACAGAATGAAAGCGTGATCACCACGTTTTACTTTGCTCAAAAGATGTTCATTTGCAAAGACAGCTACAGAGTAATCAGTGTGATCTTTATTTCCGATAAAACATCATCTGAATAAATAAATGTCATTATTTCGCAATTTTATGTGAATGTTACGCTTATAAATTCACTTACGTAGGGAAGTGTTTTTGAACAGGGGGCTGTCTTGACTGATTATCATTCTCATCAAATGGCCAGCGAATAAGTGTCATAACAGCTGCCATATTTAAATTAATTACCGCCACACACAATGGTAGTCGGGCTTCAGTGCGTGATTTTAGTCGACGAGCTCAGTCAGATTTCATCAGACTTCCTTTCCGTTTACGTCCACAGGCCACGGAGTCTGTGGCGCACGATCATCTGGTTGCTAAGTCCTAAATATGACCAATTTATCGACTCGATTCACACGGACTGTTCTAACGGTTTTCTTCATTTTGTATCAATCCCAATAAAACTGCTCTTGCATGTTTGGATTTCTTGTACATTGGCAGTGCCAGGGTCGAACAAATCACAGCTTTTGCTTCTCAACATGGCAAAGTTTGGCAGAAGACGCCATATGACTGTCATTAGATAAAGCCAACGATGTCCTTCTGGAAAAAGAATTAAAAAAAAAAAAAAAAAAAGGACAGCCGCTCGGCAAGCCATCTCGGCAAGGCTTCCAGTCAGTTCTTTCCAGTCATTCTAACCCAGACTTTTATTAACAAAAAGGAAATATTGAGAAAACATTGTCTGGTCTTTGATTTGAAAAAAAAAAAAAAAAAAAAAAATATATAATATATATATATATATATATATATATATATATATATATATATATATATATATATATATATATCTATTATCTATCACTCTATCACTGGACCTTTAACACACACTTCATCTATCACTTGATCGCTGTACCGGTAACACACAATTTTACTTCATCTATCACTCTATTGCTGTTCCTGTATCACACTCTTTCACTTCATCGATCACTTTATCGCTGTACCTGTAACATACCCTTTCACTTTGTCTATTACTCTATTGCTGTACCTGTAACACACTTTCACTTTATCTATCATGCTATCACTGTACCTGTAACACACTGTTTTATTTTATTTATCGCTCTATCACTGGACCTGTAACCCATTCTTTCACTTTGTCTATTACTCTATTGCTGTACCTGTAACACACTTTCACTTTGTCTATTACTCTATTGCTGTACCTGTAACACACTCTTTCACTTCATCTATCCCTTTAGCACTGTACCTGTAACACACTCTTTCACTTCATCTATCACTCTATCACTGTACCTGTAAAGCACTCGTTTACTTCATCTATCACTCTATCGCTGTACCTGTAACACACATTATCTCACTTCTCTCTGTTCATCACTGTACCTTTATCCCACACTCTCACTTCATCAGTCTCTATCAATTCCACACACTGACTTCATCCATCTTTCTATCAATCTACCAGTAGCAGTGATTCTCTCTTTCCCCATCTCACTCACTCACTCTCCATAAATTCAATTTATAGTATCACTCTTCCAATCCTTCTGTCTTTCGAATACTAACACAATCTCCCCATCTATCCACTTGTCACTCACACTGCATCTGACTTTCTACTGGTGGCAGTTTGTTTATCGGTCTTTTCACCCCAGTTACTTTGTCCGTCTATCTTTGTGTCCATCTGCCATGCTGAAGTAAGTTTTGATGACTGACAATTAATTTAAAATTTCATTTATTTGTTTATTTTCTAAAGCTTGTTGGGTTTCATCTATTATTTTATTATTTGAGCCACATACATTTTGGTAAAAATTCAATATGTAATTATGAAATTATAAAACTAGTAGGGAGTATGCAGACACTGATTAACTTGACATAACTTTAATGTAGGGGGGGCACTGTGGTTTAGTGGTTAACACGTTCGCCTCACACCACCAGGGTCCGGGTTCGATTCCCGTCACGGCCATGTGTGTGTGTGGAGTTTGCATGTTCTCCTCGTGCATTAGGGGGTTTTTCTCCGGGTTCTCCGGTTTCCTCCCCGGTCAATAAAGATGCACGGTAGGTTGACTGCCACCTTGGAAAATTGTCCCTAGTGTATGAATGTGAGTGTGTGTGTGCCCTGTGATGGGTTGGCATTCCATCCAGGGTGTATCCTGCCTTAATGCCCATAGACGCCTGAGATAGGCACAGGCTCCCCGTGACCCGAGGGAAGATCGGATAAAGCGGTAGAAGATGAATGAATGAATGAACTTTAATGTGATCTGTAGACATGGCCGCCAAGGATTATACCACCCTAACACTCTTTCTACTGTAGCTGGTATATAAAAGTTGTCAAAAGTACCCCATCCTCTTGGAAACGCAGATTCCCCGAACCAGCCAAAACATGGGGCCTCCATCATGGCGTTATGGAACTGTGACATGATCGTTTCAAGGGAAAATAATATATAAAACCTTCAGACCAGATATTATGCAACTGAGATCAGGACGAACAAGACAACGACCACTCGGAAATCACGAGCACTCTACCTCTATCCCCAGGGAGTGATGGATGATAAGGAAGTGAGTGTAATTTGTTACTTTACCACAACACATGTGACCTTATTTATGTGTTGTCTTTTTTTTCTGAGGTACGGTAGTTGAAAAGGATTTGCATTTGATTATATAGCAATCATTTTCATTAATATCGTTCTATTAATAGACTGTTTAATATCCAGTAACACAAGGATATTCAATTAGTTTATCATGGAGGTCGATTCATGAAAAGCATCCCACATGAGAGATACAGGCTTGCAATATGAGTGATGACACAACGGCAATATAAGATGCCGTATGTTGTATTTTTGCACCTGAAGACACGCTCTGTTACTTCATAACTGTAGCAGCCGTTTTCTGACTAAACTAAACTTTATTCTAGATACGTCTTTGTCACACTTGGATATTCGGAGGGCTGGAACAAATTACCTCAGGGGTTCGGCCCGTGGGCCACACATTGAAATACAAAGTCATCATTCATTCATTCATCTTTTACCGCTTTATCCAATCTTCCCTAAGGTCACGGGGAGTCTGTGCCTATCTAACGCGTCTATGGGCATTAAGGCAGGATACACCCTGGATGGAATGCCAACCCATTGCAGGGCACACACACACACTCAAAATCACACACACATTCATACACTAGGGACAATTTTCCAAGGTATCAATCAACATATCATGCATTGTTTTTGACAACCGGGAGAAAAACCCCCTGAGAACATGCAAACTCCACACACACATGGCCACCTGGCAGTGTGAGGTGAACGTGCTAACCACTAAGCCACCGTGCCCCTAAACACAAAGTCTTCTGATAAAAATGATAACAGGAGTATTATAGCTGCAGTATAATGAATCATAATATTTTGTGTACTTAAGGTCATGTGAAGGAAACTACTTTTGGACGTTTAAAGGTAGTACTTTTATTGGATTAATATTATCTCTACTTACAAGGTTTGTGTTCTTTGTCCATCACCTCAAGTCAGACTTTACACTTTTGACGCGTTACTTCACTGATGGGTATTCTTCTCTGAGACAAGAGATCACAAAGACCTTGTTACTCCAGCTGAAGATCAAGAGCAAGAATCGGCATAAAGCACGAGTTTAGAGAGAGAGGGAAACAAAACATGTTGCGTAACATCTTTCCTCATTACATCAAGGTAATTTCCGAGAGACGCCGGGAATAACACGCGGGGATGAATAAAACATGGTGTCAAGATCCGTGCGATTAGATCCGGCGCACCAAGTGACTCATATTTGCACAGACCTGTCAGCTGTGTGTTCCACAGACAAGCCGAATTATAACTTCATCCTTTCAAACTCTTTTCGCATAATAAGTGGAGATTTCCATCCAACGCCCACGCTAATTGCTAACCGCTAAGACAGAATGTGCACTTAGTTTCTCTGTGTATAATGGTGAACAAAAAGCGACGGATTTCAGAGCTTCAGTGCACCACAGCCAGTCCCGGGTAGACTTCACAGGGAGCTACAAATCATTAGAATAATAATTGCCTTTGAGAGTTTCCTATTCAATCATTTCTTTCTTTTTTTTAGTTTATTTTTTTTTTGTTCCTAGCACACAGGAAATGCGAAAGTATCACCGACCTCTTGTGGTATCTAGTGAACAGGCAAATTTGAAAAGGGGCAAGATGAATATGCATGACTGATTATTTATCTTTTTAATTAGAGACAGTGGCACGACAGCATCTGGTTGGTGGCGCAGGCTGCGGATTAAGTGCATTAATCAGTGTTAATGAGCGAATAAGACACCTCTGATCTGTCTCTGGTTTAAAAAAAAAAGTGTAAAGGACACACCAAAAATAAAAACTTTTCTTTTGTGAAAACACATCTAGCTGAACAATCTGTGCACACTCACATACACAGTGTATGTATGTATGTATATACAAATATATATCTATATATATATATATATATATATATATATATATATATATATATATATATATATATATATATATATATATATATATATATATATATATATATATATATATATATATATATATATATTTATATTAAAGGGGCACGGTGGCGTAGTGGTTAGCACGTTCGCCTAACACCGCCAGGATCTGGGTTCGATTCCCGTCTCGGTCATGTGTGTGTGGAGTTTGCATGTTCTCCCCGTGCCTCAGGGGGTTTTTTTCTCCGGTTCTCCGGGTTCTCCTGTTTCCCCCCCCCCGGTCCAAAAACATGCATGGTAGGTTGATTGGCACCTTTGAAAATTGTCCCTATTGTATGAATGTGTGTGTGTGCCCTGCGATGGGTTGGCATTCCATCCAGGGTGTATCCTGCCTTAATGCCCATAGATACCTGAGATAGGCACAGGCTCCCCGTGACCCGATGGAAGATCGGATAAAGCAGTAGAAGATGAATGAATGAATGAATGATATATATATATATATTCATTCATTTATTCATCTTCTACAGCTTCAGCCAATCTTCCCTCAGGTCACGGGGAGCCTTTGCCTATCTCAGGCATTAAGGCAGGACACACCCTGGATGGAATGCCAACCCATTGCATGGCACACACACACACACACATTCATACACTAGGGACAATTTTTCAAGGTTCCAATTAACCTACTGTGCATGAAACTGGAGAACCCTGAGAAAAACCTCCTGAGGCACTGGGAGAACATGCAAACTCCACACTCACATGGCTGAGAGGGGAATCAAACCCTGACCCTGGAGGTGTGAAGCGAATGTGCTAACCGTGTTCTATATATATATTGTGGAAATATGCACATTCTTAATGGTGACATCTCTTTATATTGATCAGGCATAACATTAGGGTTGAATATTGTGTTGGTCCCCTTTTGCTGTTAACAGTCCTGACCCATCGAGCATTAACAGCATGAATAATTTAACCTATGGGAGCTTGTCTTCTGGATCGCCTTCTCTCCCCACATGCATCAATGAGACTTGGACAGCCATGACCTGTCACTGGTGCCCTCAATTGAACCACTTTTGATAATACTGACCCCTGCAGACAAGTAATATCCCATAAGAGCTGCAGTTTTGGAGATGCTCTGACCCAGTTAACTAGCCATCATAATTTGGCCCTCATCAAAATTGAACACCAAAGTTTCACTTGCTGTCTAGTAGTCCCCCCCCCACACCCCCCACACACGCACACACTTACAGATGCCATGACGAAGAAATAATCAGTCTAATTACGCTGTATACCCATGAGACCATCCTGTCTAATGACTCAGAGATGTCCCAGTAAAAACGCAATGCAAATATGTTCTATCGAGTTAGCGTGTGTTCCGAGCGCTCATCAAAAAAAAAGAACCTTCAGATGCCTTTCAAGCGATGTGAACAGATTGCAAGAATGCGAAAACAGGAAATCCGGAGTATCAGACATCCCATGATGCCTTCTGTCACCACAGCAACAGTCTTCATGAGTGTTCAGATGTTGGGTGAAAAGCAAGGCAATTTATTTGGTCTGGGATTTAGAAGATCAGACTGCAGAGCCATACATTTGTAATCCTGTCGGGGGAAGCTTTGGGTAAACAGACTGATTGGGCCAAAGAAACATCACAAAAGCATGAATATTTTAGACAAGAGTGGAGACAAGACTATTAAGAAAGATGACAGACAAAAAGACACAGAGCAGGGCGAACAAAAACGAACGACATCTGCGGATCGGAAAATAATTGAGGTCGAGCCTGTAAACACTCCCGAGGTCTGAAAGGATTCTTACCTTAAGCCCTCAGCAGCAGCAGCACGACCCACTTTTGTTTTCTAGAATGTATAGCTGACACAAACTAAGCATATTTGAGCGCGTAGCAATGGTCAAATGAGCAGTATGGGTTGATCAACCTGTTGATGGTGTACAAAGCTCATTTCCAGCCTTCAAATAGTGAGTGACAGAAATCCACTGGAGCCATCAATATGTGTGAATGTTGCAGCTCCTAGTTTCTTCGAGAGCTCCTGTGGGGGAAGGATTTCAATGGGAATTGACGTTATCGAAGGGGACATTTAAAGCACAGCAAGCAAAAGCTTTTTAGAATCTCCTTAGCAGAACTAATACTTCATGCCTGGTTGAAAAATCAAAGATGGGTTTAGAGTTAATCTTACAGTTAGTTTTTAGTGCTAGGGGTAGGGTTTAGATTGATGGTATAATGTTAGGGCTATGGTTTAGAGGTGGGATAAGGGACGGAATTATAAATTCTTAATTTTTGTTTGCATTATGCTTTATTGTTATGGGAAGGGTTAGAGATGTGGGTTAGAAATAGATTGTAAAGCTGGAGTAAGAATTAGGGTTTAGTTTTAGTTTTAATTATGGGTTAGAGTTAGGGTTATGCATTTGATTGAGGGGTTAGTATTATGGTTTATATAGTATCTGAGGAAAAGGTTAGATATATGGGTTAGACGTAGATTTTTGGGTTAGAGATATGAGTTAGAGGTAGAGTTTTGGGTTAGAATTGGGTAATTAAAGGTAGGGTTTAGGATTTTGGGTTAAGACCGCAGTCCTAGGCCATATGTCCAGGTCCCAGCAGGGTTAAGTTTAGGGTTGGGGTTGTTAAGATTAGGGTTAGGAATTAGGGGTCGGGTTAGAGCTAAAGTTTGGGGGATGGGATTAGAGTAAGGGTTATGTGTTAGATTGAGGGGTTAGTATTATGATTTATATAGTATCTGAGGAAAAGGTTAGAGATATGGGTTAGAGGTAGAGTTTTGGGTTAGTGATATAGGTTAGAATTAGAGGTAGGCTTTAGGATTTTGGGTTAAGACTGCAGTCCTAGGCCATATGTCCAGGTTCCAGCAGGGTTAAGTTTAGGGTTGGGGTTAGGAGGATTGATATGTTAAAATTAGGGTTAGGAATTAGGGGTCGGGTTAGAGCTAAAGTTTAGGGGTTGGGATTAGAGTTAGGGTTATGGGTTAGATGTACAATGTATCATTCGAGCTTTGGGATAGAGTTACTGTTGATATCCTCATTGAAATCTTTCTTCTATGCATAGTAAAATCTGATGTACACCACAAGCGTATCATTGCCATTAATATCAGTGGTTAAAGCTCTGTAAGGTGCGGCAGCATCAAGTTGTGACTGCACATCCTGTGCTAATATTTCAGATCTTAGCTGTTGCAGCTGAAAGGGGGTGTTTATTAGATTTTTTTCTCTCAGTTCACATCTTTCTGTTCCATCTAAAAGTGTTTCACACACATCCTCCATGCGCTATTTCCCCATCTGTTAAGGGCTTTAATCAACTTATTGGGCTCTCAGTGTGAGAGAGAGAGAAAACCTATGTACATCATACTGGGCTTTGAGCGCATTCATTTCCTGTGCCCTTACTTCAGACTGCTGATGGTAAGTTTCTATGTTTGCCGTTTAATGTTTTTGACATCAACAATAGACAACGAGAAAATGAGACAAAATTCTTTGGTGAAAGAAGAATAAGTGCGTAATTTTTCCATCTAGAAAAAAACAAAACAAAGCAATCATTATTTTGGTGAATGCCACTGCTTTTCACTCATGAAGAGGTTAATCTGTGCATCACTCTTTGCTGTCTTTACTGTCTGACCATAGCAGAGTAACTGTAGGAGCTACCCATGGTGCTTTAGGACCCAAATGGCTCTACTGACCTGGATGTGCCTGATATAAATGAGATTTTATTACAAAATAGCATTTTGCATATATTTCTTTCATTACTTCATGGTCTAGCTGGATGCATCTTGCAGTCATAATCTGGGCCGTGGTCCACCAGTTAGGGACCCTGGCTCTAGTAGATGCTATACCAACTATGACACCAGAAGTACAGCTGAAACAAAAAAATGCAAACTCTGCATTTTGCTGCAAGAATAATAAAAAAAAAGAATATGAAATGTTTTGAAAAGCAGAGAGAGAAAAAAGACCCCATGTGAGATTAATTATTAACTGAGTGAATTCTCATTTCTCATTTCTGAGGTTTTTTTCATTCAGTCCGTGTTCACCTGGACGAGCAGATCTCCTATCGATCTTGTGTCGAAGCAGTTCAACTTAACTCGTGTTAAAATCTGTAGTTCTATCAATCATGAAATGACGACGCTTTAGGTTTTATTTTTATTGACCAGCAGCAGTTTATATCACTTGCACCGTGTGTTCCCAGGAAGCCCAGTTAAAAAAATGAAATAATAAAATAATGAAGTGTACAGGAATAAACTATATATATATATATATATATATATATATATATATATATATATATATATATATATATATATATATATATATTATTATTATTATTATTATTATTATTATGTAATACTTACAGAATATGTTTTCGTTACATTAAAACATTTTAATTTTGTGTAAGGCACACGTTCTTTTGAATGTAGAAAATAATATCTTGATTGGCATAAATAAGGAGGTTATAATACCAGAAAATAAGGTCAAAATGTTGAAAAAAGCACATGGTCAGATGTTCACAAAGTGTTTTCCATAACATACTATTAATCAGCCATGACTTTATTAACCGGTTTAATTTACTTTTGTTCTCCTTCATAATAATCCATGTCCCTAAGCAGGATGGCTGTGTGAAAAAGAAAAGGCACCCTCTTTGAAATCTATGATTTTATGCATTAGAATCTCAAATGCATATAACAAATAATGCATTACACCATGCCATTATTTATTTTTTTATAAAAATGAAGAAAAACTATAGATATTATGATATCAAGGAGAACCCAGTGGCTGGTAAACAAATTCCTCTGATTAAATTATTCTCATGTGTGATCATCATTATAAAAGCTGAAGTTAATAGCAGCAGTGATCTTAGAGAAGCAAAAATAAAAACTATAGCATTTTAGCACTGTCAACTGGGAATGTTGCAGGCTCAGACTCAACCATGAACTCATCTGTACATCAATGCACTCTTAAATCTAATGTGAGACCAAGTGTGACAGCCTAAGCTTGGACAAAATTGCATCGTGCAACAAAACAATGGTCTTAAGCAGACAAAGAAATCCACAGCAGGAGAGTTGGGGGTAAAACAACATGACTGCTGTGGCGGGACCTTAAGAGAGCTGTGCATAAACAAACCTCATTGTACTCAGGCATGGGTGTAAACATGAGACAAAAGTCCTCTATAGTGATTGTAGAGAGACTGAAAGTGATACAGAACAAACAAATTAAAAGAAACAACGATAGGTGCTTTATTCTTGTCACCTCTGCATTATGGCATTTTAGTGAAGCTGAGGTTCAGAACGCAGGGTCAACAATGGAACAGTCCCCCAAGAGCACAAAGGCTAAAGAGCCTTGCTAAAGGGACCCGAGAGTGGCAGCTTGGCAATTTGATCTTGGCCTGGCACAGAGTTGGGTCACTTTTATTTCAACATACTGTAGACACTTTAGCGGCATACCTCTGTCACTGTCTAATTTGTGTTTCGGTTTGAGTCGTCAATCTAAAGGTGTTTTAGAAGCTATTAAATGTAAAGGTGACACATAATTTCACACATGGTTTCTGATAAGGACCAGATGATGATGATAATGATGATGGTTATTATTATTATTATTATTATTATTATAAGAGGCATAGTGGCTTAGCGCTTAGCACGTTCGTCTCACACCTCCATGGTAGGGGGTTCGATTCCCGTCTCCGCCATATGTGTGTATGTGTGGAGTTTGCATGTTCTCCCCGTCCTTCAGGGTTTTTTCTCCGGGTTCTCCGGTTTCCTCCCCGGTCCGAAAACATGCACGGTAGGTTGATTGGCACCTTGGAAAATTGTCCCTAGTGTTGGCACCCCGTACATAATGTATCCTTGATGCCCGAAGACGCCTGAGATAGACACAGGCTCCCCGTGACCTGAGGGAAGATCAGATAAAGCGGTAGAAGATATTAGAAGATATATTCTATTATAGATGATATCTATTATAGAAGATATGAATATGACTATTATTATTATTATTATCATCATCAGGAACATTCAATATATAAACCATTAATATAAACCAAGATTGTGTACTTTCCTTTTCACATACATGCCTGTAAGTAATGGTGTTGCAACACGATCTGCCTTTTCTTACCCAATCTGCATCAGAGATTACAGCATTTTCCTGACGCTCAACGCCGGGCCCTGATGTACGCTGCACACTGTTTCATGGCGTTTTTCCTTGAACGCGATGAAGGACGCAGCTTCAAACGATGGTTTGGAAGATGTCCTACAGCACCGGGAATAGCACCGGAAACCATAACGACTTTGTCACACAAACAGAGGGACATTCGGGGATAATTCTGCAAATTTTTAGCTTTACTAGTATAATGTGTTTTCCGCTCATTTCTCTACACCAACGCGACATTATTTTCTCTAATTAAACGTGATCACAAGCCAATTATCATCACACCACTCCAATCATGTTTTACCAATCATCAACAGTGTCTCTATTTTTATTATTATTATTAAATTATATGCTAATGGCATTTTCCTCACTTAATATAAAAAAGACATACCTGGGATATTACTTCATGGCGGATTGTCAGAGCTGTGTTATTAAACCGAACGCATGAAATCAATTCCTGTTCACTTTCTATCGTGGAAAATATGCCAATGTCTGGCTCAAAAGGAACAGGTCTCGTTACTCCTTTTAGGGAGGTTTTTAATAACCCAGGCTGATTCTGTTCATTTCAAGGTGGATATTGTAGATGAGTAAATGTTTTCTTTTTTTTGTGTGTTATTTAATAGTTATTTATTTAATATTTAATCTAGGGCACGATTGCCATAAGTTAACTCAAGATTAATCGCATTTGTAGCATAAATAAATACGTTTCATGTTTCTAACACACTAATTGTAACAGATTTTTTATACATGTATAAATTTCACTTAAAGTTTTTCCCTTTTAATAAAACTATTATTTATTTCAAACTGGAAATCAATTTTTTAATATTAATTTCTTGTTAATAATTTCAAAGTTAATTTTTTAATGTGTGCTTTAATTGTTAAATATGCTACGTGGCTCCTTTAAAAATTATGTTCCGGTTTTGGTTGCTTTCCATATAAACTGGTGATATGTTTAGTTTCCATACGGAGCTCATACCTGTTGTGAATGCACGGGATGCATGTTGCTGATGTTTTTTGTTCATAAAACACATCTTTTGCATCTTTTATATTCCATCCCAACACGACAAGCCGTAATTTTGTAAAGTTTGACGGTAACTTTCATCATGCATTTCTAATTTAATCGCAAGTTAGTATAACTTATTCTATTATATACAAGTTATTACAACATGTGATTAATCATCCACATTTATATATATATATATATATATATATATATATATATATATATATATATATATATATATATATATATGTCCTTAATTTACATTCAATTAATACTTCTTTAATTGTTTAATACTTGTTTAAATGTAAATTTAAAAGTCAAAACTGCAGTTTTTTTCTCTCTGTGACCGTGTAATTCAGTGTATCTTCATGATAAAAAAGTAAACCTTTCTAGTGGTTTTATTCCATTAAGGAAACATCAGAAATTAAGACTTGGAGGAATCGAGGATCTTCCCATCACCAGCTTTTCAAGTTGATGACCTTCTTTCCTCTTTAGCTCTAAATTAAATAAGTGGTAAATGAACACAGCGGGAATCTAGGGAAAGCTCCGGAAGGGCATTTTGCTGTTAAGTCGTGTTACCTGATAATAGAGTTGTTTTCAAAAGAAGCAAAGAACGACTTTGTATTTAACTTTGCCAACAAATAGAATGATCATCATTTTAAGCAAATACATTTTTTATAGGAAATGCATTTCTGAAGCTCTCAGGGTTTTTCCTTCACTTCATCGCAGGGGTTTCTTTTTCTTTCTTCAATTTTTTGTATAAAGGATTTTCTTTACTTTTGTCTCTTTTTTTCACCATGATATTTCTTTCTTCCTTACTTTCCCCTGTTTTGTTCTATTTTTTCTTACTCTTCCTTACTGTCTCTCTATCTTCTATCTTTTCATGTTCTTTTGTTTCTTCTATATTTTTCCATTTTCTTTCTATCCTCCTTTCTTTACTTTCTGTCTCTCGCTCTCTCTTTCTTTCATTTGTCTTTCTTTCCATATTTTTCATTAGCTTTTTGTCTTTCTTTCCTTCTTTCCTTCCTTTCTTCCTCTGGTTAGGAGAACTGAGTGTCTTGAGATCAACTGAAACGTTTTATAAGAGTTATAAGAGTATTTTAGAGTGGAGCTCCAGGCTCGGACCCCAGAATACATGGTTCAGTGGCTGGGCAGGAATGGAAGGTTCATTGGCCTGGCTAGAATGGAGGGTTCAGTGGCTGGGCAGGAATGGAGGGTTCAGTGGCCTGGTGAGGAATGGAGGGTTCAGTGGCCTGGTGAGGAATGGAGGGTTCAGTGGCCTGGTGAGGAATGGGAGGGTTCAGTGGCCTGGTGAGGAATGGGGGGTTCAGTGGCCTGGTGAGGAATGGGGGGTTCAGTGGCCTGGTGAATGGAAGTGGCCTGGCGGGAATGGAGGTTCAGTGGCCTGGCGAGAATGGAGGGTTCAGTGGCCTGGCGAGAATGGATGGTTCAGTGGCCTGGAAGGAATGGAGGGTTCAGTGGCCTGGCAGGAATGGAGGGTTCAGTGGCCTGGCGAGGAATGGAGGGTTCAGTGGCCTGGCTGAGGAATGGAGGGTTCAGTGGCCTGGTGAGGAATGGAGGGTTCAGTGGCCTGGAATGGAGGGAATGGGAGGGTTCAGTGGCCTGGGAGGAATGGATGGGGGGTTCAGTGGCCTGGTGAGGAATGGGGGGTTCAGTGGCCTGGTGAGGAATGGGGGGTTCAGTGGCCTGGTGAGGAATGGGGGGTTCAGTGGCCTGGTGAGGAATGGAGGGTTCAGTGGCCTGGTGGGAATGGAGGGTTCAGTGGCCTGGCGAGGAATGGAGGGTTCAGTGGCCTGGCGAGGAATGGAGGGTTCAGTGGCCTGGTGAGGAATGGAGAGTTCAGTGGCCTGGTGGGAATGGAGGGTTCAGTGGCTGGCGGGAATGGAGGGTTCTGGCGGGAATGGAGGGTTCAGTGGCCTGGTGGGAATGGAGGGTTCAGTGGCCTGGCGAGAATGGAGGGTTCAGTGGCCTGGTGGGAATGGAGGGTTCAGTGGCCTGGCAAGGAATGGAGGGTTCAGTGGCCTAGTGAAGGAATGGAGGGTTCAGTGGCCTGGCAAGGAATGGAGGGTTCAGTGGCCTAGTGGGAATGGAGGGTTCAGTGGCCTGGCGAGGAATGGAGGGTTCAGTGGCCTGGAGGGAATGGAGGGTTCAGTGGCCTGGCAGGAATGGAGGGTTCAGTGGCCTGGTGGAATGGAGGAGTTCAGTGGCCTGGCGAGAATGGGAGTGGGAATGGAGGGTTCAGTGGCCTGGTGAAGGAATGGAGGGTTCAGTGGCCTGGCGGGAATGGAGGGTTCAGTGGCCTGGCAGGAATGGAGGGTTCAGTGGCCTGGCGGGAATGGAGAGTTCAGTGGCCTGGCAGGAATGGAGGGTTCAGTGGCCTGGTGAGGAATGGAGGGTTCAGTGGCCTGGTGAGGAATGGAGGGTTCAGTGGCCTGGTGGGAATGGAGGGTTCAGTGGCCTGGCGAGAATGGAGGGTTCAGTGGCCTGGTGCAGGAATGGAGGGTTCAGTGGCCTGGTGGGAATGGAGGGTTCAGTGGCCTGGCGAGGAATGGAGGGTTCAGTGGCCTGGCGGGAATGGAGGGTTCAGTGGCCTGGCGAGAATGGAGGGTTCAGTGGCCTGGTGGGAATGGAGGGTTCAGTGGCCTGGCGAGAATGGAGGGTTCAGTGGGATGAATAGAGGGTTCAGAATGGAGGGTTATCAGTGGCCTGGCGAGAGCAGTAATGTCTGGCTGGACTCCAGAAGCTTTTCCTCGTTGACACATCGGCTGCCTTTGAGCAAAAGCAGGATTCTTTAAATGAGTTCTGGTCTCGAAATCAATCCCGGTATTAAATGCACCATGTCCCGGCAAAAAAAGAGGCGTGTGAATGTAAAGAGAATGAAAAACGATGGAGGAGAAAGTGGTGGTGGGGAAAGATAATGAGAATTCCACGCATGTCTTCTGTGGTTGGATCGAACGATTATTATAAAGCGATTACGGCGTGATGCAAGTGCACGTTTTTTTTCACATGTGCATTTCTTACACTGTCTTTTTTTCCCTTTCTTTCTGTTCTTCTATTTTTTCACCTTTCTTTCTTTCATTTATTTTATTTTGTTTTCTTTTATTTATATATTTTTAAACATTACGACAAAATGATTTTAAACCCTTATTTAGTTATTTCCTCTTGTTTCTTTCTTACTTTTTTCCTCTCATTCTTGCTTTCTTTATTTTTATTCTTTTTGTTTTATTTTTCTCAGCATTACTCTTTCTTTCTTGCTTTCTTTCTTCCATTTTATTTTCTTTCTTTCTTTCATAATTTTTTTTCTTATTGTGTTCTATTTTTTCCAAACATTACTATTCTTTCTTTCCTTCTCTCTCTCATTTTGTTCTTTCTTTCTCTCTCTCATTTTGTTCTTTCTTTCTTTATCCATTATTGATATTTCTTTCCTCCTTTCTTCCTTCCCCTGTGCTATTTATTCTTTCTTTCTGTCTGTCTATCTTCTATTTTTTATGTTGTTTCTTTCTTTCTTCTATTTTTTCACTTTCTTTCTGTCATACTTTCATTTATCTTTCTTTCCCCAGTTCAGCCGAATTTGTCTTTCTCTTTCTTTCTGTCTATCTCCTATATTTTTACTTTCTTTCTGTCATTCTTTCCCTCCATCCATCCATCCATGTCTTCTCCTCTGTAGGTGGATACTCCTACATGCTGTTTAGTAAATATCCCTACACCCATCCATTGACCCCCATGCCATTAAATTCCACACGACCTCCGTCACACTCCGCTTTACGTTTAACCCACTTTAACTCCTATAGTGTTCATATCCTCACACCTGCACAACCTTCCTAAAACCTGACCTTTTCAAAACACGCAGCCGTTAGCGGAAGGCCGCCGCGTTGGCCTTCGTCATTAAAGCGTTAGCGTGTCGCTCAGTAAACAGGGCTGAGGCGAGGCTGAAGTGGCACTCGAAGCATAACCATGCCACCTGTCATCCCATTATGTGGCTCTCAGAGAGACGCGAGCTGTTCACTGTTCACTTCCCATAATTCATTACACCAGTGAGGGAACTGTCAAAGAGTTCCGGCAGCCATTACGGCTCAAAGAAAGCCCTCGAACAAAGCTTCGATTTGTGCGATAAGGGGGCGAAATGATATCAATTTAGAAAAAGACTCTTGTTTCTCATTTCTGTGAACTAGAAATTAAGTGGGGAGTCGGGCAGTTTGGCCAGACTGAAGTTTTTAATTGGGGCTGGAGAGACGGGTTTGATGTGGCGAGTGCGTGCAGAGACACGAAACCACAGGAAGCAGCTCAGACTCGCGTCACTCAAAGTCCTGGACCTTAAACACAGAAATTACAACGCTGAGATTTTCTGCTTACAAAGTCGAATGTTGGTTTGTGTGAACGTTTATTTCATTATTTCATGCAATTTAAATCTAAAGTTTCTTTCTTTCTTTAGTTTGCGTCCCATCACATTCTTTCTTTCTTTCTCCATGTCTTTTCTTTCTTTCTTAGCATTCATTTCTTTCTTACCATCCATCTCTCTCTC
>JACRUU010000019.1:3903454-3932747 GCA_030449085.1 Kryptopterus vitreolus | reverse complement strand
CAAGGACTTCTGGGAAATGTAGGAAGGACGGGTCACTCACTGTCTGCGGCCTGGGTGTCCGCTAAATTTGCTCTGGGGACTAACCGCTAATGCTAACGTCAGTGAAATGATGATGTGGGTTTGAATTTGTAAACACACTACACACACACACACACACACACACACACACACACACACACATGCACACACCACACACACACACACACACACACACACACACAAGTGCATCTCTGGCTTTATGATCTCTTCAATGAAAGAACTTGTCATGTGCTGGTTATATAAGAGACAGAGAACAAGTGTGTGTTTGTGTGTGTTTGGGTGTGTGTGTGTGTGAGGGAGACACATTGGCGTCAGATTTGCTGTGTCATTTCAGTATAATACAAAGAGGCAGCTTAGAGAAAGCATCAAATTAAACTGTCAAGCATCTATGTGTGTGTATGCGTGTGCAAAAAGGATTGTTTATGTAAAATCCTAAATACCTGAGTTGTGTTTTCCTGTTGCGCTTGTTTGTTTGTTTTGTGTTGCTCCGCTTGAAACTCTTCACATGCGCTGTTTGTTTTCTTCAGGTTAACTACGAGACCCAATGCGCATACTAATCTTGTGATCAGGTGTCCACAAACTTTTGGACACATATGTGTAGTATGTAGCAATTCCTAGTTATTGTAGCCGGCTAGCTAACTTTAGCACTGCGCTAAACTCGATAGCAGCTGCTTTGCTAAACATAGTAAATACACCTTCACTCCCTCTCTTTTTCTTTTCTGGTTTATTTGCTGAAATTACCACAAACCCCTGAGTTTCTGAGTTTTCCTCTTGACATTTATGCATACCTGATGAGAGCTTGTCAATTTTAATGCCTCTCTCTCTCTCTCTCTCTCTCTCTGTTTTTCTCTCATTCTTCGCTTGAATACGCAGTAATGAAATAAGGGCTCTCAAACACCCAATCCCTCTGCAGCGCTATCTGATGGCAAAACATAATTGTTTTTATAATCAAAATCACACTCAGGCCTATTTTGCAGAAAGCCTGATTTGTCTGGAAAGAAAACCCTCAAGGAATATCCTGGGGGGAAAAAGGAAATTGGATGAAAATTACTTTTTTTTTTTATGTCAGGTGAGGCTTTATAGAACCACCAGGATCTATATTATATATATATATATATATATATATATATATATGAGAGAGAGAGAGAGTGAGAGAGAGATACATACATACACATACACAAATACATACATTTAGATCCAGGTGTTTCTATAAAGCCTCACCTGACAGAAAAAACTTATTATCCCATGCAATGTGTATGTATGTATGTGTGTGGTCTCTATATCTCAATATATATATATAGATATGTATATATAGATATATATATATATATATATATATATATATTATAGATATATATAGATAGATATATACACACCACACATATATTATATATGATATAGATATATTGCATTGTAGTTTGCTCTTGGCTCGTACAGTATGTACTAGTATGTAGGTATGTATGATATACGCATATATATAGATATATAGATATACACTACACATCATATATATATATATAATATATATATATATATAGTATATATATATATATATATATATATATATATATATATATATATATATATATATATATATGCATATATATATATATATATATATATATTTATACATAGATATATACATTCCACAAAGAGCCAAAAAAAGGCAGTATAAAGGTATACAGTTGTGAACACGAACACGTGTCGACTCGCATTGCTATTTACCGTGTTGTTTCTTCTGGCCCCTCAGCCAGCGCTGACCTTTGACCTTGTGCCCTGAAGGGTTTGCTTGAGTAACCTCAGCTGGTTTCTTCAATTCAAACCAAGCCCTATGTCATCTTCTGGGAGTTCTCCGTCATTCCCACGACCACATTTTAGCATTTTTTAAGCGCTAACGTGTACTTATGTGGTCGGGAGTGGAACTCTGATTTCAGGCTCCATGACCAGAAACGGTGCCGTTTCATGAACCTGACCTGCGTCGTGAACTTTTCCACCACAAGACGGAGGCTGCAGTGGACGCTCGACCCGGACGGGGGAAGTGGCGAGGAAATATAAAAGGCCAGAGCCGAAAATATCAAACGCCAGACCGTCCCTCCCTTCCTTCTCTGGGCCAGGAACAGTTTGTGGGTGAAGAAGCAAATTGTCTCGTTCCAATGAATTCGGATGAAGCCCTGGTGTATTGGCTCGTATTTCTGAAGGTCGTTTTGATTTAGTGGATAAATTTGGCCCCGGAGCAAATGTATCTGAATATTTAATATCTGAATTTATCTGAGCTGCATATATTAAAGCTGCATATATTATATTCATTTGTGTATTTATAAATATAAAAAAAATCCTTGCTATAGTATCTACAGTATCTTTTTTTTTTTAATTATTATTATGTCTTAAAAATATAAATGTCTTAAGATTTAAGATTATGAGAGTAGTTAGTAAATTAATTAGTAAAAATGAAAAACAAATTTGATAGGCACGGTGGCTTAGTGGTTAGCACGTTCGCCTCATACCGCCATGGCCTGGGTTCGATTCCCGTCTCGGCCATGTGTGTGTGGAGTTTGCATGTTCTCCCCGTGCCTCAAGGAGGTTTTTCTCCGGGTTCTCTGGTTTCCTCCCGGTCCAAAAACATGCACGGTAGGTTGATTGGCACCTTGGAAAATTGTCCCTAGTGTATGAATGTGTGTGTGAATGTGTGTGTGTGTGTGCCCTGTGATGGGTTGGCATTCCATCCAGGGTGTATCCTGCCTTAATGCCCATAGACTCTTGAGATAGGCACAGACTCCCCGTGACCCGAGGGAAGATCGGATAAAGCGGTAGAAGATGAATGAATGAATGAAAAACAAATTTGTAAATACGAGAAAAAAAAATGACAAGGATTAAGTTGTGGCATTATGAGAATGGAATGAAATCGTAACAGTCCCAAAGGAAAGTAAAAATGTGAATAAAGTCGAAATTACAAAAAGTCGTAAAATTACGGCTGAAGAACTGTTCATTATCGTAGTTCTAAGACTTCTCGCAAGCGTAAAAAATTTATTTTGTTTAAATCGCCGTCGTATTATTACTGAGAAAGTGTAACGTTTTAGAAAACTACAAATTTTGTATTTCGAAATTTCATCCATTTTATTTTTTAATTTTTAATTTTTCACTTAATTTCTTCCCTTTATTTTTCCTGTAATTAAATTTGTATTCTCTTTTACAGTTTTTTTTTTTATTTTTCACTTTTGTAATGACTTTATTTTACGTGTAATTTCAATTTTATTCTCATATTTGCTACATCTTTTTTTGTGTGTCATTTTTTTGCTGCATTTTCGTTATTTAAATTTTTTATTATATTTTAATTTCTTCTTAATTTCTGACTTTTTTTGTCATTTTCATTTTATTCTCATATTTGCTGATACATTATTTGCTTGTATTTGGACTTTATTTTCACATTTGCTACGTCTTTATTCTCAGAGTGCTTATTTAGGACATTTATTTAGTGCTACAATTCGGATTTTTACCAAAATGAACCTGACGTGAAGGGGCACAGTGGCTTAGTGGTTAGCACGTTCACCTCACACCTCCAGGGTCTGGGTTCGATTCCCGTCTCGGCCATGTGTGTGTGGAGTTTGCATGTTCTCCCCGTGCCTCGGGGGTTTTTCCTCCGGGTTCTCCGGTTTCCTCCCGGTCCAAAAACATGCACGGTAGGTTGATTTGCACCTTGGAAAATTGTCCCTAGTGTGTGAATGTGTGTGAATGTGTGTGTGTGTGTGTATTCCCTGCGATGGGTTGGCGTTCCATCCAGGGTGTATCCTGCCTTAATGCCCATAGACGCCTGAGATAGGCACAGGCTCCCCGTGACCCGAGGTAAGATCGGATAAAGCGGTAGAAGATGAATGAATGAACCTGACGTGAGCCATAAATCCATAAAGAATGATGCGTTGTTCTCTGGGTTCCGTTCGAAGCGTTGATCTCGACACCAAATGCATTGGATCCGGAACTTCATTACCTGCGATTTCAGTCTAAACAGTTTTGTTTGTTGAGGTTCGCTGTTGCGACTCGTCTCCTCCTTTTATTGTATCGCGGACGTTTATCTCGCACATAAACGTTGCCGCTTTCTTTCTCTCTTTTGTGTTTGGCTTTGTATGTCGGCCTGTGTGTGTGTGTGTGTGTGTGTGTGTGTGTGTGTGCGCGTATTGAAATCAGCGGTTAAGAACAGGATGTAATCTAATCCGAGCTAAGCCCCGGTTTACTCTGGCCTGTGCGTGTGGGATGAATACGGGTCACTTTAGCTGCCGCCGACGTGAAACTAAATCTCGCGGACATGAATAGATCCCCGAACCCGATCCTGCGCTCTCATGATACCAGGATGCTCCCTTTACCCCCACACCTCCACCTCCTTCTCTTTCTCTCTTTCACCTTTTTTTTTCCCTGCTCTGTCGTTCTTTCCCAGGTGGAGCTCCTGTCTCATTGTGCATCCGACCTGGAGTTGATTTGGGCCCCGCGGGCGAGCGAGACGTTCGATCGTGCCGCGTCTTGCGCGCTCGCTTTTGTTAACCTTCATCCCTGTTTTTTTTCAGAGCGTCTGCTTTCTTTTCGCATATATACGATTCGCGACATATATTCACTCGCTTAACCGCCACCCCCCCACCCCCGCCTTTCCTCCGTGCCGTCGTAGCGGGTTTTTTTTTTTTAATTATTTATGTGTTTGTAGGCTGGAGGACATTTTCACACACACAAAAGGCCGAGAGATAGAACGAGAGAAAAGGACAGGATGAGGACGAGGCGCAGCATGCGCGGGCCTTTCTGTGTGCGTTTGAAAGGCAGGATCAGATAAATGTGAAGTGGAGTGTGGAAAGAGATAAAGTGGGAACAGCATAGTTGACTGAAAGCGTTACATAAAAAAAAAAAAGAGGCTACAGTTGATATCAGATCTCGGAGGAATGCAGACGGTTGGACAAAATGCCGCATGAATTATCTTCCCCTTTCATCTCAGACCATAAAGCTGTCAGTCAATTATAATAGTTAATCCCGATTAATACGATGACGGTCATGATGGTCAGGTAAGTCATGATTAAACGTACATATGCATATGTTCTAAATTCATTATTGATTAGTACCTAAGATCAACATGCGCATGGACGCTTTATGCAAATATATGCTTATTATTAGTGAACGCAAACTCAACACAGAGCAAAATATTCTAGTAGACGCTTTATAGTTATGATGGTGTTTTAAACGGCGTCAGTCATCAGGACACCAAACTTTTACTATGTTTCCACACGGACGCTTTTAATCGCCGGATGTGTGCAGCACGGTGGATTTCTGGGTTTTAAAAAAAGGACGCTGTGAATAAACGGATATTATGTTTTAAAAATTCAGGTCTTTTTACGTTTATTTATGTTCCGGTGGTTTATTGATTAGCACGTTCGCCTCACACCGCCAGGGTCCGGGTTCGATTCCCGTCTCGGCCATGTGTGTGTGGAGTTTGCATGTTCTTCCCCGTGCCTCAGGGTTTTTTTTTCTCCGGGTTCTCCGGTTTTCCTCCCCGGTCCAAAAACATGCACGGTAGGTTGATTGGCACCTTGGAAAATTGTCCCTAGTGTATGAATGTGTGTGTGATTATGTGAGTGTGTGTGTGTGTGTGTGTGTGTGTGTGCCCTGCCATGGGTTGGCATTCCATCCAGGGTGTATCCTGCCTTAATGCCTCATAGACGCCTGAGATAGGCACAGGCTCCCCGTGACCCGAGGGAAGATCGGATAAAGCGGTAGAAGATGAATGAATGAATGTTGTTCTGGTTGTTCTGCATTAATCACACAGCAATAAAATACGTGCCATTAAACAGAAGTGAATGCTTTTGGCATGTTTTTCCCTCCTTCGCTTTTTGAACACGCTATCCAAAGCGGAGAGATTTGAAAGTCGCAGTGTGGACTGTGTGTAAAAAATGATGGCTTAAGAAAAAAAAAAAAAAAAAAAAAACACTGATGTGTTTTGTCATTTCAAAGAGCCGGCAGGTAAACAAACACCAGGTGGAAATTGAGCAGGTGGGAGCGTTTTCCATTTTGCTTGTGCGTGGCACAGGGGTGTAAACGTTGTAAGATGCTTCATTGTGTAGAGAATCTGGAAAAGGATTGAAAACGAAAGTGAGGATGCAGAGCATGTATATGTGTGAGATAGATAGATAGAGAGAGAGAGAGAGAGTTTTATAGTGTATGACCTGTGACAAGGATCTGTTTACCACAACCTCTTTTAGTACCAAAGATTTGGTGTGCGTTCTACACAGCTGTTTCTGTTTCAGGTAAGGATTGTGATTCCACCTACACATGCAAGTGATGATCATTAGCACCTGTCTGGGAGAATTGGTTAATCCTACATCTGGATCCGACGTTGTGTACAATGTGTGCGAAAGTAAGAATTTAAAGCCCAACGGTGGTCACACCAAACATTGCTTTGACTTCTATTTCCCTATTTGTTTCTCACTTTGCATTTTGTAAATTGGTCAAACTAAGCTATTTACCCCTTGTAGACCTTTGTCGCAAAATCGCTTCCAAGCCCTAAACGCGGCCAATTTAATGTATGTATTATTCCAGTGCTAGTTTGACACGTACCCTAGATCATATTGGAGGCGCCATCTATAGCAAATATACTATCTGCTTGAAAGCAACAACACAGTTCACTCAATTAAATGTTAATTTAATTGACAAGGGCAACAAGGGGTTAAATGTATGCATATATTTGTTTATAGAATTAGGGATGGGGCACGGTGGCTTAGTGGTTAGCACGTTCGCCTCACACCGCCAGGGTCCGGGTTCGATTCCCGTCTCGGCCATGTGTGTGTGTGGAGTTTTGCATGTTCTCCCCGTGCCTCAGAGGGTTTTTCTCCGGGTTCTCCGGTTTCCTCCCCGGTCCAAAAACATGCACGGTAGATTGATTGGCACCTTGGAAAATTGTCCCTAGTGTATGAATGTGTGTGTGATTGTGAGTGTGTGAGTGTGTGTGTGTCGTGTGATGGGTTGGCATTCCATCCAGGGTGTATCCTGCCTTAATGCCCATAGACGCCTGAGATAGGCACAGACTCCCCGTGACCCGAGGGAAGATCGGATAAAGCGGTAGAAGATGAATGAATGATGAATGAATGAATTGGGGATTAATCTGGGCTTTAATAGTGAAAAAGTTTGAAAAACTTTCTTATATTATAAAAAATAAGATTCTTCGTGGCAATATTTGTTCTTAAATAGAGCTACACAAATGTAACCTGAAATCGGTTTTGCTCACTTTGTGTTTACATTCTATAACCCAAGACCAAACTCGACATGATTTGAGCTGAGAATAAACTCAGATTGAGTTTATATTTAATTAGTTCATAAATGATTCAAGTGAGATTTACAAACTGTGGTTGATTTATTTAAAGTTTTTAATTTATATTTTTTGTAAAGGTACTTTGTGATTGCATTTATTGTTAAAAGCACTGAACAAATAAAACCTGATTGAATGGTACTAGTTCATTTCTCATTCATTCATTCATTCATTCATCTTCTACCCCTTTATCCGATCTTCCCTCGGGTCACGGGGACTCTGTGCCTATCTCAGGCGTCTACGGGCATTAAGGCAGGATACACCCTGGATGGAATGCCAAACCATCGCAGGGCACACACACACACACACACACACACATATTCATACACTAGGGACAATTTTCCAAGGTGCCAATCAACCTACCGTGCATGTTTTTGGACCGGGAGGAAACCGGAGAACCCGGAGAAAAAACCCCTGAGGCACGGGGAGAACATGCACAATCTCCACACACACATGGCCGAGACGGGAATCGAACCCGGACCCTGGTGGTTCTTGCCCACTAATTCAGTTTTATTTGCGTCCAGTTCAGAAATCAGATTTATGATTAGGATTTGTATACTATATTAGTACAAAGTCGCAAGCAGGGAATACTATAAAAGTGAAGTATTATTAGACGAGCTTCTAGTCTGAATGGAAACCATGTTCCAATTTACATAACCATTTATAGTTGGAACTGGAATTATGCAAGTTCTCATGCATGTCGATGTAGATTTACTGCTCTGCAGTTTGAATATAAATTCCCTGTCTGGCACTTCATAGGATGATTTATGATGCTACATGACAGGCGGCTTTGAAGAACTTTGAAGAGGAAAGATTTCAATTAAAAAACCTTTAAAACTGATTCTTTAAAACGTGTCATTAAATCAAATCGCAAACTCTATTTGTATGACTGGTGGCTTTGAAGAATCAATGTTCACACTCAGTTGTGGATGTTAATAATAAAAAAAAAACACAATTATTTTTCATAAATATAATATTTCTTTAATAAATTCATTTAAATTATTTATTAATTCAAATTAATTATTAAAATATATGTATTAACAGATATTTGATTCTTTAAAAAAACAAGTTATGAATTAATAAATATTAATAACGGGTCATTAAAAATGTGCTCAAAAGACAAAAACCCTGACCCTGATAGGTTTTCTATTTATTTTATTTATTTATTTTTTAAAAAAATCCTGTCCATGTTTCAACATGCCCTTTGCCATTCCATAGTCGCGCTCTCATATAAACATTACGTTGTTGTTATTTTGTTATTAAAGATGTTTACTACGTGCTGTGTATGTTCAGCTCTGTTGTTTTGCTTTTAATAAGAAATTAATAAAATATTAAATGTATTATCAAAATTAATACGTTAAAATTTAATTAATAAATTAAAATGTATTAAATAAAATGATCTAAAAGTTACGTAAAAGAAAAGAAAATAATTCAAATTAAAAATGTTCTGTTTGTTGAGTTTCTATTGTATTTTATTCGATGTTATTTAATTTTATTTCAGTTTAAGTTTTGATTGTAGTGTTTTATAGTAAATAACACTCTAATTTAAAAAAAATCAATTACATATTGTATATTGTCTATTGTATTGTATAATCTTTCTTTCTTTATGAATCTTTAGACACACACACACACACGCACAGGTCCTCCTCCTGCTTTGGGGTGTCCTGTAATCAGCGTCTGTCTGATCCAACACGGCGTACACACGCTCTGTGACGATCCTTTACGCTCGCCTGTTCGAACGAAACCACATATAATTAACATTCCTACAATACCAATAAACCCGAGCCAAACTCAGTGATGCGAAACAGGTGTGTGTGTGTGTGTGTGTGTGTGTGTGTGTCTGAGAGAGAGAGAGAGACTGTTGGAGGTTAAATGTGTGCCTGTAGCTGCTTTTGTGTGTAATTGTGCATCAGATTTCACAGCATTTTCACAGGCGTGTTTGAGTTAGCTCTGAACAAACTAATTAATTCATTAAACTCATGCGATGCTGAAATGTGTTTGAACCGTCATGTCGTTATTATCTGTTATCGCTAAACAGTGTTCCGTGATGATTAGTTGTTGATATTAATTTAGTTATATCACCATCATAGGTTATGTTTTCACTTGTTCTGGTTGCTAGGGCGAGTTGCTAGGCGTGTACACAAACAGGTTGTGATCATTGTCATTCAGACGAAACTTCTAAGGCGACTTATTGTATGATGCTCTGGATAAGGGTGTCTGTTCGATGCCTTAAATGTAAATTACTTCTAACGAATATTTTTTTGCTTTAGATTTGTGTGTTTTCCCTTTTTGCTGTCCATAATAGCATGGGGAGCTCTCTGCACTAAATTTTGGTGTAGTGTCAGGTTGCTTTTTGCTGATAAACTCTGTATTATTTTGTCAGTCATGGACCAAAACTAGCTTGTGCGCTAGATACCAAGCTTTTGTTAGCTAGCAAAATTCTGTTATTCAGGCGTCTATGGGCATTAAGGCAGGATACACCCTGGATGGAATGCCAACCCATCACAGGGCACACACACACACACATTCATACACTAGGGACAATTTTCCCAAGGTGCCAATCAACCATACCGTACATGTTTTTGGACCGGGGGGAAACCAGAGAACCCGGAGAAAACCCCCCCCCTGATGCACGGGGAGAACATGCAAACTCCACAAACACATGGCCGAGGCAGGAATCGAACCCCGACCCTGGAGGTGTGAGGCGAACGTGCTAACCACTAAGCCACCGTGCCCCACTATATATATATATATATATATATATATATATATATATATAATATATATATATATATATATATATATATATCAATCTACATAGCTACTAGAGCTGCACTGCTAATTTCTTTGCTAAGTAACGAAACTAGCTACCGGGTTACACTTTGTGTCTGTTACACTTTTGCTAGCTCGCTAAATTATGTTTGCTCTAGTAACATAGCTATATGTCAGACTGCCTGACTATATGAGGTGTCTGTCAGGTCACATTGCGTACCTCAGACCTACCTCAGATTAAGCTATTTTGCAGCTTGACAGTAGTCGCATGTTAGGTAACTTTTCATTTTGGTAAATGAGACTGTTTACATATGATATCAAAGATCACTAGCATGTTAACACGGAAAGGACATGCCCGCTACATTATTTGGTTATTGTGCATTTTGCAGCTCAGCAAAACCAGTTTTCTGCATAGGTTGTGTTTTGGAAGGTTCAATTGACAGGAGATTTTCCTGTAATGCTGATGTCGGGGTTGTGAGGTTGGAAGGGAGCTGCCTGTACAGGAGCAGACAGACCTGAGCGCGCTCACACACACACACACACACACACACACACACACACACACACACACACACACACACACACACCGCAGAATTATCCAACAAACAAAAATAATCTAATGTTGGCAGGAGAACAGGGACCTGGCAAGTCTGATCAGAAATGGTGCGAGAACAGAGGAAGCATTCCACAGACCTTTGAGCAATCCCAAACATGTCGCACACATCAGATTTGGGGTTTGGGTTTTGTTGTAGAAGTTGTTGGGTTGATGGGTGTTTGGCTTGGACGGCTTGGTAACCTGAGAACCGCGAGGTTTCAGTTCACGTTAAGTTCAGTAGAACTCATAAAGCCTCATTACAATACATATTTTGCGAACTTTATAGAACGTAGATGTTCGGCAACGTGAAATCAAGCCAGATGCTAGTCTTATTTATTCAGAATACTGTAACCAAACGACCTCGAGGAATGAAAATATGCTACACATATGTTGTTCAACTGTACCAGGACTTTAAGCTAGCTATCTACCCAATATTGCAATTCAGCTATGAATGGCATTTAATATGCTTTACATGAACAAAAAATGCTAATAACTTACCGAGCATAAATTGCATCAAATAAAACTATATTGAACTGTAAGAAATTAGTCTTGCAGTATATCCTGTACGAATATCCTGTATTTATTTTCCGAGTATAAATAGTAGTTACTCGACTTATCACACTTATTTCCTTCATTCTTCACTCACTGCCTGGGTAGTTATCTAAACTCAAAATAGATCAAATAAATACATTGTCCAGCAAACTCAAAATGTAGAACTAGTTAGAAAAATTTTGAGTTATATAAAATATTCCACCTAGAGGAGCATTTCCCGACATTCCACAGGGTTCTAGAAAGTTCCTCTCAGGATTTGGTCAGCAGGATCTTAGTGCCGAGATATCTAGCAAAGAAATTAGTTTGTTGATATGAATTATTATTAAGTAATAACCAAAATGGTTCGGTAGCATGTTCATTAGCTGATATGATTCATTACGCACTCAGTAGCTAAAGCTGATATGACTTGTAATTACTTAAATAGCTCGTATAGAATATGATTAGCTCATATCACTCCTTATGAGGTACATAAATAATAATAATATTATCTAAATATCCAGATTAGATATTTGCGACTAAATAGATTGCCAGCATGGAAATTCTCCATTTAGCACACTAGCTATTTCAGTTAGCTAACATGGTTTGTTATTAGCCATGCTGGCTAGAATAGTGATTAGCTAATAATACTCACGATTCGCTCATGTTTAACAAAATTGATATCTAGTGTGCTAGTTAGCTAAAATTGTTTGTTATTAGCATACTAGATAGCATAGCAATTAGCTAATTATACTCATGGTTAGCTAATGGCTACCAAAATCAGCAACTAGCATATTTAACTATCGAGCTAGGTATCAAACATTTCCAAACATTCCACTGGGTTCTAGAAGGTTCTCCGGGAGCTTTCCCGCCTGTGGTCTGTGGGAATTATAATAACCAGAATGTCGAAGGGCCGTCAAAGCAATGACACTCTTGGAACTCAACAACGAGCGCTAATGTGATATCAGAAATGTTTTTCAACGCAACCGCAGTGAAGCAGTGAAGGTGGGAGGGATGGGAAGAATGCTTTTCGGAAGGGGTGGATACATGCGTTCATCTCCTGCTCTTTTTTCTTGTTTTGTTTTGTTTTGTTTTAGGAGTCTGATGAGGCATGTTGGAATCATTTTGAGCATGAGCGATTTTGCACCTAGACACCCACAAGGCCGGTGGTTTTCCATTTAGCATGTCGGTGACAGACGCCGATCCGGAGACGGAGAAGGGAAAGCAAACTATTAAAGATGCAGTTCAAACGTGGTTGACTTAGATTTATCCCATTCATTCCACTGAGTAGACATGGGGTTAAGGGCCTGCTCAGGGGTCTTTAGGGATGGATCTAAAGATCCATTCCTTTAAACAGTAACTCTTTAATGATTTTAACGTTTTTAAAAATAATACCAGAGGTCTTGCTTGCTGATCTCACCTCGTAGCCTATGGTGCGTTATGGGCGGCCATTTGGAATAGAAAAGAATCGCCTTTATTTGTCACATATACATTACAGCACAGTGAAATTCTTTCTTCGCATGTCCCAGCTTGTTGTTGGTAGTTGGGGTCAGAGCGCAGGGTCAGCCATGATGCGGGGCCCCTGGAGCAAAAAGAGGGTTAAGGGTCTTGCTCAAGGACCCAAGGGCGGCAGCTTGGCCATACCGGGGCTCGAACCCGGATCTTCCGATCAGCAGCCCAGCGCCTTAGACCACTGAGCTACACCCCTCTTACCCCCTCCCCCAGGCCAAATATTTGACTGATTTCCTTCTTATAACTAACACTCCTGTTGTCAGTTTCACGCAGCTCTTTGTTCTAACTTGCTGTCTGTGATGAAATCAGAATATCACCAGTGATCACCATTAGTTTCTTTTTGATACAATCACATAGATTAAGAAGTAAAAATCCATGGAATGTGCCTTTTTTTTGTTCTTATAGTAATCTCAACTCTTCTGGGTTTGAGGGTGATAATAAAGGTACTGCTGTAGTTGAGGTGGGGATGCCTGGGGTTCAGTCAGCATTCACATTCATAGGTAGGAGCTGTATAGCTGTACAGCATGTGGCAGACGCCCTTATCCATAGCGACTTACAACTGAGCATTTGAGGGTTACGGGCCTTGCTCAAGGGCCCACTAGTTGCAGCTTGGTGGTGGTGGGGTTTGAACCCATGAACTTCCGGTCCAGAGTCCAACACCTTAAACCACTGGGCTTCCCAACTTCCATGTATCTCCATGGAACTGGCTTTGTGCACAGGAGCATCAACATGCTGGAAGAGGTTTGGGTCTCCTAGTGAAGTCGAGTGTAGCGGAAATGAGTTTTTAGATGAAAAACTAAAATCCATTCTTTTACTTTGAAGCCGTTCCAGATGAAGTGAAGATGCAAACAGACGCTAAACGACGTCTCGAGCACATGAAGGTCGGATGTCAGACTTTCAGTGTTTTCATTCGTGAAACTGTTCCTTTAAATGGACTGATCCCAGACTTGGCTGACGTCCATTAACACTTCTTCGCAATGCTGACAGGCTAGACAGCATACATAACCCTTTTACACACACACACACACACACACACACGTTTCTCTGACCTATCATATTTCCACAGTGTGTGTACGCAGGCTTGTTTGGTCTCTCCCGAACTCAATCGGACATTAAACAGGACTAGGAGTGGGCGTGGTTTTGTTGTGCTAGTGGGCGGGGCTTATCCGCTGTGCTTATTTTTATGAGGTTCGGCTTTCCCAAAGAAAAATATCAATGAAAACGAGTGCCACTTGATGCGGGGAGAAGTAGTGCACTTTAAAAAAGAGATACTGACCCTGTTCCACTCTCTCTAACTCTCCCTCTCTCTCTCCCACTCTCTCTCTCTCTCTCCTTCTCTCTCTCTCTCTATCTCTCATAATTTCTTCTATTTTTTTCCATCATGTACATTCAGATTTTTATCATTTAGCCTTCAATGTTTTCCTCTCCATTGTATATTTTCCCCCTCTCCTTTCTTCATCTCTATTTTCTTTATCTCTTCTTTGCTTTTTATTTCTAATACATTTATTTTATTTCTATTATTTATTTATTTATTTATTTTATCTCTTTTTCTTCTCTCTATCTCCATCTCCTTTCTTCTCTACACTCCACTCAGTTTCTTCCACTCTAGCTTTCCTTTCCTCTCTTTCTCACCTCTCCTGTCATCTCTTTTTTCCTCTCTTCTCTATTTCTCATTTCCTTTCCCCTCGTCTCCTCTTCTCTCTTCTTGTCAAATTTCCTTTCATCTCCTCTCTTTTTCCGTTCCTCTCTTCTCCTTTCTCTTTAATTCCCTCCCTTCTCTACTCTTCTTTCTTTTCCACTTCACTCTCCTCACATTTGATTTCTTCTTTCCTTCTTCCTCATCTCTTGACCTCTCCTCTTTCCAACCCCCCCCCCACTATTCCCTCCTTCATTTCTCTCTTCTCTCCTCTTGTCTCTAATCGTCTCCATCTCTCCTGTCTTCTCACGTCTATCTTTTCTCTCCGCTCTTCCCTTTTCTCTCCCCACTTGTTTACTCCGCTGTCAGAGTTGGTTAGTTGAGTGACTTTAGCGGTGTGTTTTCAGCCCTAACCTGTGATTAGCGCACTATATATTTAACCTACTAACCTCTCAGAGCTCATCTCTCGCGGCGCGCTGCTTTAATCACGCGTTCCAGACTCGGAGAACCGCAGTAAAAAAAACAAAACAACAATATCCCGCAGGCCTCGGAACCATGGTGCAATCTGAAAAACGAGTTTTTTTAAAGCCGGGCTTCTGAAGCCGTGCCCGATGGGCTCAGTGACTCCGTCTGTAGCTGCGCTCCTTTTACAATCCAACTCGAAGCGTGAAATCATCACAGTGTGTGTGTGTGTGAGTGTGTGTGTGTGTGTGTGTGTGTGTGTGTGTGTGTGTGTGTGTATGGTGATTCAAAACGCCTCAGGTTTCTCATTCAGAACATTAGAAACATCAGAAAGACCAACATCAACAAGAAAATGTACTTATAACTGTCTGTTTTTTTTTTCAACTTTATTTATTTCATGTTTTTGACCAACATTTGCAAAACGTAACATTTGTGACAAGATTTGTTTATTCTGACAGCAGAGGAATCCTGAATAAACAAATTCCTGACAGGATTTTTGATCACTGTTTTGCTAACTGGCTAACCATGCTAGCTAAACTCTTGTTACACAACACAAAGCAGTCAGGGTTCCTGAGAGGATTTGAGTTTTATATTCACACACTTTCATATACAGAACTTTCAGGAGGAATCCGGTCTGTCAGCTTTTATAAGGAAATATTTGTCAAATTTTAAATATAAAAACTTCAGTAGCAACAGCTAATTGTAGTTAATATTTTCTGACAGGATTTCCTGAAAGCACTTTTTATCCGAAGAGTAACACGAGACCGTTTTAAAATGATGTGAAGTCATTATTTTTAAACCTCACTGCTTACGCCTACTAAGAGTCTAAAATGAGACACAGATTTTCAGAGGAAATCCTTCTCTTTCTTACTTTTTGAAATTAAAAACCGGCTGGATGGATGGATAGATGGTTGGGTAAAATATTCGGTATGCTAGATGATGAAAGGATGGATGAGTAGTATAGAGTGATGGATGGATGGTTGGTTAGGCTTTATTAATGGATGAATAGGCTGTCTGATGGGATGGAATTATGATTGGTAGGCTAGACCGATGAATGATGAAGACTGATGATACGTGAATGAATGGATAAATTGACAGATGGAAGATATGCTAGATGGATGGATGGGTAGTAAGTCTAGATTGACGGATAGAAGACTGGATTGAATGATGGATGAGTAGTCTAGATGATATTAATTATATGTATATATATATATATATATATATATATATATATATATATATAGTATATATATATATATATATATATATATATATAAGGGCACGGTGGCTTAGTGGTTAGCATGTTCGCCTCACACCGCCAGGGTCCGGGTTCGATTCCCGTCTCGGTCCATGTGTGTGTGGAGTTTGCATGTTCTCCCCGTGCCTCATGGGGGTTTTTCTCCTGGGTTCCCTCCGGTTTCCTCCCGGTCCAAAAAACATGCACGGTTAGGTTGATTGGCACCTTGGAAAAATTGTCCCTAGTGTATGAATGTGTGTGTGATTGTGAGTGGTGTGTGTGTGTGTGTGTGTGTGTGTGTGTGTGTGTGTGCCCTGCGATGGGTTGGCATTCCATCCAGGTGTGTATCCTGCCTTAATGCCCATAGACGCCTGAGATAGGCACAGGCTTCCCCGTGACCCGAGGGAAGATCGGATATAGCGGTAGAAGATGAATGAATGAATGAATGAAATGAATATATATATATATATATATATATATATATATATATTTTTTTTTTTTATTTTTTTATTTGATGTTATAAACAAACTAAAAGCCATCAAAGAAACTGCAGTAATTGGATATAAACACTAATGCGGGCTGCTGTAGGCATTTTTTCCTTTACTTTATATTTAGATATTACACATGAAAGACGCAGTGCGTTTTGGCTTAACGTCTTTTTTTTTTGGTTTCTCTCCACGGAAAGCGACGCACGAATGAGAATCGGAAGAGAGCAGGAGAGAAAGTGGGACGGAGGCGAGTCAATGGGTGAAAGAAAAAAAAAAAGGGAAAAAATTTTCGATTGCTTCGTGTGCTGGAGCTTTACACTGAGGCGAGACCAGCTTTTACAGTCTCTCTTTTGATGGTCAGCCTGTGTGTTTGGATAAAAACCCGGAGTTACGCCTTCTACAGGAAGCCCGGGTCTGTGGCTCGCGTGGTTAGCCGTACCGCTATTCTTAGACCAGAGTAAGTGGGTATTAGCTTGAGGTAAATGTGATACACTGCTCAGGCTGGGGTACAAGTCCAAGAAAATGAGACAGGAACAGGGGTAATTAGCTTTTCTACTCAGCTTGGCGAGGATTTTTGGTCGGGGAATACCAACCGGATTTAGAAGTAGTCCCGAGTGAGGGTTTGGAGTTATTAAAGCGTGGAAAAGATCACCATCGTAGGAATAACCCATGAATAAAACGGTGTCTTTTAACTTTTACAGTGCTGTTGATTGACCCTGCATTTTGCTTAACCAGCGTCGGTTTGTCTTCCCTCGTGTGGAAGGACCGTCCTCCAGGGGCTCATGGCCTGTATGCGGGATGTAGTGTTTTGACGCTTGATGTGGCTCTGCAGTTGAGGGAAGGCTTTGGCTTGAAATTTCTCACATACAGAACAGATTGTTTTTTTTTTTCATTAGCGTCGTCTCACGCTTCTCCTCTCAGCTAGAACGGGCTCGGGTATTCACCGGGCCTGTAGCACGCGCTAGAGGGTAAATACAAATGGAAGTGGTAGCTTCCAGGGACATTGTTCAAATCCTGGCACCATTGTGCTGCCACTGATGGGCCCTTGAATAAGGCCCTTATCTGTTGCCTGCTCTGTATGAATGACACACTGTCAACTTAGGTCCCTTTGCATAACGGTGTTTTATCCAAATCCCGCAAAAGCTTCAGTTTCACAAGGTAGTTTGTATTGTTCCATGCTTCAGAGCCATCAAAACCAGAAACAAGAACACATTCAGGGACGTTCGAGTGTGTATTGAACAACATCACGTCAGAAACATCTCAGCTAAAGACTGCGTTAGTTGAGTTCCCTACGCGACAAATGATGTTCGGCATCACATGTTCTTGATAAAAACCACTGATTTGATCGTAATGTGTGTGAGTGTGTGTGTGTGTGTGTGTGTGCGCCCTGCTATGGGTTGGCATTCCATCCAGGGTATATCCTGCCTTAATGCCCATAGACGTCTGAGATAGGCACAGACTCCCTTTGACCCGAGGGAAGATTGGATATAGAGGTAGAAGATGAATGAATGAATGATTTGAGCATACTTCTGCTATGTCACTGATCTCTGAATTAGCATGTAGCACAATCCTGACAATATTCTGAGTACTCATTACTGGATGGATGGATGGGTGGGTATTTAGGCTAGATGGATGGGTTGGTATATAGGTAGGTAGGTGGGTATGGTAGGTAAGGTAGGTTAAAAGGTTGATTCAATGAAACAGGTCAATAATTCCCAACCTTAACCAGGAACTCTTAATCAGGAACTCGTGAGTAGACCAACATCTTACCCACTGACCACTAAAGTCTATGTTTATCGGTCTATCCAGTCTATTTGCATTTCAACTTTTTCCACTGGCCAAACATCCTCTTCATGCAACGACTATGATGACAAGTACACCTAGCCTGCCTACTCTTTACCTCAGAATGGATTTTTTAGGAACTCAACATGCGCGTAACTCAATCTCGTCTCTCTTCAAAGCAAAAACACAACACTGCATGACCTGCGTGGAGGGGGGAGTCCTTTGTTTCTTGTTTATTTTGATATGGATCACATGACCGTGAAGCTGCTCTTGTGCTGTTTTTTCCCCCCAGTTTCCCTGTCTCTTACGCAGATACGACAGCATCTGGATGCTCCACGTGGAAGCAATTAGTTTCAAACCCTTGCAAACATAATAACAGGGCGATCAAGTATTTTTTCGTACGAAGGAGCACTCTTAGCGAACCCCCTTGTTTTTGGTTAGAAGGTCTGCACTGGGTCTCCCTCGCTTTCTTGTCTTTTTTCCATAAGCGGTCGTGTTTTATAGCGTCCCCCCCCCCACATGCGTTTCGACCTTTAATGCGGTCAGAGCTCTGTTTCCCATCAAAGGCTGTAATCCAACCACAACAAAGACGTCACACGGACATTCAGGAGGAAACGGTTGCTTCATGACAGAGCATGATGGCGGTTCGGAGGCCGTCACCTTCTTCTCCTGGCGGCCGTAACCTCGCCACGGCACGTGCGACTTGTGAGTTCCTGTCCCGAAACGGCATCGCTTTGAACCGTGTCGGTTTTTACCTCCCTATTCATCATGGACGGGGCCTTCTTATCTCGTTCCTCTTATTCCTGCTTCCCCCGCTCGCCGCAGAGTAATAGGGCCTCCCGACCACATCAAACCAAACTACTGCTAATTACTACCCTTCCTCAAGCCACTGCTTATTTCAGTCCGGCCGCTATGAGAAAGCATTTTTTTCTGCGAGGTTAGCCGCAGAAGCAAGATGGCTTCCCAATAGCCACACAGAACGTTCCGAATGTCACAGTTGTTCTTCCTCTTCTGCTCATTTCTTCCCTCTACTGTTAGTCCCCCTCGCGCGCAGGACTCTTAATGCGAGCGGCTCCGAAAAGGCCGTCCTCCTCGCTCGCCTTGTGGCTTGGCCGAAGATTACAAAAGGAATACGGTAATTACTCCAGAGGACACGCGGTATGACTCATGCGGTACGACCACTTCTGAGTCCCGGGCCTTGGAAATGTTTCCCAGCTTGCAGGAGGACTATTTGCAGAATAATAGTGCCACCTAGCAGAGCTTAATGATCCGCAAGCCTTTAATCTAGCGGCTAGCGGACTGTAGGCAAACGTTATATCACAACATCGAAAACACACTCATGAATACGTTATTTGGCCTCAACCGAGCCCGAAATTCATCCTTATCAAGCTGAAAGTAGAGCTAAACTTGCACTTCCCCTTACGGCGGAAACCTAAAATCCGTTTTACATCTGCAGTACAATCCGGGAGAGATTCGTTCCAGTAACAGAAAGATGAACACATGTTGGTTTATTGGTTGTCGTAATACAGCAATTTATATTTAGACTAGCGAAACAAACAAGCAAATATAATATTTTAAAGTGCGGCAGGGGCATTTCAGTGCGAGTTAGAGGCAGTGTTACATGGACATTAGAAAATGTAGACCTGTGTACAATTATTTAAGCCCTAAAACAGGGCTTTTTTAAGGTCTACAATTTTGATTGTTATATTTTACACTTTTTTTAAAAAAAGTCCTTTGATTACAAGATTACAGGTGTGATTACAAGAATTGAAAATGCACACATTCATCTTCCACATTACTGTAATACATTTTTACATTTTTTAAATTGTAATTAATTTTTTTTTAATTACATTTTTTCTTTTTTATAATGTGCACGGTGGTTTAGTGGTTAGCACGTTCGCCTCACACCTCCAGGGTCGGGGTTCGATTCCCGCCTCCGCCATGTGTGTGTGGAGTTTGCATGCTCTCCCCGTGCCTCAAGGAGGTTTTTCTCCGGTTTCTCCCCGGGTCCAAAAACATGCACGGTAGATTGATTGGCACCTTGGAAAATTGTCCCTAGTGTGTGTGTGTGTGTGTGTGTGTGTGTGTGTGTGTGTGTGTGTGTGTGTGAGTGTGTGTGTATGTGTGTGCCCTGTGATGGGTTGACATTCCAGGTTGAAACTGGAAGAGTTGTTAGTGAGGGCCAGCAGGGGGCGCTTACCCTGTGGTCTGTGTGGGTCCGAACACCCCTGTATAGTTACGGGGGACACCATACTGTCAAAAAGGTCCTGCCTCTCTGTGGTCATTAAAAATCCCAGGAATAAGAGTAGAAGCGTGTCCCGGCCAAATTCACCCATTGGCCTCTGACCATCCATCACGGCCTCCTATCTAAATGATGGGGCTTAAACGTTTCAAGTGAGAAGAAGTATAATGTATTATATAATATATAACAAGTTCTAACATTGTGCCCAATTATTTATAGAAACGTACCAAAGCATTTGCGATTCGTTCAAAGAAATGAGAAGCTGCTTTTATGGTGACTCAGGTCGAACAAGTAGTTCGGGAATAGCAACTGAGAACTAGGAAGTTCCATAGGAACTGAGAAAAACGGTAATGCCGTAGCTGCCTAGGACAACCTGTGGGATACGAGACTGCGACCCGTTTGCATTATTGGCGCTAATTTGCATAAAAATCTTGAATAGCTAAATTTGTTAGCTGATCACGTCAGCGATTTGCATACGCTCATAAAAAAAGTATACGTTTGTCCGTTGCTTGTTGGCGTGGATCCAGTCCACAGCACGTGGCACACCTTGCTTTTTTTCCGCCAATTTTTTTTTACCTGTAATTTCACAAACAAAAGCCTTCAACTTCAACCCAGCTTTCAATTATGGCAATTATAATTATGGAAAGCAACCTGCAGTCATTCTCCAACAGCTCTAGGGCTTTTTATTTAAAGTTTTAACACCCACAAAACAAACCCTGTCAGTTTTCCTCTCATTTATACGTCCTTGGGTTTTTTTTTCCACCGTGTACTCGTTTTTGCAATGATCAAATAAGAATAGAATAGAAGAATAGAACTTTATTGTCATTATACAACAAGGTACAACGAAAATGTGTTATAAGCCCTAAAACAAGGCGTTATTAAGGCCTACAGACCCATGTAACACATGTAGACCCATGACTCTACACTGTAGGAAATATAAACAAGAACATGAGAAATTAAGGATAAGAATATATTCATTCATTCATCTTCTACCGCTTTATCCGGCTTTATCAGGCGTCTGCATTATGTGCATTAAGGCAGGATACACCCTGGATGGAATGCCAACCCATCGCAGGACACACACACACACATTTATACACTAGGGACAATTTTCCAAGGTGCCAATCAACCTACTGTGCATGTTTTTGGACCGGGAGGAGGGGGAGGAAACCGGAGAACCCGGATAAAAACCCCCTGAGGCACGGGGAGAACATGCAAACTCCACACACACATGACCGAGACGGGAGTTGAACCCGGACCCTGGCGGTGTGAGGGATAAGAATATATAAAAAAATATAAAAATGCGATTTACATATATTTATACACACAAAATCTTTATATTTAACTCTGGCTATATAGAGTGCACAATGAAAATAAAGAAAATAATGAAAATAAACAGCACTTCCGTACTTTTTTAGTTTTTAGGTCCATGTATGCCCGAAGCAGGAGTTTGGTTTGCATTACCGGCAGTATGTCAGACATGTTTGAAGAATGAGTGTGAAGAAGCCGGGATATAAAAAAAGCAGCAAAAAGGTGGTTTGGCCACTTCAGATTGGTGGAGAGCTCCTCCCCCGAAATGGAGGAGTTCAAGTATCTTGGGGTCTTGTTCACGAGTGACGGGAGGATGGAACTGGTCGGTGCAGCCTCTGCAGTAATGCGGCCGATGTCCCGGTCAATCGTTGTGAAGGAGCTGAGCCACAAGGCAAAGCTCTAAATTTACAGGTCAATCTACATTCCTACTCTCACCTATGGCCATGTGCTTTGGGTCATGACCGTAAGGGCAAGATCTCGGATACAGGCGGCCGAAATGAGCTTCCTTCGCAGGGTGGCTGGAAGCTCCCTTAGAGATAGATCCACTGCTCCTCCACATCGAGAGGGGAGCAGCTGGCAGTGGCTTCGGGCATCTATTACGGATGCCTCCTGGGCGCCTTCTCTTGACTGTCCTGGGAACACCTCAGTGTCCCCATGGAGGAGATAGAGGAAGTGGAACCCGGTCCCGTGATAAGCAGTAGATGGATGGAAAATGGGGAAAATATATTCACACTGAAATGTTTAATAATGAGCAAAAATGTGGCATTTAATGGGGTTTTTTTTGGTCGCACATACGGACGCGTTTAACGTCTAAGCAAACGCAAAGTTTATCTTTTTGAGGAAGCGCGAAATGCCACGGGTGGAGTCCGATTTGTTCTGTACTCGTTGTCCCTTTCAGGAATGATAATTGCAGATTAGCACTACTGACAAGCATGTATTAGATGTTCATAAATCCGTTCCGCCCCATTGAAAGCATAATTATGAAATATTCATTAGGTGTTCAGCGCATCATTTTAGAGGAAGTGCATGAGTTGAACCTTTTAGACCTTTTGATATATTTGACATGTACTTGTCGTCCCACTGCTGTTGTTTTGAGCGTAGTTTTACAACCTTTAATTTTAATAAGTAGATTATTTCTTCTAGTTTAATCTAATTCATTCATCTCAGGCGTCTATGGGCATTAAGGCAGGATACACCCTGGATGGAATGCCAACCCATCACAGGACACACACACACACACATTCATACACTAGGGACAATTTTCCAAGGTGCCAATCAACCTACCGTGCATGTTTTTGGACCGGGAGGAAACCGGAGAACCCGGAGAAAAACCCCACGAGGCACGGGGAGAACATGCAAACTCCACACACACATGGCTGAAACGGGAATCGAACCCGGACCCTGGCGGTGTGAGGCGAACGTGCTAACCACTAAGCCACCGTGCCCCTTTAAACTAATTTAATTTAATTTAATGATATGGACTAATTTCTGGCTTTGTTGTAAATAGTCTTAAATCGAAATAATTCAATAAATAATGCAAAAAAAGATCAAATAAACCTTGATTCGGAAATATCCATGTTATAGAAGCAAATAACGGTAAAGTATATAAAAACAAAATGCAAATATATGTTCTTTTGTATTCTTTTTAAATACCAAAGAAAAATAATAGTAGATATCGGACAAACGGAATTGGAACATCCCCCCCCCACACACACGTCATAATGAAATATACAAATAAACATTTTAATTTGAAATTGTAATAACAAACACAACTCATCACTGTATAATAGTGATTAGATCCCTATTGGTTGTATCTATAGTTACCAAATATTTTCACCCTATTTGTGTTTTTTTTGTAGTGTCTATGTTTTGTGAGGCATTTCAAAAAAAAGAATGCAAAAAGATTTAATAATAAGAAAATAAATATGATTGGAAAAAACACGCCTGAAACATGTCAGTTTCTAACAAAGCCGCGTTGCATTCTTGCATTTTCGTTCTCGCCTTCTCGACAACAGGTTCTGTTGAAATCCGAGTGCGGCTCTGGCACACTCTGACCTTTAATTATGTCTCGTCAATGGCATTTTCACATGTCACTCTCATCTTCATTTGTCAGCGTGCAGATCGTCAGGTGAATAGGCGAGAGCTAAAATTCCATGACTAAATAATGACTTTAATGACGGGATGATATTTCCTGATCTGACCTCTCAGCCCGGATGGCGGGTGTGGTACGGAACAGTGTCCGACCTGAGAATGTAGTTCGGAATCGTTTCCCGTGAACAGGGTGCTGTTTATGATCGTTATACTGTAATTAATGAGGCGGATAAGATACGATCATGTCAGGAAAACCTGTCAGGCCTGATCCTGTGAAGGGAAGAGTAAACACTATCCTTCAAGTTAATATACATCAGGGGGTCTCCAATTATGTCTCTTTTAAATATTTGTTTTACTTACAGCATATACCATGTATTCGATAAAAATCTTGGCTAGTAAAATAAAGTGTCACTTAGTTATTAAAAGAGGTCATCGATAGCTTTGATGAAAAACATCAGCAATAGTTTTTCCGGCTTGCTGTCGTAACTAGAGCGGCCTCTAGAGGCAAATCACTGACACTGCGTAATGTTTCTGAGGAGAATGCGCATTGCACTCACAATACTGTATTATATTTATTCATTAAAGTTCAGTAAATACTAGCGCTTTCAAAGCTAACATGTTATTAACATGCTGTTAACACAAATTCACTTCTGACCTGCTCATTTGGGATTTGTAATCTTTAACGTTTTTATAAGTGACTGTAATTTAATTACAGGTTTTTTTTTCTCTCTCAGTAACTGTAACGAATTACTTTTATTTTGTAACTAAATGACGTTACATGTAACTAGTTCCTCCCCAACTCTAACACCAAACACGAACACGGCGTAGTCTGGTGAATCAAGTCGAGTTTTATGTCAAGTCATTTACTTTTATTGTCGTTAAAGCTATATATAGCTGACACTGTACACAGAGAAATGAGACAACGTTTCTCCAGAAAACAACATATAACACAACATAGAGCTACACAACACAAGGCTGAGGACTAGACTAAGTTGTCCCAGCCACATAAAGTGCATGGTTGCTTCTACATTATGTTGAATGCATTTTGCTAAACACTGAATGAGATGCAAAATGGGAAGAAGACAAGGAGGGTTGACTGCGATGACTCCATCTTCAAGTCTAGTAGGATGATAGCATTCATGTAAAGGTGTGTTTACTGTTGTGTTTACTGTTTATGGAAGTGTGGAGATGCAGAGCGGTCATAGAGTCTATGATAACCACCTCGAGACCACCTATAGTTGATACATGAGCTGATACAGAAACTGTACCAATGGAAGAAGAAGATGGCCTGATCTAGTTTTGTTTACATGCTTTGTTGATCCATGAGGGAAACATGGCAGGTTTTCTTCACATATCCAAGCTTGTTTTGGAAGCTTCATAGTGCTGGGTTAGCCATGATACAGCTCCCCTGAAGCACAGAGGGTTGAGGGCCTTTCTCAAGGACCCAATAGTGGCAGGTCGGTGATACCGGGCCCTCCAATAAGTAGCACCTTAAACCACTGAGCTACACCCTTTGGTGAATTGTATGGACGGCCAGGTATAAGTGTATGTTACTATCCAGGAGGGTGTAGCTCAGTGGTCTAAGGCACTGGGCTGCTGATCGGAAGATCCGGGTTTGAGTCCGGTATGGCCTTGGGTCCTTGAGCAAGACCCTTAACCCTCTGTGCTCCAGGGGCGCCGTATCATGGCTGACCCTGCGCTCTGACCCCAGCTACCAACATCAAGCTGGGATATGCGAAGAAAAGAATTTCACTGTGCTGTAATGTATATGTGACAAATAAGGGGTATTGTTATTATTATATATAGAATGCACAGGTCCATGGTGTACAAATGTGTCGAACCCCCTCTTGTTATACTTCAAAGGAATATTTACCTCAGGTTTCTCCTCAGTGTTTATCACCAAACTTTTCTTCTTGTTGTTTGTGAAGAATCTCTTTTCTTTCTTTCTTTTTGATCTTGTGGAAGATTAATAGTTCTCATTCATCGTTTTGTTTTTTTCCCCCTCACAAGGACGCAGACCTGCCGAAGGACGGGGAAAAAAAAATTCCCTAACGTCATTTCTGAAGCTCGAATCTTATTTATATCTGATCTGATCTGATATTTAAACCGCTCCCTCCCTCCATCCATCCCCCCCCCCCCCCCCCCCCCTGTCCATCCGCCACTCTCCTTAATTTCCTCTGCGAGGACTAGCATGCTAATGCAATAGCTATAAGACAGAGGGGCTTCACTCGTGTGCACAAAACGGCTCAAATCTGGTTACACAAATTCCATATGATCACTCGGAGCCAATTCCCTCAGGCGTTTTCACAGAGTCTGATTTGTAAAACGGGATTAGCTGTTAATCGTTTGTGTTTACGTTCGCAGGCTACGTCCTTTGCAGAACACGAATGGCCGAAAATGGTCTCAGAAATTTGTGGACTCCTGACAGTAAGAGTGGCATTTTGTAATTCCACATGGAGTCTCCATTTTTATTGCATAAATATCATGGAAGTACGGGGCACGGTGGCTTAGTGGTTAGCACGTTCGCCTCACACCGCCAGGGTCCGGGTTCGATTCCCGTCTCGGCCATGTGTGTGTGTGGAGTTTGCATGTTCTCCCCGTGCCTCAGGGGGTTTTTCTCCGGGTTCTCCGGTTTCCTCCCGGTCCAAAACACATGCACGGTAGGTTGATTGGCACCTTGGAAAATTGTCCCTAGTGGATAAATGTGTGTGTGTGTGAGTGTGTGTGTGTGTGTGTGTGTATGTGAGTGTGTGTGTGTGTCCTGCGATGGGTTGGCATTCCATCCAGGGTGTATCCTGCCTTAATGCCCATAGACGCCTGAGATAGGCACAGACTCGAGGGAAGATCGGATATAGCGGTAAAAGATGAATGAATGACTGAATCATGGAAGTAAAAAAAAAAAAAGAGACCTTTGTGGAGACCTGATCATAAGATCCCATCCCATTCCACATCTGACTCCCCATATGCAGCTCCAGCCTTCTGTGGAAATGTGGTCCTGGTGTCTGGTACTGTTAGAGGTGAGGATGCTGGAGCTTTTCCACTCCGGCAGATCTTCATGGAGCTGGCTTCACAGAGGTATTGTCATGCATGGAACAGGTTTAGGTCTCAAGCGAAGGGAAAATTGAATGCTATGGCTTCCAGAGATACTACAGAGTCCTGTACAATTGTGTGTCTCGGACTTTGTGGGAAGGGTTTGGTGTCGAACCACATAGAACGGCCATATCGTGCATTATCATTCACATAAGAAAGGTTGCTGGTCATCTATCGCCATGCTTCTTGCCTGGTGGTTAAAGCTTGGATCTGAAGGTCATGAGGTCAGATCTCTAAGCCACTCTAATCTGCTGCTCCTGGGCCCCTGAGTGAGGCCCTTGTCTCACAACATTTTAGTTCATTTAGTGAATGATAGAAAGTGTGAAATATCAACTCGTGTGTGTGTGTGTGTGTGTGTGTGTGTTTGTGTGCCTTCTGTAGAATGCTACACAGTGAACGGCGAGGATTACAGGGGCCGGCAGAACCAGACAAGTCTCCACGGAGGAAAGCCGTGCCTTTTCTGGAACGAGACATTCCAGCATCCGTACAGCACGCTGAAATATCCCAATGGCGAAGGAGGACTGGGAGCTCACAACTTCTGCAGGTCAGCGATTGTTCATTCGCTTTTCTTTATTTAATTAATCTATCTGTGTGTGTATGTTTTTTTTTTTCTTTTCATTTATATAATGAAAGGAGGGAGCACGGTGGCTTAGTGGTTAGCACGTTCGCCTCACACCTCCAGGATCCGGGTTCGATTCCCGCCTCGGCCATGTGTGTATGGAGTTTGCATGTTCTCCCCGTGCCTCAGGGGGTTTTTCTCCGGGTTCTCCGGTTTCCTCCTGGTCCAAAAACATGCACGGTAGGTTGATTGGCACCATGGAAAATTGTCCCTAGTGTGTGAATGTGTGTGTGAGTGTGTGTCGTGTGATGGGTTGGCATTCCATCCACGGTGTATCCTGTCTTAATGCCTATAGACGCCTGAGATCGGCACAGACTCCCCGTGACCCGAGGCATGATCGGATAAAGCTGTAGAAGATGAGTGGATGAATGAATGAATAATGAAAGGATTCCTTCACGTCCTGAGTCTTACTGAGTCCTCCGTTCGTTTGTCATGTCACAGAGCCAGAAAAATGATCACTTGTGTGTGTGTGTGTGTGTGTGTGTGTGTGTGTGTGTGTGTGTGTGTGTGTTCATCTTAGGGCCTTTATTTTGCATCTGTTTTTGTTATATTGCAAAATCCCTTGTTGTTCATTCACCTTCTTGTCCTCTGTGTCTTATTAATTCTCTATCTTTTCATCCATCTCTCTCTCTCTCCCTCTCCCTCTCCATCTCTCTCTCTCTCTGTCTCTCTCTCTCTCTCCTCTGCTTTTTCTCACTTGCTCACTTCAACACTGTTATTGCTACTGATCTTTTTACCTTTATCTCCTTTTTTCTCTCCATTCACCCATTCATCTCTCGCTCTCTTCGTTCTTTTCGTTTATGCTTTTGTTTTTTCTTCACCATCCGTTACTCTTCTCCCTCTTGCCCGTCTGTTGTTCCCACCATCTGTCTGTCTTTTCCTTTCACAATTTTTTCCCCCCTCTTCCTCCGTCTTCTTATGTTTTTCATTTTTTACTGCCGTTGTTCAACATCTGTGTTTTTCTCCATTCTTTATCTTCCTCTCTCTCTCTCTCTCTCTCTCTGTCTGTCTTCCTCTCTATTCCTTCAGATTCCTCTTACTCTCCCCATTTCTTTCTTTCTTCTTTAACAGATCCTTGTCTCTCTTTCTGTAAATATCCATCCTTCATATTTCTTTCTTTCTTTCTTTGTCTCTTTGATATAAAGTATATCCACCCTTGCATTAGTCTCACTGTCTTGTCGTCTTTGACTCATTACTCTCTTCTTACTTTCCATCTTCTAATTATTCTTTCAACCCCCCCTCCACAATTCTTTCCTCGCACTTTTTCACCATTCACTTTCTATCTGTGTCTCTGTCTCTATCCCCCCCTCTCCCTCTCTCTCACACACACACTCATCCACCCACTGTCTCTTTCTTTCTTTGTTTCTTTCACTCAATCACTCACTGTCTCATTCTTTCACTCTCTCATTTACTTTCTCACATTAGCTCTCTCTGTGAAATATGTGTGTGTGTGTGTGTGTGTGTGTGTGTGTGTGTCTGTGTGTGTGTTCAACAGACTGTATGATGTGTGAACAGAGAGAGGGATTGTGGTGTCCGACACTGAGATTAAGGGGAAAAAA
>JACRUU010000019.1:3865954-3898454 GCA_030449085.1 Kryptopterus vitreolus | reverse complement strand
GAATGTAGTGTATGATGATGTGAGAAGTAGTGTATGATGATGATGATGTGAGAATGTAGTGTATGATGATGTGAGAAGTAATGTATGATGATGATGATGATGATGTGAGAACGTAGTGTATGATGATGATAGAGATACAGAAAAGTATCACAATATAAAAATATAACAGCACACAGACGTTGATATCCAGGATGTAGAAAAACTGGTACATTGGTTTTCTCCTGCCGTTCCTCCTGCCGTGTTTGTGTGTGTGTGTGTGTGTGGGTGGGTGTGTGTGTTTATGTGTGTGTGTTTTATTATATTCTGTCAGTGTTCATGCCCCAGGGTCCGATGTGCTCGAACAGGTGTGCATGCGGGAATACATCATTCAAAATCCCATGCAAAGCAGTCATTGTTCTTCACATAGTAAAAACCAAAGTCAAATTTTACTGTGTTCCAAAAAAAAATCTCACAAATGTTCACTGTTTCAACAAAAACACTTTCCGCGAAACGCCTAAGAAACAACAACAACAACAACAACAACAACAGTGGATCAAAACAGGAAGTAAAAATGAATAGGCCGTCTCTAGCCGGAGGTTGTCTTTCTTCCCGGAATAAGACAACAGGAATAAAAGCAGCGAGTGAACAGATAAAGAGCCCTCAATGCTCCTTTCTGTAGCGAGGAGAATCTAGGAAGCGTTTTTTTTCCCCTATTTATTTGATTGGGGAAGAAAAGAGACGGAGACACCCTTCAGGATTCCCCTCACAATGGCTGAAACCAGATCAGCATCGCCTCGGGCACGAGGATCTCCCATTGTGCTGTCTCAAAGGCCTAGAGAACTCGTAATTACGCCTTTATCCTGCGAGCGCTCGGCTCCGGTTCTCTAATCATCCATTTTATACATCAGAGTTTCACTTCACACACACACACACACACACACACACACACACACACACCACCACTGTCAGCTCATTTTCACCCTGGGAGCAAGATCGTCACGGAAACATTTTACATTAACATTAGTGTTTATACAGTTCTCTCTCTATCTGTCTGTCTGTCTATCTATCTATCTATCTATCTATCTATCTATCTATCTATCTATCTATCTATCTATCTATCTATCTATCTATATCAGTCTCTCTCTCTCTCTTATCTGTTTCTCTCAGTATACTTTTTGTCTCTATCTGCTTACCTACAAGTCTTTCTATCTGTTTCTGTCTATCATTCCCTGTTTGTTTCTGTCTACATAAATGTTTGTCTCCCTGTCTGTCTCCCTGTCTACCACTTTATTTTTGATATTATTTTGGCGTGTGTGGATGGTGGGATTATTTCATTCATGTATATTACTTTTTCTGTGAGTTTTGGTTGTGATATTTTTCATTCTGTCAATGGTAGTAGTGCTAATGCTCCTCACATGTTAGCAACGTTAGCTTTGGGAAAGCCCAGTAAATGTATTCTCTCCCTGTGTGTGTGGTGTGTGGTGTGTGTGTGTGTGTGTGTGTGTGTGTTGTGTGTGTGTGTGTGTAGCTGCCAGGGGGATTATGTGGTATGTGGAGTTTGAATGATTGGCAGGGAATGAAGAGGCTTTCAGTTCTGAGATGAAGTATTTGATCTTTACTCCCTTCTCCCTCTCTCTCTCTCTCTCTCTCTCTCTCCCTCTCTCTCTCTCTATTTCACTCAGGAACCCAGACGGAGACGTTCAGCCCTGGTGCTACATCCCAGAACAAGAAGACGGGACGTACTGGAAGTTCTGTGAGATTCCAAGCTGTCAAAGTGAGTGTGAGGGCAGAGGGAGGGGACGAGTGCGCTGATGGAGTGATGATGGACAGAAAAATGTCTCTAATTGCCCCATCAATAACAAATAAGTTATGACACGTCAGCACACTGAGTGATGCACAGAGATCCCCACCCAAGACTTGTGTATTGGTGTGTGTGTGTGTGTGTGTGTGTATGTGTGTGGATAGAGTTGCATCACAGTTACACAAAAGTATGCTCAAGCATTCTGAGAGTTTAAACATTTGCTCATCAATCAGCGCTGCGTTTCAGTGATGGTTTGACAATCAGGTTTGCATGTTTATATATGCGTGTGTGTGTGTGTGTGTGTGTGTGTGTGTGTGTGTGTGTGTGTGTGTGTGTGTGTGTGTGTGTGTGGATGGAGTTGCCACTTATGTTTGTCATTTCTACAGAAGGAGGCGTGGCCTCTGTACTTCTCAGTTCTACAAAAAGAGGCGTGGTCTCTGTACTGACCAGTTGTAGAGAAGGAGGCGTGGCGTCTTTACTTCAGTTCTACAAAAGGGGGCGTGGCCTCTGTACTTCTTAATTCTACAGAAAGAGGCGTGGTCTCTACTTCTCAGTTCTACAAAAGGAGGCGTGGTCTCTGTACTTCTCAGTTCTACAAAAGGAGGTGTGGTCTCTGTACTTCTCAGTTCTACAGAAAGAGGCGTGGTCTCTGTACTTCTCAGTTCTACAGAAGGAGGCGTGGCCCATGTACATCTCAGTTTTACGAAAGGAGGTGTGGCCTCTGTACCGACCAGTTGTAGAGAAGGAGGCGTGGCCTCTGTACACAGCTCTATAGAAAGAGGCATGGCCTCAGTACTTCTCAGTTCTACAGAAGGAGGCGTGGCCTCTTATTTTTAGTAGTCTCAGTGATTAAGGCGTGGCCTCTGTACTTATTAGTTCCAGTAAAAGAGGTGTGGCCTGTTTGCTAATCAGTTCTAGGGAAGGAGGCGTCGCCTCTATGCTTCTTAGGCCTGCGGCAGGAGGCGTGGCCTCTGTGCTTATCAGGTCTACAGAAGTAGGTGTGGCCTCTGTGCTAGTCGGTTCTACAGAAGGAGGCGTGGCCATTCTTTATAAATGGTAATTATCTCCCTGTACAGACCTGATTAAAGCGCTAAAGCGCAGCTGAGGGCTGCTTTTCATTTATTTCCACACACTTATTACACAGCGTTTCGTTTTTACGAGCACCAAGTGGGTGTGAGTTTCAGTATGCTCTGCCTCACATCATCCCGTACTAGAGCGAACGCACTCCCTTTTTATGATTTTTACATCATGGTCCGAAAATACTTTTCTCCTCAGCGGCGCTGTGCGATGCCGAAGCGGTGCGTTGTAGTGCGCCGCTGTCGCTCATTTTGTTTTCGCACATTTGTTATATTTGAATATGTTTTTTTTTTCCTCCCCTGTGTGGCCAGCTGTGATATTGTTTGAGCGAGAGGGTGCGTGGGTGTTGAACCTCATCCGTGGGTGTTGAAGGCTCATCTCAGGCTCAGGCGCAGGACCTCACATCCAGGTCCCAGTGCGCAAAACTCCAAAACACACCACACACACACACACACACACACACACACACACACACACGCACACACACAATAAATGAATTATAAAATAAAGTAATTAAAAATATATACAATAATTGAATGAAATGAAATATATATATATATATATATATATATATATATATATATATATATATATATATATATATATATATATATATATATATATATATATATATATACAATATATAAATGAATAATATATATGAAATGTATTAATTTCTAAATTTTTTTTTACGTTTAGCAATAAAAATTACGATTAAAATGATAATAGATTAAGAAGAAGTTAATATAGATATATATATATATATATATATATTATAAAAAAATTTAAAATATACACAATAATTGAATGAAAATATATATATATATATATATCTATATATATATATATATATAAATATATATATATATATATATATATATAATATATATATATATATATATATATATATATATATATATGATATATTATATATATATATATATATATTTTTTTTTTTTTTTTAAATATAACTTTCTATATTTATTTTAAAATAATATCAGAATGGGAAAAATATACAGTCTCTTCGAGCTTTTTAGTGCTACACAAATCCTAATTGGTTCTATACCCCAGACATCGAGAATCCCGTGATCTTTTGGCAAGTCTTTCTACCCTGAACACACAGTTTGCCTGAACACACTCTGCACATTCAGGTTGCGTATTGTCTCGCTGCAGTCACCCGCGGTCCTACAGGCCTGACTGGGTTTCGTCTGGTTTACGTTAATGCGAGTGTTTGTCCCAGTTTTGACTCCCCGCCTCCATGCTCTTGGGCAGCGCCCATATCAAATCCACACACTCCCCGTTTTTAGATAAAGTATTATGGGATGTAGCTCAGATCTCAGACACTGTACAATATAGTGATGAATGCAGCTAATTTGTTGGTCGTTTGTGCTCGAGGGTAGTGTAAAAGAAAAACAAAAAACAAACAAAACAAAAACAGAAAATCGGTCGCTTGCCAGAGCCTGACACGTACATTCGTGTTTTCTGACCTGCAGCTGTTTTTGTTTCTGTCAAAGGAAGTACCAACGGTTCTGCGGTAGAGGGTTTTGACTTTGTGCGGTTGCGTTCTTGACGTTAGGTTTCGGTCAGGAAACCTGACTCAGGTGCGAGACGTCAGCGCAATCCATCAGGCAAATATCCCAATCATATATCAAGGTGACCATTAAAGCATATTAGGTAAAAGAAACCTTTTAGGTAAAGTGTTAAACATACAGGGGATCCTGTCACTAATTGTCTTATTACATATTTCTTTTATCCATTTATTGTTACTTTTAACGGGTCTATTTGTTATACATTGTACGATCAAAAGTTTGTGGACACAACTATAAAATTGATATGTATATATATTATATATATATATATATATATATATATATATATATATATATATATATATATATATCTATATAGTCGGGGCACGGTGGCTTAGTGGTTAGCACATTCGCCTCACACCTCCAGGGTCTGGGTTTGATTCCCGTCTCGGCCATGTGTGTGTGGAGTTTGCATGTTCTCCCCGTGCCTCAGGGGGTTTTCTCCGGGTTCTCCGGTTTTCCTCCCCCGGTCCAAAAACATGCACGGTAGGTTGATTGGCACCTAGTGTGTGAATGTGAGTGTGAATGTGTGTGTGTGTGTGTGTGTGTGTGTGTGTGCGCCCTGTGATGGGTTGACATTCCGTCCAGGGTGTATCCTGCCTTAATGCCCATCGACACCTGAGATAGGCACACAGGCTCCCCGTGACCCGAGGGAAGATCGGATAAAGCGGCTAGAAGATGAATGAATATATATATATATATATATATATATATATATATATATATATATATATATATAGACAGGTTGTGTCTCCTCTCTCAAACCATCTCTCTTCTTTGACCTTTGGGAAAAAATAACTTGCTCACCTGGTTAATGATTTGTGTGTCAATTTAAAATTCTCTTCCATGTATTTTTTTCCCTATTCATGAACAATTATAATCCATCTAAATACATTTTCCACATGATTCCAGTGGTTTGGATTTCAGACACTAGGTTCTAATTGAATGCGTCTCTCCAAGAAAAATGAAAAGTAAATGAATGAATGGACGAAAAATGAATGAATGGACAAAAGCACATGTAATACTGTAGCTAGTTAGTTCTAGGCATTAACATGTTTATCTGAACGCTTTCTTTTGTCTGTTTTCACATCTGAAGGCGACATTCACACCCACCCCACCCCTCCACACACACACACACACACACACACACACACACACACAAAGCTGGAGGGTATATTTGTCAGGGCGAATGGGCTGCAAAAGGGTTTTTCAGGTGAAGCATACAGAAGCCAGACAACAGCAAGATTACTCTCTTTTTAAAAAACACACACACACACACACACACACACACACTCCCGCCATAGAACACGGACTGACACGTACACAATCTCTTTTTCAAACAAACACAGACTTTCTCGTTCCCCAAGTACACACACGCCCTCATGCACAAACACACTTTCATTCTCAAAAAATAAAAACACGCACACCCCAAATCTTTCTCCAACTCACACATTGACCCATTCACTCTTTGAACACACACACACACACACACACACACACACACACACACACACACACACACACACACACACACACACACACACACTTTTCTCCTCACTCAGACACACAAAACCTCTCTCTCTTCGTCATTATATTCAGGGAGAGGTATTTGGGCAGACAGCCATCGGAGGCAGCCACCCTCATTGTGCTGTAATGTAACGCTTCAGATGGTAAACAGCGGAAGAACGCTGACGATACACACACGTGTGTGAGTGTCAGGCCAAATTAACATTCTTTTACACAGCACATGCTGAACCTCTACTTTCATTAAACGTGCATTAGAAAGTTGGAAAAGGCGTTCAAAGGTCAACATGTGCCAACATTCTTTGCAAAACATACAGTGCTCACCAAAACGCTGAACATTTACTATCAGAAAGCATTATTCACCATTAAACACCAACTGTTTATTATCAGACACCATTATTCACCATTAAACACCTAATGTTTATTATCAGACACCTTTATTCACCATTAAACACCTAATGTTTATTATCAGACACCTTTATTCACCATTAAACACCAAATGTTTATTATCAGAAAGCATTATTCACATTAAACAAATGTTTATTCAGACACCATTATTCACACCTAATGTTTATTATCAGACACCATTATTCACCATTAAACACCAAATGTTTATTATCAGACACCATTATTCACCATTAAACACCAAATGTTTATTATCAGACACCATTATTCACCATTAAACACCAACTGTTTATTATCAGACACCATTATTCACCATTAAATACCAAATGTTTATTATCAAACACCATTATTCACCATGTTTATATCAAACACCAAATGTTTATTATCAGACACCATTTATTCACCATTAAATACCAAATGTTTATTATCAAACACCATTATTCACCATTAAATACCAAATGTTTATTATCAGACACCTTTATTCACCATTAAATACCAAATGTTTATTATCAGACACCATTATTCACCATTAAATACCAAATGTTTATTATCAAACACCATTATTCACCATTCAAACACCAAATGTTTATTATCAGACACCATTTATTCACCATTCAAATACCAAATGTTTATTATCAGACACCATTTTTCACCATTAAATACCAAATGTTTATTATCAGACACCATTTATTCACCATTAAACACCAAATGTTTATTATCAGACACCATTATTCACCATTAAACACCAAATGTTTATTATCAGACACCATTATTCACCATTAAATACCAAATGTTTATTATCAGACACCATTATTCACCATTAAACACCAAATGTTTATTATCAGACACCATTTATTCACCATTAAATACCAAATGTTTATTATCAGACACCATTTATTCACCATTCAAACACCAAATGTTTATTATCAGACACCATTATTCACCATTCAAACACCAAATGTTTATTATCAGACACCATTATTCACCATTCACAAACATTAAATACCAAATGTTTATTATCAGACACCATTTATTCACCATTAAATACCAAATGTTTATTATCAGACACCATTATTCACCATTAAACACCAAATGTTTATTATCAGACACCATTTATTCACCATTAAACACCAAATGTTTATTATCAGACACCATTTATTCACCATTAAATACCAAATGTTTATTATCAGACACCATTTATTCACCATTAAACACCAAATGTTTATTATCAGACACCATTATTCACCATTCAAATACCAAATGTTTATTATCAGACACCATTTATTCACCATTCAAACACCAAATGTTTATTATCAGACACCATTATTCACCATCAAACACCAAATGTTTATTATCAGACACCATTTATTCACCATTCAAATACCAAATGTTTATTATCAGAACACCATTATTCACCATTAAACACCAAATGTTTATTATCAGACACCATTATTCACCATTAAATACCAAATGTTTATTATCAGACACCATTATTCACCATCAAACACCAAATGTTTATTATCAGACACCATTATTCACCATTAAATACCAAATGTTTATTATCAGAAAGCATTATTCACCATTAAATACCAAATGTTTATTATCAGACACCTTTATTCACCATTAAATACCAACTGTTTATTATCAGACACCATTATTCACCATTAAATACCAAATGTTTATTATCAAACACCATTATTCACCATCAAACACCAAATGTTTATTATCAGACACCATTTTTCACCATTAAATACCAAATGTTTATTATCAGACACCATTATTCACCATCAAACACCAAATGTTTATTATCAGACACCATTTATTCACCATTAAATACCAAATGTTTATTATCAGACACCATTATTCACCATTCAAACACCAAATGTTTATTATCAGACACCATTTATTCACCATTAAATACCAAATGTTTATTATCAGACACCATTTTTCACCATTAAATACCAAATGTTTATTATCAGACACCATTATTCACCATTCAAACACCAAATGTTTATTATCAGACACCATTTATTCACCATTAAATACCAAATGTTTATTATCAGACACCATTTTTCACCATTAAATACCAAATGTTTATTATCAGAAAGCATTATTCACCATTAAACACCAAACATTTACTATCAGACAGCGTTATTTACCATCAAACACCAATGTTTACTATCAGACACCATTATTCACCATCAGACATTCACCCTCAATCACCATTATTCACCATCACATACTAACACTCACAATAATAATAATAATAATAATAATAATAATAATAATAATAATAATCACAAATTCCAGGAATGTCACGGCTTCCATGTCAGATGTTCTCTCAGGACGGATTTTCGAATAATAACAATAATATATAATAATACTAATATATCTATTTTATATAATACTAATAAACTAATAATAGTATAATATCAGTCCTAATATACAATAATCATCATTTAATTCCCTCCATTTTGTGGAACATAAATAAAAAATAAATAAAAGGTACACCGATTGACAATCAGCAGCTGCACCACATGCTTGCACACTTCATACCCAAAAGTATTGGGACACACCGGACTTTTAAAGCGATACAATGAAACGTTCCCTTCGTTCACTCAGAGACTCGAACGTTTTCCAGCACGACAATCCTCCTGTGCACAAGTCCATGTCCGTGAAGATCTGCTTCCCATAGTGAAAGATCTCCTGCTATAGAGCTTTAATCTTATTGAACTTTTTGTGCATTCCAGGCCTCCCTTGTGGCTGAAAAGTCCAGTTTTATTATAAGCACAAAAGTTAAATGGGATGCTGGAAAAGGAGGATATTGTATCAGTGGGCACAGTGGCTTAGTGGTTAGCGCGTTCGCCTCACACCTCCAGGGTCCGGGTTCGATTCCCGTCTCGGCCATGTATGTGTGTGGAGTTTGCATGTTCTCCCCGTGCCTCAGGGGTTTTTTCTCCGGGTTCTCCGGTTTCCTCCCGGTCCAAAAAACATGCACGGTAGGTTGATTGACACCTTGGAAAATTGTCCCTAGTGTGTGAATGTGTGTGTGTGTGTGTCCTGCGATGGGTTGGCATTCCATCCAGGGTGTATCCTGCCTTAATGCCCATAGACGCCTGAGATAGGCACAGACTCCCCGTGACCCGAGGGAAGATCGGATAAAGCGGTAGAAGATGAATGAATGAATGTATCAGAAACTCCGGTGGATGGACTGCGAAGTGCGCGAGCGTCTGCACTTGTTTCCAGAAAATCCTTTCAATGTTTGTCAACTTTGCACAAGAGAACGATACGCGCTTTACACGTCCGCCCTCGTGTCGTCAGTGGCCAGCGTTAAAACTCCTAATACTTCTTTTCTTTCTTTTCTCCCTCGTTTCCGAGTCGGAGCCCCGAACGCCCTTCTAATTATTCCGTTTGGGTTTCGCATACTTCCTCAGCCTTTAATTAAGGAGTCGTGTTGCTCCCCGAGGTGATGCCATTCATCTCTGCAAACTCAATCATGTCGCGACACAGCCCCAGTCAGTCACACGCGGCATGCTTGCGGCTTTCCCCGAGCCACACACACACACACACTCAAAGTTTAGGATTCAGATTTTTTTTCTCCCCTCTAGAATTTATTTCGACATCCTTTTAATTCACAAAACATCTCTCTCTCTCTCTCTGGTTCGCATTTCAGTGTCATATCCGTTCTAAATCTTGAGTCCCGTGTGTCCCGAGTGCAAGCGGAAAAAAAAATGGCCGCCTGCTGGAACCCAAAGTCGCCACTCTGCGCTGTTCTGGACGGAATTACAGCCGATTCATATTTTCGTGGTGTTTTATATTGCGGTAAATCCTCCGCAGAAAGAAGTAATTAGCGCGCGTGTGAAGCGCGGCCAGCTGTCGTAACTTTCGAGAGAAAGGAAAAAAAAAGAAAAAAAAAACGAAACACATGTAAAACTGGTGCTGGTTAAAAGTGCGCTCGGGGGGGGGACGAAATAAAAGAAGGGCAAAACGGATTTAATGAAAGATGACATGCTTTCTGAAATCGGTCAATTACTGAGAAGATTGATGGATAAAGATATTTGAAGGTTGGAGCGAGGGAGAGAGGGAGGGAGGGAGGGAGTATATTAATATATAAATGAAGGGATTGATGGAGAGATTGAGCGAGTGAGAAAGTGAAGAAGAGACGGAGAATGGAAAGGTCGGAATGAAGATGTGAGTTGGTGGGTAAACGAGTCGGTGGGTGAGTGAATCAGTTAGTTGTCGAGTCAATTAACAAGCGAGTCAGTGAGTGAGTGAATCAGCGACTAACTGATTTATAAGTGAGTGAGTCAGTGGGCAAGTGAGTGAGGGAGTGAGTCAGTGGGTAAGTTAGTGAGGCAGTGAATGAGCGAGTGAGTGAGATGTTGGTGAGTGAATCAGTGAGTCGGTGTGTGGACGAACCACACAACACAGTGATGGGGAAGGTGAAGGATGGAATGAAGATGTGAGTTGGTGGGTGGACGAACCACACAAACAGGTGGGGAAGGTGAAGGATGGAATGAAGTCGTCGAGTCGGTGGGTGAGTGAATCAGTTAGTTGTCGAGTCAATTAACAAGCGAGTCAGTGAGTGAGTGAATCAGCGACTAACTGGTTTATAAGTGAGTGAGTCAGTGGGCAAGTGAGTGAGGGAGTGAGTCAGTGGGTAAGTTAGTGAGGCAGTGAATGAGCGAGTGAGTGAGATGTTGGTGAGTGAATCAGTGAGTCGGTGTGTGGACGAACCACACAACACAGTGATGGGGAAGGTGAAGGATAGAATGAAGATGTGAGTTGGTGGGTAAACGAGTCGGAGGTTGAGTGAATCAGTTAGTTGTCGAGTCAATTAACAAGCGAGTCAGTGAGTGAGTGAATCAGCGACTAACTGATTTATAAGTGAGTGAGTCAGTGGGCAAGTGAGTGAGCGAGTGAGTCAGTGGGTAAGTTAGTGAGGCAGTGAATGAGCGAGTGAGTGAGATGTTGGTGAGTGAATCAGTGAGTCGGTGTGTGGACGAACCACACAACACAGTGATGGGGAAGGTGAAGGATGGAATGAAGATGTGAGTTGGTGGGTAAACGAGTCGGTGGGTGAGTGAATCAGTTAGTTGTCGAGTGAGTGGGCAAGGAGTGGGAGTCAATTAACGGGAAGTGAAAGTGAGTGTGAGTCGGAAGCGAGTCAGTGAGTGAGTGAATCAGTCAGACTAACGACTAACTGATTTATAAGTGAGTGAGTCAGTGGGCAAGTGAGTGAGGGAGTGAGTCAGTGGGTAAGTTAGTGAGGCAGTGAATGAGCGAGTGAGTGAGATGTTGGTGAGTGAATCAGTGAGTCGGTGTGTGGACGAACCACACAACACAGTGATGGGGAAGGTGAAGGATGGAATGAAGTTGTGAGTTGGTGGGTAAACGAGTCGGTGGGTGAGTGAATCAGTTAGTTGTCGAGTCAATTAACAAGCGAGTCAGTGAGTGAGTGAATCAGCGACTAACTGATTTATAAGTGAGTGAGTCAGTGGGCAAGTGAGTGAGGGAGTGAGTCAGTGGGTAAGTTAGTGAGGCAGTGAATGAGCGAGTGAGTGAGATGTTGGTGAGTGAATCAGTGAGTCGGTGTGTGGACGAACCACACAACACAGTGATGGGGAAGGTGAAGGATGGAATGAAGATGTGAGTTGGTGGGTAAACGAGTCGGTGGGTGAGTGAATCAGTTAGTTGTCGAGTCAATTAACAAGCGAGTCAGTGAGTGAAGTGAATCAGCGACTAACTGATTTATAAGTGAGTGAGTCAGTGGGCAAGTGAGTGAGGGAGTGAGTCAGTGGGTAAGTTAGTGAGGCAGTGAATGAGCGAGTGAGTGAGATGTTGGTGAGTGAATCAGTGAGTCGGTGTGTGGACGAACCACACAACACAGTGATGGGGAAGGTGAAGGATGGAATGAAGATGTGAGTTGGTGGGTAAACGAGTCGGTGGGTGAGTGAATCAGTTAGTTGTCGAGTCAATTAACAAGCGAGTCAGTGAGTGAGTGAATCAGCGACTAACTGATTTATAAGTGAGTGAGTCAGTGGGCAAGTGAGTGAGGGAGTGAGTCAGTGGGTAAGTTAGTGAGGCAGTGAATGAGCGAGTGAGTGAGATGTTGGTGAGTGAATCAGTGAGTCGGTGTGTGGACGAACCACACAACACAGTGATGGGGAAGGTGAAGGATGGAATGAAGATGTGAGTTGGTGGGTAAACGAGTCGGTGGGTGAGTGAATCAGTTAGTTGTCGAGTCAATTAACAAGCGAGTCAGTGAGTGAGTGAATCAGCGACTAACTGATTTATAAGTGAGTGAGTCAGTGGGCAAGTGAGTGAGGGAGTGAGTCAGTGGGTAAGTTAGTGAGGCAGTGAATGAGCGAGTGAGTGAGATGTTGGTGAGTGAATCAGTGAGTCGGTGTGTGGACGAACCACACAACACAGTGATGGGGAAGGTGAAGGATGGAATGAAGATGTGAGTTGGTGGGTAAAGTGAGTCGGAGAGGTTGAGTGAATCAGTTGAGTTGTCGAGTCAATTAACAAGCGAGTCAGTGAGTGAGTGAATCAGCGACTAACTGATTTATAAGTGAGTGAGTCAGTGGGCAAGTGAGTGAGTGAGGCAGTGGGTACTGAATGAGCAAGTGAGTGAGAAGTTGGTGAGTGAATCAGTGAGTCGGTGTGTGGACGAACCACACAACACAATGATGGAGAAGGTGAAGGATGGAATGAAGTTGGTGAGCGAGTCAGTTAGTTATCGAGACAATTAGCGAGCGAGTCAGTGAGTTATGAGTGAGCGAGTCATTGAATGAGTCAGTAGGTAAGTGAGTGAGTCATTAAGCGAGTCAGTGAGTGAGTCAGTGGGTAAGTGAGCGAGTCAATGAGTGAGCGAGAAGGTACAGGATGGAATGAAGATGTGAGTTGTTGGGTAAACGAGTCAGTTGGTGAGTGAGTCAGTTAGAGACAATTAGCGAGCGAGTCAGTGAGTTATGAGTGAGCGGGTCATTGAATGAGTCAGTAGGTGAGTAAGTCAGTGAGTGCATCAGTGGGTAAGTGAGCGAGTCAACGAGTGAGCGAGAGGGTACAGGATGGAATGAAGATGTGCGTTGGTGGGTAAATGAGTCAGTGGGTGAGTGAGTCAGTTATTGAATCAATTAGTGAATGAGTCAGTGAGTGAGTGAATCATTGAGTAATTCAGTGAGTGAATCAATGAGACAGTATGTGGACGAACCACACAGCGCACACACACACACACACACACACACACACACACACACACACACACACACACACACACACACACATACCACACATTCACACATACACACATTTGTGTTTTTGTTTTTTTTATTAGGCAATCTTTCTGTGTGTGTGTGTGTGTGTGTGTGTGTGTGTGGTGTATGTGTGTGTGTGTGTGTGTGTGGTGTATGTGTGTGTGTGTGTGTGTATGTGTGTGTTGTGTGTGTGTGTGTGTGTGTGTGTGTGTGTGGTGTATGTGGTGTGTGTGTGTGTGTGTGTGTATGTGTGTGTGTGTGTGTGTGTGTGTGTGTGTGTGTGTGTGTGTGTATGTGTGTGTGTGTGTGTGTGTGTGTGTGTGTGTGTGTGTGTGTGTGTATGTGTTTGTGTGTGTGTGTGTGTGTGTGTGTGTGTGTGTGTGTGTGTGTGTGTGTGGTGTGTGTGTGTTTTCTGCGCCCAAGCGTTGGTGGGTGGGGTATAGTGTGAATCTGTTTTAAAAACAAGAAACACCCAAACCTCTCCACACACACACACACACACACACACACACACACACACACACACACACAAATATCCTTCTCCAGGTAATTAGGTTATTAGCACGCATGGTGTTGGTGGAGACAGACACGCTGCTCTGTTTTTGCCAAGCGGCTCACCGAAGGCGCCAACGTTTGATGTTGTTATTTGTGATCATATACTCTTTCTTATTCCCTCTCTCTCTCTCTCTCTCTCTCTCTCTCTCTCTCGCTCGCTTATTTTCTTTCTGTCTTTGGGAAAGATTGTTAAGAGTTTATGAGAGTTAGGAGTCACTGGAGCATGACTGAGTGCCTTTCTGGACCATCTGTTTCACTAACCGCACCTTCTGCATCAGGTGAAGGTTGTTGTTCTCCTGACAGCAAACGCCTCTCGCTTATGTTCACTTTAGAAAGTGGCGTCATGCTCGGGCTCGGGGATTCTGTCAGGATATCACTCACACTCAGCTTATTGACAGAGAGTATCAGTACACGATGGAGGGGAAGATAAAAAAAAAGGAAGAAGTCACTCCTAATAGAATAAGTGAACTGTGGAATATTGCATCACTTCCGCATTACATCATCCACTGAACATCACACGGCCCAGAAACACCTCCATACCATTATCTTCATCTTCACTTATTCACAAAACTAATCTAATCCCCTAATCCCCCCCCTCCCTCTCTCTCTCTCTCTCTCTCTCTCTCTCTCTCTCTCTCTCTCTCTCTCTGTTCTCTGTCTGCATCACTTCCTGTCTCTTTATCTCTTCCCGACTCTCTCGTTTCCCTCTTTTTCTTCTCCCCCTATACTTTCCTTTCATGACCTCCTGTAATCTCCCTTCTTTCTCTCTCGCTCTCTCTCTCTTTTTTTGCTCGCTTTCTATTCTTCCACCCCCTCCTCTCTGTCTTTCTTTTGCCCTATTGCCCTTCCTGGCCATCTATTCCTGTGCTCTCATTCCCTTTTGCGAATTTCTCCCTCCTGACATCCTATTGCTCTCTATCTCTCTACCGCTCCTTCTCGCTCTCACTCTGTCTATTGTTCTACCTCTCTCTTTCTCTTTCTCTCTCCCTGACTTGTTTTGATCTATCTATCGATCTATCTATCTATCTATCTATCTATCTATCTATCTATCTATCTATCTATCTATCTATCTATCTACCTACCTACCTATCTCTCTGCCTGTCTGTCTGTCTATATATTTATCTATCTGTCTGCCTGTCTGTCTGTCTATCTATTTATCTATCTGTCTGCCTGTCTGTCTATATATCTATCTGTCTCTCTCTCTCTCTCTCGCTCTCTCTCTCTCTCTCTCTCTCTCTCTCTCTCTCTCTCAGTGCCTGGGATTCTCGGTTGCTTTAAGGATAACGGTGATCCTCCTCCTCTGTCCAAGAGCTACCAGACGTCCCAGAAGCTCACGGTGCAGAGCTGCATCAGCCTCTGTCGAAACCAGAGGTACAAGGTGAGCAGTGCATCATGGGAAAAGATAGAGACAGGATCAAATCAATGCAGTTTAAGTGACAACACCTCTTAGAGTTGTCTACACCTGCTCCTCTGACCAGGATCTTCTCTCTCATTCAGTAATTTGGAAACATTTCCAGCCAATCAGAAGTCACGCTTCTGATTTATCCACACTAATATCTCAGTCTTTATCTTTATATAGCGCTCAGACGATTTTTTTTTAGATCGTCTCTCCTGTAGACGAGAAACACAAAGCCATTATTATATTTGTCGTGTGATGTCATCGTGCACACTTTTTTTTTTCCTCCACAGCTCGCTGGAATGGAGGCGGGTTACGCCTGTTTCTGCGGTAACGAGCTCGACTATCATCTCCATGACGACGCCCCCAGTTTGGAGTGCATTCACGGGTGCTTCGGCGACCAGCAGCAGCCGTGCGGAGGAGACGGACACGTCATCGTCTTCGACAGTGAGTTTTCATCAGTCGGGTCACGTCTCGTTTAATCCGGGAATAATGCATCCGAGGGGTTTCGAAACGGAATTGTTCCGAAAGAATGTAGTCGACGAAAACATCACAGTTGCAACATTTGGTAAATAATAAACAAAAATGTATTTGTGATTAGGCAAATAGGAAATTCCCTATATGGAAAACAATTCTTAAAGGAGCCACGCACCATATTTAACAATTAAAACAGCTACTAGAAATGTACAAGAAATGAATTCATTAAAACAAGAAAGTAATATTAAGTAAAATACATATTAAATAACCAATTATTTTATTAAAGGGAGAGATTTGCAGTGAAATGTATGTAATTATAACATCTGTTATATCAGCGTATTAGAAACATGAAAAGTATTCATTTATCGTACACTGAAATGAATCGCAATTAAATAGTTTAATCTATTGACAGTCGTAATTTTTTGATATCCAGTTGGAGAGCTGAGGATGAACAGTTCCTAATGAACAGCCTAATGAACAGCCAGGTCGCTGTAATGGATAAAGAATCACCATAAGCATTTTTTTTGCATAATATCATAATATTAATAGTGCTATTCACTAATGTAAAAGTGAGTGCTATTCACTAATGTTAAAGTGAGTGTTATTCACTAATGTTAAAGTGAGTGCTATTCACTAATGTTAAAGTGAGTGTTATTCACTAATGTTAAAGTTAGTGTTATTCACTAATGTTAAAGTGAGTGTTATTCACTAATGTTAAAGTGAGTGTTATTTACTAATGTTAAAGTGAGTGTTATTCACTAATGTGACAGTGTGTGTTATTCACTAATGTTAAAGTGAGTGTTATTCACTAATGTTAAAGTGAGTGTTATTCACTAATGTTAAAGTTAGTGTTATTCACTAATGTTAAAGTGAGTGTTATTCACTAATGTTAAAGTTAGTGTTATTCACTAATGTTAAAGTTAGTGTTATTCACTAATGTTAAAGTGAGTGTTATTCACTAATGTTAAAGTGAGTGTTATTCACTAATGTTAAAGTTGAGTGTTATTCACTAATGTTAAAGTTGAGTGTTATTCACTAATGTTAAAGTTAGTGTTATTCACTAATGTTAAAGTTAGTGTTATTCACTAATGTTAAAGTGAGTGTTATTCACTAATGTAAAAGTGAGTGTTATTCACTAATGTGACAGTGTGTGTTATTCACTAATGTTAAAGTGAGTGTTATTCACTAATGTTAAAGTTAGTGTTATTCACTAATGTAAAAGTGAGTGTTATTCACTAATGTGACAGTGTGTGTTATTCACTAATGTTAAAGTGAGTGTTATTCACCAATGTTAAAGTGAGTGCTATTCACTAATGTTAAAGTGAGTGCTGTTCACTAATGTAAAAGTGAGTGCTGTTCACTAATGTTAAAGTGAGTGTTATTTCACTAATGTTAAAGTGAGTGTTATTCACTAATGTTAAAGTGAGTGTTATTCACTAATGTTAAAGTGAGTGTTATTCACTAATGTTAATGTTAAAGTTAGTGTTATTCACTAATGTTAAAGTTAGTGTTATTCACTAATGTTAAAGTTAGTGTTGTTCACTAATGTTAAAGTGAGTGTTATTCACTAATTGACAGTGTGTGTTATTCACTAATGTTAAAGTGAGTGTTATTCACCAATGTTAAAGTGAGTGCTATTCACTAATGTTAAAGTGAGTGCTGTTCACTAATGTAAAAGTGAGTGCTGTTCACTAATGTTAAAGTGAGTGTTATTAATGTTAAAGTGAGTGTTATTCACTAATGTTAAAGTTAGTGTTATTCACTAATGTTAAAGTGAGTGTTATTCACTAATGTTAAAGTTAGTGTTATTCACTAATGTAAAAGTGAGTGTTATTCACTAATGTTAAAGTTAGTGTTATTCACTAATGTTAAAGTTGAGTGTTATTCACTAATGTTAAAGTTAGTGTTATTCACTAATGTTAAAGTTAGTGTTATTCACTAATGTTAAAGTTAGTGTTATTCACTAATGTTAAAGTTAGTGTTATTCTAATGTTAAAGTGAGTGTTATTTACTAATGTTAAAGTTGAGTGTTATTCACTAATGTTAAAGTTAGTGTTATTCACTAATGTTAAAGTTGAGTGTTATTCACTAATGTAAAAGTGAGTGTTATTCACTAATGTTAAAGTTAGTGTTATTCACTAATGTAAAAGTGAGTGTTATTCACTAATGTTAAAGTTAGTGTTATTCACTAATGTTAAAGTGAGTGTTATTCACTAATGTTAAAGTGAGTGTTATTCACTAATGTTAAAGTTGAGTGTTATTCACTAATGTTAAAGTTAGTGTTATTCACTAATGTTAAAGTTAGTGTTATTCACTAATGTTAAAGTGTTATTCACTAAGTGTTAGTGTTTTCACTAATGTTAAAGTGAGTGTTATTCACTAATGTCCTAATGTAAAAGTGAGTGTTATTCACTAATGTTAAAGTTAGTGTTATTCACTAATGTTAAAGTGAGTGTTATTCACTAATGTTAAAGTTGAGTGTTATTCACTAATGTTAAAGTTGAGTGTTATTCACTAATGTTAAAGTTAGTGTTATTCACTAATGTTAAAGTTAGTGTTATTCACTAATGTAAAAGTGAGTGTTATTCACTAATGTTAAAGTTAGTGTTATTCACTAATGTTAAAGTGAGTGTTATTCACTAATAAAGTTATTCACTTAAAGTGAGTGTTATTCACTAATGTTAAAGTGAGTGCTATTCACTAATGTTAAAGTGAGTGCTGTTCACTAATGTAAAAGTGAGTGCTGTTCACTAATGTTAAAGTGAGTGTTATTCACTAATGTTAAAGTGAGTGTTATTCACTAATGTTAAAGTGAGTGTTATTCACTAATGTTAAAGTTGAGTGTTATTCACTAATGTTAAAGTTAGTGTTATTCACTAATGTTAAAGTTAGTGTTATTCACTAATGTTAAAGTTAGTGTTATTCACTAATGTTAAAGTGAGTGTTATTCACTAATGTTAAAGTTAGTGTTATTCACTAATGTTAAAGTGAGTGTTATTCACTAATGTTAAAGTGAGTGTTATTCACTAATGTTAAAGTGAGTGCTATTCACTAATGTTAAAGTTAGTGTTATTCACTAATGTTAAAGTTAGTGTTATTCACTAATGTTAAAGTTAGTGTTATTCACTAATGTTAAAGTGAGTGTTATTCACTAATGTTAAAGTTAGTGTTATTCACTAATGTAAAAGTGAGTGTTATTCACTAATGTTAAAGTTAGTGTTGTTCATTCTAATGTTAAAGTGAGTGTTATTTCACTAATGTTAAAGTGAGTGTTATTCACTAATGTTAAAGTGAGTGCTATTCACTAATGTTAAAGTTAGTGTTATTCACTAATGTTAAAGTGAGTGTTATTCACTAATGTTAAAGTTAGTGTTATTCACTAATGTTAAAGTGAGTGTTATTCACTAATGTCCAAGTGAGTGTTATTCACTAATGTTAAAGTTAGTGTTATTCACTAATGTTAAAGTGAGTGTTATTCACTAATGTTAAAGTTGAGTGTTATTCACTAATGTTAAAGTTAGTGTTGTTCACTAATGTTAAAGTGAGTGTTATTCACTAATGTTAAAGTGAGTGTTATTCACTAATGTTAAAGTAAAGTGAGTGTTATTCACTAATGTTAAAGTTAGTGTTATTCACTAATGTTAAAGTGAGTGTTATTCACTAATGTAAAAGTGAGTGTTATTCACTAATGTTGACAGTGTAGTGTTATTCACTAATGTTAAAGTGAGTGTTATTCACTAATGTTAAAGTTAGTGTTATTCACTAATGTAAAAGTGAGTGTTATTCACTAATGTTAAAGTGTAGTGTTATTCACTAATGTTAAAGTGAGTGTTATTCACTAATGTTAAAGTTAGTGTTATTCACTAATGTTAATGTTAAAGTAAAGTTATTCACCAATGTTAAAGTGTGCTATTCACTAATGTTAAAGTTAGTGTTATTCACTAATGTTCACTAATGTTAAAGTGAGTGTTATTCACTAATGTTAAAGTGAGTGTTATTCACTAATGTTAAAGTGAGTGCTATTCACTAATGTTAAAGTGAGTGCTATTCACTAATGTAAAAGTGAGTGCTATTCACTAATGTTAAAGTTAGTGTTATTCACTAATGTTAAAGTTAGTGTTGTTCACTAATGTTAAAGTGAGTGTTATTCACTAATGTTAAAGTGAGTGTTATTCACTAATGTTAAAAGTGAGTGTTATTCACTAATGTTAATGTTATTTAATGTTAAAGTGAGTGTTATTCACTAATGTTAAAGTTGAGTGTTATTCACTAATGTTAAAGTTGAGTGTTATTCACTAATGTTAAAGTTAGTGTTATTCACTAATGTTAAAGTGAGTGTTATTCACTAATGTTAAAGTGAGTGTTATTCACTAATGTTAAAGTGAGTGTTATTCACTAATGTTAAAGTGAGTGTTATTCACTAATGTTAAAGTGAGTGTTATTCACTAATGTTAAAGTGAGTGTTATTCACTAATGTCCTAATGTTAAAAGTGAGTGTTATTCACTAATGTTAAAGTTGAGTGTTATTCACTAATGTTAAAAGTGAGTGTTATTCACTAATGTTAAAGTTAGTGTTATTCACTAATGTTAAAGTGAGTGTTATTCACTAATGTTAAAGTTAGTGTTATTCACTAATGTTAAAGTGAGTGTTATTCACTAATGTTAAAGTTAGTGTTATTCACTAATGTTAAAGTTAGTGTTATTCACTAATGTTAAAGTTAGTGTTGTTCACTAATGTTAAAGTGAGTGTTATTCATTTCACCACTCACAGAGGTATCTATACTTTTTACCCGAGTAATTATTTTCCAACCGACCTTTTACTTCTACTCTTTACATTTTCACGCGATCCATCAGACCTGCACACGGCACCAATCACCTCACACTCCAGTGAGGACATAACCGGTGTTGGGGATCGTTACTATTTCTGCTAACCTGGATTCAGTGATCCAATGATATGATAAGCTGTAAATATATATTTTTTTTGGTTTAAAATGTGCCAGATGGTACAAAAGTAGAAAAAAGGGATGTTACATTATTCAAAAATGTGACATTTTGAAATGTGGATTATTTAAATCTATAATCTTAAAAAGGAAGACTTAAAAATAATTTTAAAAAAAGACAATTAAATATCTCAAAAATATAAAGAACAATCCACATTTTAAACTATTGAGTTTCACATGGTATGGATATGGACCGTGTGTTTATGTGTTCTCAGCCAAAGTGGGAGCGTGCGGTGGAAACTACACGGCCGAATCCGGGGTTATCTACTCGCCGGATTTTCCAGACAAATACGCACTGGGCCGTGTCTGCTACTGGACCATACAGGTTTAAAAAAACAAAAAAAAATGTGATGTGTGATCTGGCGATCTGTAAGGAAGGATCTGACTCTTTATTATTTTCTATCCTGTCTATGCTCACGTTCTCCAGGTCCCGGGTGCATCAGTCATCCTGTTTAACTTCACTTACTTCCACATTATGGACCAGGCGGACATGGTCGAGCTGCTGGACGGTTACACCAATCGGGTGGTGGCGAGGTTCGATGGGCGAAACCCGCCGCGGGAAATCATTAACATGAGCACCGACTTTGTAATCCTGTATTTCTACTCAGACCGGACCAACGAGGCCCAGGGTTTTTCGATGCTCTATCAAGGTACAGAATTTATCTCCAAATCTATTGCATGGTTTTTCCTTATGAGAGAAATGTTCAGTTTTTATAGCAGCTACCTTTTACCAGTTAACCAATTTTATGATGATTAAATGGAGGGATACGGAGTTATATACGCGAAAAAGATAAGTGGAAGGATGAGTAATTGAATGAGTGGCGTAACGGGTGGCGTCATAGACGAATAAGATGGATAGTATGTGATGCATTAATGGATTTTTGGATAGGATGTAGGGATGGAGAGGTGGATAGAAGGCTTTAAATATAAATTAATTTATTATTGTCCTCAAATGTCATGATATCGGGACTTGGAATTTGCACATTGTATGAAGGATGGATGAAGGGATATGTGAATGGATGGGCATATACATGGAGGGATGCTTTGTGATGCTTACTCAGTTATGAATCATATAGTAAAAGTCATTGTGCAAATTATAAGATGGATGGATCGATGGATGTTAGGTTGGATGGATCGATGGATGTAGGGATGGATAGTTGGAGGTAAAGGTTGATGTGTAAAAATAATGTCCTTCTTAATGTGTACATTTCATGAAGGATGGATAGATGAATTAAAGGATGGGTGTGTGGATGTATGTACATATAGATGGATGTATGTACGTATGGATGGATGGATGGAGAAATAGTTGGGAAGGTACCTGACAGTGGCACTCAGGTATTGATTCTAACTAAATCTAAGTCTTGTATCTGCTGGTTTGGCAAGATGAATAGATGGATGGATAAGAAGATGGTGAGATTTAATACCTGCTGTTCTGACTGAATCTGACAAATAACATTCTGTGAGGTTCAGGATGAATGAATAGAGAAAGATATATATATATATAGATTATATATATATATATATATATATATATATATATATATATATATATATATATATATATTCATTCATCTTCTAACCGCTTTAAATCCGATCTTCCCTCGGGTCACGGGGAGTCTGCGCCTATCTCAGGTGTCTATGGGCATTAAGGTAGGATACACCCTGGAAGGAATGTCAACCCATCGCAGGGCACACACACACACACACATTCACACACACACTCACAATCACACACACACATTCACAGACTAGGGACAATTTTCCAAGGTGCCAATCAACCTACCGTGCATGTTGTTTTTGGACCGGGGGAGGAAACCAGAGAACCTGGAGAAAAACCCCCTGAGGCACGGGGAGAACATGCAAAACTCCACACACACACACTATGGCCAGAGACGGGAATCAAACCCGGGCCCTGGAGGTGTGAGGCGAACGTGCTAAACCACTAAGCCAACCACCGTGCCCCTATTTTATATATGTATATATACACATATATATATATATATATATATATATATATATATATATATATATATATATATATATATAATATATATATATATATATATATATATATATATATATATAAAATAGGGGCATGGTGGCTTAGTGATGCAGATTTTGTTTTTGTTTTATTGCACTTCAAACTGTAAACGGTGAATTGTAATGCTTTGTGTAAATCTACATCATGGATGGACGGATAAATGGACGGACAGATGCTTTTGTGGTCGAATAGGTAAATGAACAGATGCAGAGGCCGATAGAGTAGAAAGCATAAAACATTTGCACTAGTTTGGTGTGTATGTTTTTTTCCCCCTACATTTCCCTACAAGCAAACAGCTGCCGATGCTACACACCGGGAATTTAACTAACTACAGATGGACAGATGGAAAAAGAGGGCGAGTGAGAGAAAACAGTGCTAAATACGTAGCAAGAACCTGACGAAAACTTCCTCCCCCACTTAGAGTTTTGTTTTGAACCTGGAATCGTGGGTATTAAATTTTTTAATGGCACCTCGGGTCCTTTCAGATATTGAGTGAGTAGCAGTTTATCAATATTTAATCTGGCTAGAACTTTTTCAGACTTCTGCGTCTGAACCCCAAGCACCTTGATAAACAAATCACTCAATAAAACTAGAACAAGAGTGCCATGATTGCTTTTCCTGGTTTGAATAATAAAAGGTCACAACAAATATATATATATATATATATATATATATATATATATATATAATATTTTTATCGGGTCACGGGGAGCCTGTGCCTATCTCAGGCGTCTATGGGCATTAAGGCAGGATACACACACTGTATGGAATGCCAACCCATCGCAGGGAACACACACACACATTCACACACATATTCATACACTAGGGACAATTTTTCCAAGGTGCCAATCAACCTACCTGTGCATGTTTTTGGACCGGGAGGAAACCGGAGAACCCGGAGAAAAACCCCCTGAGGCACGGGGAGAACATGCAAACTCCACACACACATGGCCGAGACGGGAATCGAACCCGGACCCTGGCGGTGTGAGGCGAACGTGCTAACCACTAAGCCACCGTGCCCCTATATATATATATATATATATATATATATGTATGTATATAACATTATTATATAGAACATTATTTCAAACTTGCTTTACACACATATTGTGGTAAAGTATGAAAATTATTGTTCCTCATAGCTGTAATTTGTCCTTATTATCTCTAGCATCAATATTAACCACATAACATGATTCTGGGTTTTGAGACTAGATAACAAAGCCAAGGAATGTTTGCAAACACCACTCTGGAATGGCCTTGCTCAAGGGCCTTGCTCAAGGGCCCACTATATATAAATATATAAATAGATTTTATCAGTGTTACTATGGTAACAGAATGATGCCATTATCTTGCTGTGTAGTTGATGCCTTTCCATATACTACAGCTTATTGCTATTTCTAGTTGCTATTTCTAGAGATTTATGTGACATTATTACATCCACCCAATCAGAAACAAGTATCTAGCACGTGTTAGGAAGGAATAACGCTGTATATTAAATATTTTGAAATAATTTTGCGTTGCAAAATCTCATCCGATTAAAAGTTTTATAAATAATAATAATAATCAGGGTATTTTTTGCACAGATTGTAACTAAATCAAGGCAAAAATACAGAAATGATACTGAAAAATCAAACTTTGATGAAAGTCGGTGCAGTTCTGAAGCTTGCTCCGTGTGTATTATTGTTAGTGATGTATAAACCACAGCCCGTGTGTTGTGCCTCCGCTTGGACGAGCCAAACCAAACAGGCATCCTGCACTGTTTCTGTTTTCTTATGATTTATTATGGAAAGAAAGAAGGAAACATGAAATCGCGGAAAAAATGTTTAGCCCCGAACAAAAAGGTCAGAGAAATAAATTGGATTGTTGCCGAGTCCATAAACCCACAGTGCCGGTTTACTTCGCCCTCGGCAGAGCTTCATTTAAATACCGCATGTAGTCCATTCAAATACTGCACGTCTGTGTGTGTGTGTGTGTGTGTGTGTGTGTGTGTGTGTGTGTGTGTGTGTGTGTGTGTGTGTGTGTGTATATGTGTGTGAAAAAAAAGTAATGAATAATAAAAAATAATGGATTGCATAATAATAATAATACGCAGAAAAAGAAAAATAACTAATTGTATAAAGAATGTATAAAAAAGAAAACGAAAATAAGAAGAATGGATTGCATAAGATTGTATAAATAGATTATTTTTATTTCTTTCTTTTTTTGAATGTGCAATTTCTACAAGAAAATGGCGATTGCAATGTAAGAAAAAAATGATGATGAAGGTGAAGAATGGATTGTATAAGTAAGAAAAAGAAAAGCGTAAAGAATGGTTTGTCAGGAAAAGAAGAAGAAGAAGAAAGTCTTGCTATTGGTTCCTCTTCTTGCTGCATTTGTAATGTGGGCGGGGCTTGTAGCACTCCAGAGTTCTGATTTGTCGAAAATCTGTCCCGATAATGCTTTTTCTAGAGAAGCAACTTTATTTCCTTTATATATATATATATATATATATATATATATATATATATATATATATATATATATATATATAATCGAAACCTTGCTAACGTGACCCTCTCGGTTCCAGCATACAGAGGCCCGAGCGGCAGGTCTACAGAAGGCGGCGTCCTCGATAACCAAGACGTCACCAGTACCGTAGACCCGCAATCCAGCAGCGTCACTGAGAGATCAAACACCAGCAAGAACGACAAGTCGTCTCAGATCCTCTATCTGATCACGTCCAGTCCCAAAAAGTCGGAAAACGAAATGCCAGGTCAGTGGCTCGGCCGGGGCCGGACCGCTGCTCACAACACCAGTATGTACACTCTTATCCGCTGTTAGCATTACACATACACCTGGGGTTTATCAGTGTATAAATAATAATGTCCAATTTACAAAAAACAAAGAGTTCATAATAAGTGTTCATTGTTCACTGACAATTGACTGCATGTATTTGGGATTAAATGGGATTATTAATTAATGGGATTATTAATGGGATTCAAATTCCACGTCTTTTATATTTCAGAGCTCTATAGCAGGCCAATTAATATCACTTGAAAAGCTTGATCTGCATTGAGACTTGGTCTAGCCTACCTACGAATATTAAACAATGGTTGATGGTGTAGCTTGTTAATAATTTAGTAGTAATAATTTATATACATTCATAATTGAACCGTACATAATTTAGTAAAACGGACAAAATGACACTACCTTAAAGTATAAACGTCACAGTATCGAGTAAAACCTCGGCTACGAGTGCACCAGTACATGAGGAATTCGTAACAAAAAGAATTGTAACATCTTACGAGCAAAATTTAGGTTAACGAGCGATACGAAGGTTACAAGTGATACGAATTTCTCATGCGTAAAGTACCCAATGAAAGATAAAGATTTATTTTTTATTTTTAAAGTAATATTTTTGGTGGTCTGGAACGCATTATGCGACTTTATATTATTCCTTATGGGGAAATTTGTTATACAATTCAATTCGTAAGCCGAGGTATCAGTGTATATGGGTGTGGCTACAAAAAAAATATACAAAAAAAAGTAGTTGTTCTTAAAATGACACAATTGGAGAAACTTTTTGAAACTAACACGATTAAATGACTTCTAAATAGTGGATATTAGCGAGGCAGAGTCTCTCAGGAGTAAAGATGGGCGGAGCAACACCAATCTGTGTAGAAATTGAGAATAATGTTCAACACCAGATTGCAAAACAGCTCAATATCTCTTCATTTACACAGAATAATACCATCAAAAGTTTCAGTGTAGCTGGAAAAATCTCTGTGCGTGAAAATCAATATTGGATGTCTGTGATCTTCGGGCTCGCACTACATTTAAAACACTCATGTCTGAGTGAGGGTTGTATTTGTAGACCCAAACCCTTTTCAGCATGATAATTCAGCGTGATTCCTGAAGATCTGCGTCCCGTGTGTTAGAAGTGTGTGGAAGATCTTTAATGTGAAGGATGACTGCACTCCAGGCGATATGCAATGTTAATTGTGTGTGTTAATAAGTGTGTTTTTGTGTTGTCTACAGTGTGGACCATCTACGCTCTGGCTGCTTTGCTGACACTCACCGTGATAGCGATGGTGGCGAAGCTGGTCCTGCATGTTACTGTAAAGTAAGTAGTGAAAACTGGGGGGAAAGCAGAAAAGCAAGGAGTAAAGTGCAGAGCAAAAGAGGAGCGCAAGGAAGGCGTGAGGAAAGATGTGAAGTGAAGGGAGGACTAAGGAAAGGACGAGAAGTGTAGAAACAAGAGGAGAGGAATGAAGAGAGAAGTGAATGAAGCAAGGAGAGTGGAAAGAGTGAAGTGAGTAAATAGTGAATGGAGTGAAGAGAGGAATAAAGAAAGGAACTATTAGTGGATCGAGTAAAGACGTGAGGAGATTAGTGTAGATGGGAATGAAGAAAGGAAAAAGGAAATGAGTAAAGAGAAGAGTGAGAAGAGGACTGAATAAAGAAGTGAATAGTGAAGAGAAGAGGACTGAGTGAAGAAGTGAACCAAAGAGTGAATAGAGGAATGAAGAAAGGGGAGAGCAAAGGGGTGAAGAAGGGAATGATGAAACACATAAGGAGAGGAGGAAAGAGAGGATGAGGAAAGGAGTGAAAAAGGAGAGGGAAGAAGGGAATTGGGAAGAGGAGTGAAGAGAAGAATAAGAGAGGGGTGAGGAGAGGAATTATGAAGGGTGTGAAGAAAGAAGTGAGGAAAGGAGTGAAAAAAGGTAAGAATAAAGGAGTGAAGAAGGGAGTGAATAGATGACTAAAGACAGGAAATGGGAGAGGATATGGGAATGAAGAAAGGAATGAGGAAAAGAGTAAAGAAAGAAGTGAATAGGGGAAGGAATGAGAAGAGGCGAGAATAAAGGGGTGAAGAAGGGAATGAACAGGGCTGTGACGATGGGAATGATAAAAGACGCAGAAGGAAAGGATGGAAGAGAGGATGAAGAAAGAAGAGAGGAGTGAAGAGTGAAGGAGTGAAGTGCAAAGAGGAGAATGAAGAAGGGAATGGGATGAGGAGTGCAGAGAAGAATAAAAAGAGGACTGAGGAGAGGAATTATGAAGGGAATGAAGAGAGAAATGAGTAGAGGAGTGAAAAAGGAAAGGATTAAGTGTGAAGAGAGGAGTTTCACTCATATTTAACTTAACTTTAACTCTCTCTCTATCTCTCTCTCTCCATCCTTCCTTCCTTCTTTAAGGTCTCCCACCATTATCTCAACGATTAGCGGTTCAGACTCGTGTTCGCAGAGCACCACCTCGGAACCCTGGATCATCTTCTACAGACCCTCCACCATCTCGCTCTTTAAAAAGAAGCTAAAAAACCACCATGGTGACCTCAGCCCTCTGGTTGGCATCTCTTTAAAAAGAAGCTAAACCTCTAAGGTTACCACAAAGAGCGGTTCAGACCGGGTTGCAAAAACCACTCCACCATGGCTCATCTCTGACCCCTAATTCCGCTCTTTAAAAAAGCTAAAAAAACACATGGTGCCAGCTCCTGGTTGGCCAACTAACTGATAACACACACACACACACACACACACACACACACACACACACATACAGTCATACATACAAATACTTTAACAGCAGGTAGCAAACACAGTGGAGCACCTGATGTGGAACTGGATGTCAAGTGACAGCCAATCAAATGGTGCCATGTGGAGGAGAGGGGGTGTGGCTTGTACAGGACAATGACGATGGCTCGCAGGAGGGATTGTGGAAAAAGAGGTTTCTCGCAGGGTTTTTTTTTCCCAATCTTTTTTATTTGAAAGAGGGAGACGATGAAGATTCCAGATAAGGATCTTTGGTTCAAAAGAAGCGCTCCGTCACGTGGGTGTCTCACGTAACCGACTAGACGCCAACGGAGACAATCAGCCGTTTCGAGCACACACCAAAACCGGATTCTGTTTCAGGCCCAATGTTCACCTCAGACTTCATGTAGGTCGGGTCTGGTGTGGAACACTATTACACTTTCTCCAATCCCTATCCTTCAAGCAGCAGCAGCAAAACGAAAGAGAGTACGAGCCGCTCTCTCTGTGTGTGTGTGCGTGTGTGTGTGTGTGTGTAAATATGCCATCTCTACAGTTTGGGCCTTGCTCTAAACAAACTGGCATTCCACGTTCTGTCTGGACCTTCTGTAAACAGCTTTTCAGTATTTTTCATTTGTTGTAGGTTTTCTGTACACACACACACACACACACACACACACACACACACACACACACATATATAGATAGCTAGATAGATATAGTGTGTGTATGTGTGTGTGTGTATGTGTGTGTCTGTGTGTGTGTGCATGTGTGTGTCTGGTGTCTGCAAGTGCCTTAAGGCTTGGAAAACAGTTTGTGTGTACATTTTCTTTCTGTCTTTTTTTCTTCCTTCCCACAGAGCTGTCTTTAAACGAGATGAAAGATACACAAGTTTCCCATTACGCCGAACGCAGTCGATCAGCCAAGACTGTCGTTTGTTTGTTGCCTGAAGATCGTAGCAATCGGGGTGTGTGTGTGTGTGTGTGTGAGGGGGGGGGGGGGGGGGGGGGTCTGTGGGGAGGAGGGGGGGGGGGGGGGGGGGGGGGGGGGGGTGGGTTGCCACGGGGGGGGGTGGTGGGGTGGTGCTGGGACGGGGGGTGGGGGGGCTAGGGGGGGGGGGGTGGTGGGGGGGGGGGGTTGTAGGAGGCCATGTGGAGTTGGGGGTTTGGCTAGGTTGGAATGCCAGTGATTTTTGGGGATATGTGTTAGCAGTGCCAAGAGTGTGTTTGTTGCGGGGTTTGCTGAGTTCGTATGGCGTAGGGGTTGGTGGTGTGTGTGTGTGGGGGGGGGTGGGGGGGGGGTAGGGGGCGGGGGGGGGTTGCTAGGGGGGTGTTTTTTGGGGGGGGTGGGGGGGGTTGTGGAGGGGGGGGGGGGGGTGTAGGGGGGTTGTTTGCTAGGAGGATACTGTGGGGGGGGAGTTTTGGGGGGGGGGTTTTGGGGGGGGGGGGGGGGGGGGGGGTGGGGGGGGGGGGGTTGCTAGGAGGCTAATACTAGTTTAGCAACGTGTTTATGTGAATTTTTGTGGGATATGTGTATAAAAAAAACGCACACACACACACACAAAACAAATGAATGTGTCAAAAATAACAGATGTTTCCGCCACTCAGAGTGAACCTGAAAAGGGTGAACCGTCGATATCACGTTGATCTCAAGTGATCACGCTGTAGTGTTTTTTTTTTTGTAGTGACTTTTCCCGAACAAATGATTGACATTCTGAGGTAAAAGTTGTCGTTTCGGACACGTTTGGACCATTTTCACTGCCGTTACACAACAGCTACATGCTAGAAAGAGAAATCATTAGCCGCGGGTTGCTAACTAGCTAGCTATGATAGTTTGGGTATTTGAAACTACACTATATGGGCACCTGACCTTTTGCCGCCATATTACCCAAACTTTTACCACAAGATTCGGTTTTGTATACGACGTCTTTGCACTATCAGGAAGCGTTTTCCTTGACACAACAATAACAACGCTTCTTCAGCTGTATTAATCCTTCTGAACTACATCATAGCAATCTATAGCAACATCTTAGCATGCTAGATAGCATAGGTCAGATCTTATGGTCAGATTTCCACTTTTCCCTTATAGTGTGCTGAAGCAAAAATGGTGAATATACAAACAAATCTGAGGTAAATGTTAGTCAGATAGTAAAAGATAGTAGGTCAGTGAAAACAAAGCAGTAAAGGCTTTGTGCTAGATAGAGTATATAAATAATTTGAACTAACTCCCAAAACCTACAGAAGTAAAAACGGTACTTCATGCCTTGGCTAATCGACTAGGCTCAGAATATACACTATTCATTCATTCATCTTCATTCATCTTCTACCGCTTTATCCGATCTTCCCTCGGGTCACGGGGAGCCTGTGTCTATCTCATGCGTCTATGGGCATTAAGGTAGGATACACCCTGGATGGAATGCCAACCCACACACACACACTCACACAAACATTCATACACTAAGGACAATTTTCCAAGGTGCCAATCAACCTACCGTGCATGTTTTTGGACCGGGGAGGAAGGACCGGAGGAGGAGGAGGAGGAAACCGGAGAACCCGGAGAAAAACCCCCTGAGGCACGGGGAGAACAGAGGAGGAGAACATGAAAAATGCAAACTCCACACACACATAGCCGAGACGGGAATCGAACCCGGACCCTGGTGGTGTGAGGCGAACGTGCTAACCACTAAGCCACCATGTCCAATATACAATATTCGTTTGTAAATGTATTTTCCCGCTTCGTCACTTCACCGTCTCGCCGCTAATAGCCTGTACGTGGGAGCGACGAAAGTGGTACATTTTTGTGAAAACAATCCTCTCTTTCTCCTCCTCATCCTCCTCCTCCTCCGTCTGTTCCCCGGCTCTCCAACGTCACGCCGCCTCTCGCATTCTTGCGCTTTATTAGAATCGCCGCTGTTGTTCTTGTGTTAACTACAGGGCTGCCACCCGGAGTGTCGGGGGTCAGGACACCAAATTTTGTCTAGTCATGTTGGACATTGTGAACATCCCAAAGCGCTTACTACTGTACCGAACGACGCCAAAACGTGCTATCTGCTATTGTTAGTCGAGCGGACTGACATTTTATATATACGCCATGGCATTGTGGCCAACATTATTTCAGTTATTTATTGGAATGAGATTGTTTGAAGAGCGTTAATTTAACAGGACGTTTAGCCAAATATCAGCATGTACAATGGGGAGGTCTTATTAAGTTCCTCCGAAGTTACAAAAAGTTCCTCCGAAGACCATAAATTTACACTACATCACATGTTTTTGGATTATATGCTATCTTGACAGGAAAAATCACCTTAACCACTAGCACATATGCTTGCTGCAATATTTCCCCACAATAGCAGACCTCAATGTGCCCACAATAGCAGACACTATATAGACAATTGTTTCGGGACAGCCCTCTGTATTTCTTGTCCAAACTGGTACCAGTAAAGTAGATGCAATGGTTATCAATGGTTTTATATTTATATATATATATATATATATATATATATATATATATATATATATATATATATATATATATATATATTTATTTATTTATTTATATATATAGTTCTGTTTAGGATGTCTCTGATGTGATAGCATGATATTTTTTCCCCTTAACCCGTTCCAAATCCATGAAGATATTCTTTATACGAATTGGAGTGGAAGATCTCTATAGAGCTGGTATGTCACCAAACCATTTTTTTTTCCTACTGCTATTGTGGGCAAATGGAAAATATTGCAGCAGCAAGCATATTTATACAGTATGTATATTTATATACAACTATATATATATATATATATATATATATATATATATATATATATATATATATATATATATATATATATATATATATATATATAGTTAGCCCCTGATTTACAAGTCAAATTTTC
>JACRUU010000019.1:3830954-3858454 GCA_030449085.1 Kryptopterus vitreolus | reverse complement strand
GTTAACGTAGTGAAGAACATGAGATGAAGATGGCCCCCTTGGTGTGAGACGGCCGAGTCAAGGAGGTCCCATCGGCTCGTCTTACAGCCTGACAAAGGCTTCAGCTGGGGCAGATTCGGTCTGAAAAGGACTTTAAAAAAAAAAAAAAAAACCCGAGGGAAGGGTGTTGTTTCACACGCTGCGATTCTCTTCTCCTCAGGAGGATCAGGTCTCATCAGGACCACAAATGCTGCCATTCAGGTGAAACTGAAACTGGACCTGAGTGCAGAATTCGGTTCCCTCATTAAAGCTTTTTGAACACAAGCTGCGAGTTGCATGGGGGTGAGAACCGCACTCTGAGCATGGCGAGGCTTTTTTTTACAGTTTAACACACCAGTTCAAATATGAGACACTGACCACAAACATGTCTAACCAGATGAAATACTCTGACTGCCTAAAGTCCTTTTTTTTTATTACCCCCCCCCCCCCCCCCCCATTTAGTTTCCAGCTTCAGTGCAAAACGAAATTAAATAAATCAAATCATTTTGGTCTTTGCAAATTTATAAAAATATGAATTGTTTGCCTCAAACCTCCAGGGTCCGGGTTCGATTCCTGCCTCCGCCATGTGTATATGGAGTTTGTATGTTCTCCCCATGCCTCAGGGGTTTTTTCTCCGGGTTCTCTGGTTTCCTCACAGTCCAAAAACATGCACGGAAAATTGTCCCATGTGTGTGAATGTGTGTGTGTGTGTGTGTGTGTGTGTGTGTGTGTGTCCTGCGATGGGTTGGCATTCCTTCCAGGGTGTATCCTGCCTTAATGCCCATAGATGCCTGAGATAGGCACAGACTCCCCGTGACCCGAGGTAAGATCGGATAAAGCGATAGAAGATGAATGAATGTACAAAAGTGTACACCCTGTTCCACTTGATGATCCATGCAACTTGATTGTGGGAAATTGGACATAATATGTAAAAGGAACACACCTGTCTATATAAAGTCCCGCAGTTTACAGTACATCTCAGAGTTCGAACCAAACCATGGAATTCTTTGAAACAGTGTTATAGCACAGATCTTGGGAAGGGCAAGGGAAAAGATTTCTGCAGCGTTGAAGCTCCCAATGAGCACAGTGGCCTCCGATATCCATAAATGGAAACAGTTTGGAACCACCAGGACCACTTTGTCATTATGGGGTTTTGTGTGTACAATTTTGAGGAAAAGAGTGAATGTAATCTATTTTGGAATGTAACATTTGATCAAAATGTGGAAAAAGTGGAGTGCTGAGAAGATGGATGAAAGGAACTGAACTGATCACAAGGAAACAAACCGAGAAAAATAAATCTTGTAATGCATGGCCTCTTAGAACTTTCATATCGCAAACCTATTGTTATAATTTGTATTATTATACATTCATTTTATTACTGAATTCAATATTATAGAAGAGCTTTGTGGTTTGCGGGGGCTTTGTGGTTAGCACGTTCGCCTCACACTGCCAGGGTCCGGGTTGAATTCCCTTCTCGGCCATGTGTGTGTGTGTGTGTTGTGTGTGTGTGGAGTTTGCATGTTCTCCCCGTGCCTCAGGGGGTTTTTCTCCGGGTTCTCCGGGTTCTCTTCCGGTTTCCCCTCCCCGGTCCAAAAACATGCACGGTAGGTTGATTCGCACCTTGGAAAATTGTCCCTAGTGTATGAATGTGTGTGTGTGTGTGTGTGTGCGCCCTCCATTCCATCCAGGGTGTATCCTGCCTTAATGCCCATAGAAGCCTGAGATAGGCACAGACTCCCTGTGACCCGAGGGAAGATCGGATAAAGCGGTAGAAGATGAATGAATGAATGAATATTATAGAACATTAACATATGATTGAGGGGCACGGTGGCTTAGTGGTTAGCACGTTCGCCTCACACCGCCAGGGTCCGGGTTCGATTTCCGTCTCGGCCATGTGTGTGTAAGGTTTGCATGTTCTCCCCGTGCCTCAGGGGGTTTTTCCTCCGGTTTTCTCCGGTTTCTCCGGTTTCCTCCCCGGTCCAAAAACATGCACGGTAGGTTGATTGGCACCTTTGGAAAATTGTCCCTAGTGTATGAATGTGAAGTGTGAGTGTGAGTGTGTGTGTGTGTGTGTGTGTGTGTGTGGGTGGTGTGTGTGTGTGTGTGTGTGTGTGTGTGTGTGTGTATTCCCTGCGAAGGGTTGGCATTCCATCCAGGGTGTATCCTGCCTTAATTGCCCATAGACGCCTGAGATAGACACAGACTCCCCGTGACCCGAGGGAAGATCGGATATAGTGGTAGAAGATGAATGAATGAATGAATGAATGAATGAATGAATGAATATTATACAACATTAACATATGATTGTTTGTGTAATTTGAAAACTGTTTGTCCTTTGTTTTGTTTAATAAAAGATTTACTAAATATAAAATGCCGTATTGACGTGTCCAAGCTTGTAATAATAAATAATAAACAAATCTAAATGAACACACATGAGCGCAGAGTAATGAGCGGCCTCTCTGAACTACACGCAACAAAGCGGCGCTCGCTGATGATCCTGCTCCCGGCGGCGCATTTATGACGTAAGACACAAACGGTCCAGAGGAAAGATGGCGGCGTCCTTTCGAGTTGTCATGAGGAGAGCGGTACAGTGCTCGGACCCGATACGACACTCCGTGTGTGCGGGGGCCGCGGTCCGGTCTCACCCGGTCCAACAGAAGGGAGGACATGGCGGAGCTACACTTCAGGGTCGGGAGGGAAAAGCGTTCATTTCGGATTCGAGACGGTGACAGAGGAGGAGAAAGCAGAAAGAGGTGTGTGTGTGTGTGTGTGTGTGTGTGTGTGTGTGTGTGTTGTGTGTGTGTGGTGTGTGTGTGTGTGAGAGAGAGTAGATGAGAGAGAGAGAGAGAGAGACAGACAGACAGACAGGACAGACACAGACAGACAGACAGAGACAGAGAGAGAGAGAGAGACGCGGAAAGAGAGAGAAAAGGGTAGTATATTGTGTTTACTTATGTCATATTGTATGTATTATGTATGTGTTTTAGTTATTTATTCGCAGGCACTTTCTGTATCTAAAGTGTATATATTCACATAGTTGTATCCACTATAGTCTCATATAGACCTCTAAATATAGGGGGATAGGTCTCTGTCTATATATATATATACCTATATATATGTATGTATAGTATATAATTTTTTTTTTTAACCCAAAATAATTCCTTTTACGGTCCCTTTTACCCCAAAATAAGTCTCCAAACAGTCCCAATTTGGACTCCAGAGAACTTACTTCCATTCATTCACTCTCCAATTCTTGTGTGATTTTACCTTTTACAGAGCTGGTTGCTTACACACACACACACGCACACGCACACGCACACACACACATATATGTACATAAAAGTACACACCCATATATATTACATTACACATGTACATATATATATATATCATATACCTATTACATATACATATATATGTACATATACATATATATGTACATATACATATATATATATATATACATGCGCACATGTATACATATATATATGGACAAACGAGCAACCCATAAAATAAACATATATATCCATATATATATATTTACATATATACATACATATATACATACATATATATGATGGATGGAAGCAACCAGCTCTGTAAAAGGTAAAATCATCATTCATATATATATATATATATATATATAATATAGGATTCAATATAGATATATAGATATATAGATATATAGATATAGCTTCATATCTCGAGATATCGTATTTTACCAGCATGGATGGATGGATGGATGGATGGAAGCAACCAGCTCTGTAAAAGGTAAAACCACACAAGAATTGGAGAGTGAAAGTTCTCTGGAGTCCAAATTGGGACTGTTTGAAGACTTATTTTGGGTAAAAGGAACCGAACCGACATGGCATCCATTCCCTACTTCAACACCATGCAATTCCATCTAAACTGCAGTACAAGATAATGAGCTGATGTGTATGTCCTATCCCTGTAAGCTTTATTTAGAGAGTAAACAGTCGTCATGTAAATCCTACTGGACTTGCTCTTGGATGAACATGAATACATCTCCCCAACTAGTGAAGGCAATATTTGTCAAGTTTTACAAGAGGAAAAGGGTTTCAGATCAATGTTGGGAGAAATGAAATGTCCGGAAGTAATCTGGTATGAAGTGATAAGAATAAGACGGTGTGCGATTATCTTCCATGCCACGTTTTCATCGCCTCTTTTTTATATCTTCCCCTCCACATCCTGCATTACAATCCTCTAGCACACTAAATTCACTAAATTAATTTGTATAATGCCACTGTTTTCTCTTCTGGTAGCCAGGAATTACTTCTCATGGCACATGTACTATGCAGACTAAAGAATAAATAACACTACAAGTTATTTATATTTGAGTAAACGATGCCATCTAGAGGCCACATCGTGCCACTGCAGCATCGATAGATGAGATGGAGTTGGAATGAAAGACTCAGGAGACTCGGGGTTCCGAACTTCAGTACTGAGTGGAAATGATGGTTTAGTGGGGGTTTTGATTTAATCCCTCAATCCTAATCTGCCACTCATGGGCCCCTGATGAAGGCCCTGACCCCCCACCAAGCTACTCAGTTGTGTGAATAGAACTCTGGATTAAAGGATGCCAAAAGCTCTAAGTGTGTTTTCTGTGTGTGTTTCCCTCAGTGTATAAAGTATTTGAAAGCGTGGCTCAGAAGTATGATGTGATGAATGACGCGATGAGTCTGGGCATCCATCGTCTGTGGAAGGACACACTGCTGCATGTGATGAACCCTCAGCCTGGGTTACGCCTGCTGGACACGGCTGGAGGCACCGGTACGTACATTTAATCCGTTCGCAACATCGAACTGTACAGCGAGAAGCGAGTGAGATGAGTCATGGCTTTAAATTAAATATAACGAAACGTATTATAAGAAGACGTGTGTTATTTAGGTGACATCTCGTTCCGTTTCCTGAATTACACGCGTGCGGTGCGTGACCGACAGCTGCGTCAGAGAGCACGGGCCAATCAGACACCTTCGTGGCACGACATCTCCAGCAGTTATGGCTCGGAGAGGGCGGAGCTTCCTGAATCCCATGCGGTGGTGTGTGACATCAATAAAGAAATGCTGAAGGTGGGGAAAGGGCGGGCGGAAAGCGCAGGCATCACCTCAGGTACCGTGTCCGTGTAACATCGGCTAAATCAAACCAAGTTCATGTAGTTCATCTGCTTGTTTATTCACACACATTCACACACACACACACACACACACACACACACACATTGTGTATTTAGTAAAAACCATTACGATAGAGTTGTTATAAATAAGTATACAATAGAAGTGATTAACACCTCCTCTAACACCTGTAGCAGAAATGCCCAAATTCTATCTATCCAGCTATCACTCTATCGTTTTATTGGTACCATGTCCTTTCATCCATCTATCAAAGAAAGAGTCCACCTGTCTTTCCATCCAACAAACCATCCACGCTGTTATCAAACCCACCACCAATCCACCCAATCTTTTACTCATCCATCCATCCATTAATTCATCTATCCACACATATAGCTGTCCATCCATCTCTAAATCCTTTTATCCATCCATCCATGCAAACCGCCATTCATTCATTGACCCTCTTTTCAGTCCTCCCATCCATCCATTCATTCAGCGTTTAAACGAACCATCCATCTCTTCATCTATCCATCCATCCGTCTATTAAAATATCCATCCATCCATTCATTCATAAATCCTTTTATCCGTTTCACAAATCATTCACCCATCACACCGATGACCCATCCATCTGTACATTCATTCATTCCTCCATACACCCGTCAAACAGACCTATTTGGATTTTGTGTCAATGTTTTGTGTAGTTGTATTTTGGGGTTTTGTGTACTGCTGTTCCATCATTATGCAGTTGGGTTTTTGTGTTGTTCTGTTTGTGTAGTTGTTCTGTTCTCTTGTGTTCTTCTGTATTTCTATGATGTTATGTTGTTGTGTAAGTTATAATATATAAAGTTCTGACCTGTTTTAAACACCTGCAAGATGATCAACACTTAAATCAGTAATATGTGTGTGTGTGTGTGTGTGTCTAACCCTAACTCTGTGCTCCATACTTATTTTGTATCTTAAGTTTGTAATCAATCATACCTGAATGAATTTATTATTAGACAGAGACCTAAAGCACTATTTGTACATTGCTCTGGATAAAGACATCTGCTAAATGCCGTAAATGTGTGTGTGTGTGTGTGTGTGTGTGTCAGGTTTGTCGTGGGTGGTGGGCGATGCAGAGGAGCTTCCATTCGACGACAAGAAGTTCGACATCTACACCATTGCGTTCGGGATCCGGAACGTCACTCACATCGAGCAAGTAATGACTGTATTCTTCTCGTTACAATACAATTTCTCATTGGAGCTGTAGCCCAACTGTGTGTGTGTGTGTGTGTGTGTGTGTGTGTGTGTGTGTGTAGGCCCTTCATGAAGCTCTGCGTGTGCTTAAACCAGGTGGCCGCTTCCTGTGTTTAGAGTTCAGTAAAGTGTCGAACCCTCTTCTCTCCAGGTGAGAGATCACACCACTCAGTTCTTGGTGTCACTCGATGGGTTTGTGGTTGGTGCGAGTGTCTGTTATACCATGATGATGATGATGATGATGATGATGATTTCTGTGACGTGGGTTTTGGTTGTGAGTGTCTGTTTATCATGATGATGATGATGATGATGATGATGATGTATTCTGTAGGCTCTATGATGCCTACAGTTTCCAGATGATTCCAGTCCTAGGCGAGGTGATTGCAGGAGACTGGAAGTCGTATCAGTATCTGGTGGAGAGCATCCGCAAGTTTCCAGACCAGGTAAACTGTACAGGAAGGACTAATACAGACTGATGCTGAGAGCTCTTCAGAGATGGATGGATGGATGGATGGATGAGTGAGTGATTTTGTTAGATAGATGGATAGTTTGGGTGATAGAAGGATTGGTGGTTAGTTTGTTGGATGGATGCTTTGCATGTTTGATGGAAACATGCAAAATGGATTGCTTTCATGGATTGTTGGATGGAGAGATGGATGAGTGGTTTGCTTGTTGGATGGAGAGATGGATGGATGCTTTGCTGATGATGCAAAATGGATGTTTTATGGATTGTTGGATGGAGAGATGGATGGATGGTTTGCTTGTTGGATGGAGAGATGGATGGATGGTTTGCTTGTTGGATGGAGAGATGGATGGAGATGCTTGCTGGATGGATGGATGGTGGTATGCTTGTTGGATGGAGAGATGGATGGATGGTTTGCTTGTTGGATGGAGAGATGGATGGATGCTTGGATGCTTGTTGCTTGTTGGATGGAGAGATGGATGGATGGCTTTGCATGTTTTATGGATTGTTGGATGGAGAGATGGATGGATGGTTTGCTTGTTGGATGGAGAGATGGATGGATGGTTTGCTTGTTGGATGGAGAGATGGATGGATGGTTTGCTTGTTGGATGGAGAGATGGATGGATGCTTTGGTTTTTGCTTGTTGGATGAGAGATGGATGGATGGATGGTGGTTGCTTGTTGGATGGAGAGATGGATGGGTGGTTTGTTCTATACATGGCTAGATAGATTAGTGTTTAGATTTATAAATTTATGGTTGGTTGGATGAGTGGATGGATTGATTGATGGATGGATGAAGGCTTTGTTTGATCAGCTGCATACATGGCTGTTTGGTTGGTTTGATGGGTAGATGGATGGAGAAATGGTTTCTTTAATAAATATTTGGGTGGCTGGATGGATAGAAGAGTAAGTGTTTTGAGTGGAGGGATGGCTGGATGGATGGTTCCATTTGATGGATGGATGGTTTATCTGTTTGTTGATTTGTTTGAAGGATGGATGGTTTCTTGCAAAGATGATGTGTTGGATGGATGGATGGATGGATGGATGGATGGATTAAAGAGTGAGTCGTTTGGCGGAAAGATGAATGGATAGGTGAATGGTTTCTTTTAATGTATTCTTTGCCTGATTTATGGATTGTTTTTTTTATTATTAATGAATGAATTTGTTGAATGGATAATCAGATAGATGTGTGTGTGTGTGAGTGAGATTTATTTACCTGTGAGTCTCATGGGCTTCACCGGTCTCCAGAGACTTAATTTTATTTATTTATTTATTTATTTAACAGGAAACATTTAAAGAAATGATCGAGGACACTGGTTTCTTCCGAGTGCAGTACACTAATCTCAGCGGAGGAATCGTCGCTCTCCATTCAGGGTTCAAGCTCTGATGAGTGTGTTTTTTTTATATTTATATTTTATATATATCTATTTTATATATGTATATTGATATATATATTATAGATATATATATATATATATATATATATATATATATATATATATATATATCATATCTATATATATATCTATATATATACACACACACACACACACATACACACCACACACATACACACACATGCACACACAGATGTGTACCATGTACACAAACAAATTGATGACTGAGAGAAAAACAATTTTGCATGGACAGAAGTTCTGCAAACGGAACGGACATGACGCTACACTAACCGTGTGTTATCACGTACAGCAGAGGCTCCACGGAAATCAGCGCAGGGTTAAAAGACAAACTCGTATCTCTGCACATATCTCCTCCCAGGTAACACAGACCCGAGTAAAGGGACGTCCACAGCTACCGAGATCCGGAGACACTGACATTGCTTTACACACCAGAACTGATGGACTTACTATATATAAATAATATATACAGATATAATAGTATATATATATAGATACATACGCACATAGATTATATATATTATATATATATATATATATATATATATATATAGACTTAATATTATACTATTATATATATATATATATATATCTACTATATATATAATATAGTGTGTATTTGTTTGACACTTTTATTCCAGTTTTGACTCGAGCAGGAAAACGTCATCATATGGACATCCCACTAGATTTTCGTGCACTAATACAGTGCATGGCACGGTGGTTTAGTGGTTAGCACGTTCGTCTCACACCGCCAGGGTCCGGGTTTGATTCCCCTCTCGGCCATGTGTGTGTGGAGCTTGTGCATGTTCTCCCCATGCCACCACGGGTTCTCCGGTTTCCTCCCGGTCCAAAAACATGCACGGTAGGTTGATTGGCACCTTGGAAAATTGTCCCTAGTGCATGAATGTGTGTGTGAATGTGAGTGTGTGTGTGTGTGTGTCCTGTGATGGGTTGGCATTCCATCCAGGGTGTATCCTGCCTTAATGCCCATAGACGCCTGAGATAGGCACAGACTCCCCGTGACCCGAGGGAAGATCGGATAAAGCGGTAGAAGATGAATGAATGAATGAATACAGTGCATGGTTTGCAAATAACACAAAATGAGTAACCAGTAATTATGCACGTATTGGGAATTTCCACCTAAACGAATGGAATTCGGCAGAACTTTAATGTATACTTCTCTGAGCGTTCATCATTACAGGTAATATGATCATGTCCACCAGGGGATGACGTCACATGACAAGCGAATTCGCTTCTTTGAATTGTTTGGTCTGTTTATTGACTTGAGATGGTTTTCTCGTGTTCTGGTTGTTTGTGTCATGTTTGTAGTTCCTCAAACGTATTTTTCTGCCATTCCCTGGTTTACTATGTGGTAAGGTGTTTGTTGTTGTTTGTTTGTTTGATGTTTTTTGCCCTACCCGTTCCCAATCACCCCAATAATGATAATGATGCAAATTGTCCAATTTCCTGAATTTTCTCGACTGTCAATTTCTCAATCAATAGCATTTAAATATAAAGTAAAAAAAAAAAAAAAAAGTGTAGTTGTGTCATTCCATTCATTTCGTCCCGCCTGTCATCTCTTTATTGTCCATTAGAGGGCAGTGCTACACACTTGAGAACCACTACTCTAGAAAGTGGATGTCTTGATTATTCTGATATTCTGTTCATATTCTCTTTATCATTTTTGCCTTTGATTTGAGTGTTTGAACTTTATTGTGAAAATAGAAATCATTAATAAACATCAATGAATAACATGAAAAGATGAATGATATAAATCCTGACGTTCGTTGCCGTTCACCTGTCATGCCTTTTTTCCCCACTAGATGGCAATAATGAAACCACTGCTCTAGCAAGTGGAGGACTTGATTATTGGAATATTCTGCCCACGTGCTGTTTCTTAGTTGTTGAAATATTTACTAATTTATTTCTAATTTACAGAAATATCAACTTCTAAATCAACAAGAACGTTTTGTTTTTATTTTGTCCAAGTCATGGAATATCAGGGATTTTTTTAAAGCAAAACTTCCAATTTTCAAATTATTTTTACTGCCATTTTGCTTCTTATCTCAGGCTATTTTTCACCGTCGTTGTGTTCCTTTCCTGCTCGTCGACAGACAATCATTCATTCATTCATTCATCTTCAACCGCTTTATCCGATCTTCCCTCGGGTCACGGGGAGTCTGTGCCTATCTCAGGCGTCTATGGGCATTAAGGCAGGATACACCCTGGATGGAATGCCAACCCATCACAGGACACATTCACAAACACATACATACACTCGGGACAATTTTCCAAGGTGCCAATCAACCTACCATGCATATTTTTGGACCGGGGGGAAACCGGAGAACCCGGAGAAAAACCCCCTGAGGCACGGGGGGAACATGCAAATTCCACACACACATGGCCGAGACGGGAATCGAACCCCGACCCTGGCGGTGTGAGGCGAACGTGCTAACCACTACGCCACCGTGCCTCCGACAGGCAATCAATTTGAGCTTTACATGTTTACTAAAGCAAACATCAGGAAAATACACATTTCAAGAGCTTTGGCTACGATATGATCACTTCATGACTGTGTGTTAAACTGCCTTTATCTCTTCGCTCAGATTTTAAACAAACATTGTTTCCTCATAATCAGTATTTTATTTACTTCAAGATATTATTCATTCATACAGTAGAATCCAGAATGTACATGTTGCTGGAGCCTGATGATGGTGTTGGTGTAGATAAATCCAATAAGCACCAGTGTAAAGGTGTGTCCTGCCTTGATGCCCCAAGACGCCTGAGATAGACACAGGTTCCCCGTGATTCTACATATGACATATACTTGTCCCTGCACTTTTACTCTCAATGAATTACCTCTCCCTTTTTTTACTGTTTATATATACAATTTACCATATATTTCTTCAGACTGTACATAGTCGCTTTTATCCGATCTTCTCTCGGGTCTCAGGGAGAAGTTTGTCTTGGGGCATCCAAAGGCAGGATACACCCTGTATGGAATACCAATTTTTCAAGATACCAGAGAACCCGACGAAAAACCCCCTGAGGCACGGGGAGAACATGCAAACTCCACACACACATGGCCGAGACGGGAATCGAACTCGGACCGGGCAGTGTGAGGCGAACGTGCTAACCACTAAGCCAACCATGCTCCCTCTTGTACATTCGTTCTTTCATCTTCTACCGCTATACCTCGGGTCACTGGGAGTCTGTGCCTATCTCAGGCGTCTATGGGCATTAAAGCAGGATACACCCTGGATGGAATGCCAACCCATCGCAGGAGACAGACAGACAGACACACACACTCATACACTAGGGACCATATACACACACACACACACACATTCATACACTAGGGACAATTTTCCAAGGTGCCAATCAACCAACCGTGCATGTTTTTGGACCGGGGAGGAAACCGGAGAAACCGGAGAAAAACCCCCTGAGGCACGGGGAGAACATGCAAACTCCACACACACATGGCCGAGACGGGAATCGAACCCGGACCCGGCGGTGTGAGGCGAACGTGCTAACCACTAAGCCAACCATGCTCCCTCTTGTACATTCGTTCTTTCATCTTCTACCGCTATACCTTGGGTCACGGGGAGTCTGTGCCTATCTCAGGTGTCTATGGGCATTAAGGCAGGATACACCCTGGATGGAATGCCAACCCATTACAGGACACACACACACACACACACACACACACACACACATCCATACACTAGGGACAATTTTTCAAGGTGCCAATCAACCAACCGTGCATGTTTTTGGACCGGGGAGGAAACCGGAGAAAAACCCCCTGAGGCACGGGGAGAACATGCAAACTCCACACACACATGGCCGAGACAGGAATCGAACCCGGACCCTGGAGGTTTGAGGTGAATGTGCTAACCACTAAACCTCCTCTTGTACAAATAGTATTTATTGTTATATACTGAATATTTATATTAATTATTGAAAGGCGTGTCTGTTAGAATCATCTTTATTTGTCACATATACATTACAGCGCAGTGGAATTATTTCTTATCCCAGCTTGTTGTTGGTACTTGGGGTCAGAGCGCAGGATCAGCCATGACACGGCGCCCCTGGAGCACAGCGGGTTACGGGTCTTGCTCAAGGACCCAATTGCGGCGGATGCTAACTGTATTTCGTCGCCTTGTACCCACATGTGCAGTGACAATAGAGCTGAATCTAATCTAGACTATAATTATAAACTTGGGGAAGATCTGAGGACATTTCTTCCTCTAAATTGACTTTCCAGCACTATGGTGCTTTAAACAATGTTATTATACCACACAATGCTAGTACATTGTTTCATATTATATCTCAATCATGAAATAAAACACTCTACTATTGTGCTAATTCTCCGACCCGAGAAAAACCAATTCTATCTTTAGACTCTCACCCTTGATGCATGTCAAGATGCTCGGCTCGGTCACATGGCTTCCCTTCATCCGCTACCTTGTTGAAGAGGCTGCTGCGGCCGATAACACGTAATACATTTCCGCTATATAGAAGCTAGCACGAAAACAAAAACAAACGTGTATGGAACGTTTCTTCACGCAGGGTAAACACGCCAGTGAGGAGACAAAAGATCCCACGACTTCCAGGAAAAAGAAAGCACACATTTAACACACAATAACGGGAGTCCTACTTGAAATATGGATTAATTGCGACAAGTCGTTCCCACGAAACTCAGTATAACATAATGACTGTAATGACGCAATAATAACGCTTTCAAAACTGCTTCTTCATTTGGAGACCAAACATTCATTCATCTTCTACCGCTTTATCCGATCTTCCCTCGGGTCACGGGGAGTCTGCGTCTATCTCAGGCGTCTATGGGCATTAAGGCAGGATACACCCTGGATGGAATGCCAACCCATCACATACACACACACATTCATACACTAGGGACAATTTTCCAAGGTGCCAATCAACCTACCGTGCATGTTTTTGGACCGGGAGGAAACCGGAGAAAAACCACCTGAGGCACAAACTCCACACACACACGGACCCTGGCGGTGTGAGGCGAATGTGCTAACCACTAAACCACCGTGCTTCCTCTTGTACATTCATTCATTCTTTTATCTTCTACCGTTATACCTCGGGTCACGGGGATCCTGTGCTTATATCAGGTGTCTATGGGCATTAAGGCAGGATACACCCTGGAGGGAATACCAACCCATCGCAGGACACACACACACACACACACTCACAATCGGAGAACCCGGAGAAAAACCCCCTGAGGCACGGGGAGAACATGCAAACTCCACAACACACATGGCCGAGACGGGAATCGAACCCGGACCCTGTCGGTGTGAGGCGAACGTGCTAACCACTAAACCACCGTGCCCCTTGGAGACCAAACACTTTGCATTAAAATACCAGTTTTGATTCCGTCCTTCTTTTTACTTTGGCATATTTATTCCATCCACACACCTTAAAGGCCGCTCCGTGAAAATATTGTATTATATTAAACCAGTCCATGGCGTTTTGGGACCGTCTGCTTTAGATAACATCTGTCAAGACTAGCACAGAAGTGCACTTACTTTTGGTCAGTCCACCTGTAAAAGGGTGGATGGTGCACAGGCATTCCTATGCTGTTAATGGAGGGTAAAGAAAGAGTTTTCCATGTCAGTATATGTGGGGGGAAATAAAAGAAACACACAAGTATTTTCAGTTGAATAAAACCATATAATTTTTTTTCCAAATCTTTGTACACTTTGTTACAAAACAAAAACAAAATAAAACTGTAAAGTACTAAAATTTGTAAAAGCAGTTTTTGGTCAGAGGATATTTAATCATCTTGTGTGCAATTAATTACCATGTATATACAACGGTTTCATATTAGTGATCTCCAAAGCAAACACTCAATAGAAAAGAAAAGAAAAGAAAAACACTTCTTCAGACACTCTGAACATAAGACATGGCTTCCAGATAAATATATTAGTCAATAAATATTCAGAGAACATATTTCCATTCATGAAATGTGCTGCTATACAGATGCTCTAGCTTTCTTAATGTCTGCAGAATGAGAAATGATGGAGAAAAATAATTATATCTAAAAAAAAAAAAATACAAAATATTAAATGTCCTTTTATACAATCTTCTTAAGTGCTACAAACAATACAAAATTAAATAGTGACTCAAGTACCCCAAAAAAATGCTATATTCATTTGTAGTACAGAACTCTACGGGAGGCAAGCTTACACAGTGTGTGTGTGTGTGTGTGTGTGTGTGTGTGTGTTAGTTACAGCACTGTAAAAAGTGAACGTATAAATAATTTACTGCCTGTGAAAGCTGTATGGGTACATTTCATAGAAACAAATAAGCATCAAATATTCTGTTAAAAAAAAAAAAAAAAGACATGAAGGTGTATGAAAATGTATATCCAAAAATAAAGAAAGGAAAAAAAAAAAAAGACATGGTGTGTGAAAATGTAAATAAAAAAAGAAAGGAAAAAAGACAACGGTGTGTGAAAATGTAAATAAAATAAAAAAGAAAGAGAAAAAAGACATGAAGGTGTGTGAAAATGTAAATAAACAAAAAAGACAGAAAGAAAAAAGACGTGAAGGTGTGTGAAAATGTAATAAAAAAAAGAAAGAAAGAAAAAAAAAAAGACATGACTGTGTGCGAAAAAGTAAATAAAAAAAAGACAGAAAGAAAAAGACATGAAGGTGTGTGAAAATGTAAATAAATCAAAAAAAGAAAAGAAAAAAAAGAGAAAAAAAAGACATGAAGGTGTGTGAAAATGTAAATAAAAAAAGAAAGGGGGAAAAAAAGACAAAGGTGTGTGAAAATGCAAATAAAAAAAAGACATGAAGGTTTGTGAAAATGTAAAGAAAAAAAAGAAAAAAAAAAAAAAAAAAAAAGAAAGGAAAATTAAAAAAAGACATGAAGGTGTGTGAAAATGTAAATAAATAAATAAAAGAAAGGAAAATTAAAAAAAACAAAGGTGTGTGAAAATGTAAAAAAAAAAAAATTAAAAAAAGACATAAATGGTGTGTGAAACATGCCCCTTAAATAAAGAAAATCCATGAACCCCCGGTGACCTGTCCCTGTCCCTCCCCACCCCGGCCCCTTACCCCTACCGCCCTGTGAAAAATCCTTGTCACCCCGCAAACCCCGGCCCCCCCATGCCCCCCGGTATGGAAAGGGTGGTGTGGGTAAAGACATTAACCCCCCAGCCCCTGCCGGTGTGAAAATGTGAAACTAAAAAAAAAAAAAAAAGACCCATAAACTGGTGTCCTGAAAATGTAAATAAATAAAAAAAATGAAAGGAAAAATTAAAAAAAGACATCCCCCCCGCCCTGGTGTTGTGAAAATGTGTAAATAAAAAAGAAAAGGAAAAATTAAAAAAAGACTGAGGTGTGTTAAAATGTAAATAAAAATAAAAAAAAAAAAGAAAGAAAAAAGAAATGAAAGGGTGGTGAAATTAAATAAAAAAAGACCTGAAGGTGTGTGAAAATGTAAATAAATAAAAAAAAGAAAGGAAAAAATTTAAAAAAGACATAAAGGTGTGTGAAAATGTAAATAAATAAAAAAAAAGAAAGGAAAGAAAAATTAAAAAAAGACATGAAGTGTGTGTGAAAATGTAAATAAATAAAAAAAAAAGAAAGGAAAAATTTAAAAAAAGAGACATGAAGGTGTGTGAAAATGTAAAGAAAAAAAGAAACAAAAAAAAAAAAGAAAGGAAAAAAAGAAAGGTGTGTGAATTAAAAAAAGACATGAAGGTGTGTGAAAAGTAAATAAATAAAAAAAAGAAAGGAAAAATTAAAAAAAGACATGAAGGTGTGTGAAAATGTAAATAAAAAAAAGAAAGAAAAATTAAAAAAAAAAAATTTAAAAAAAAGAAAGGAAAAATTAAAAAAAGACATGAAGGTGTGTGAAAATGTAAATAAATCCCTAAAAAACAAAAGAGTGAAAAATTAAAAAAAACATGCCATGGTGTTGTGAAAATGTAAATAAATAAAAAAAAGAAAGGAAAAATTAAAAAAAGACATGAAGGTGTGTGAAAATGTAAAGAAAAAAAAAAAAGAAAGGAAAAATTTAAAAAAAGACATGAAGGTGTGTGAAAATGTAAATGTAAATAAATGGTGTGTGAAATGTAAATAAAAAAAAAAAGAAACAAAGGAAAAATTTAAAAAAAGACATGAACGGTGTGTGTGTAAAATGTAAATAAAGGAAAATCCCCCCAAAATCTGTAAATGTCCTAAAAAAAGAAAGGTGTGGAAATGTATTAAAAAAAGAGGAAAAACTCCCCCCCCGCCCCCCTCCGAATGAAAGCCCCAGGTGTGAACCTGGGTGTGTGAAATGTAAATAAATGTTTAAAAAAAAACTGCATTTGTGTCAAACTTTGTCACGGCCCTGGTTTGGTGTCAAACTTTGATACTTTGGCCTTTTCTAACTGTAATGAGTGGGATTTACAAAATATAAAAAAAAAAAAAAAAAAAAAAAAAAAAAAAAAAAAGCGCAAGCTTGAATTGTTGATGTGGAAAGTGTTGAACTGCAGGTTGGAGACTCGCTAAACTTTGGTGTAGAAGTACAGACAGCTCAGTAGTCTCCTGCTTAATTATTTGCAAATGAATATCTTGGTCTGTACTAATGAGGCAGTGACCCTGAGAGAGAGAGAGAGATAGAGAGAGAGAGAGGAAAGAGAGGGAGGGATGGAGGAGACGAGGTGAGATGGGAGGACGCGGTGGATCGTCTGAAATGTTGGCTTTTGGTTTTATTTGTTATTCAGGATTATGAGGACGAACACTAAGTGCATGTGACACTTATTAGGCTGAATAAGGCGAGAGAGAAACTTCGTCCTGCTTTTTCCTTTAGTACGCCAAAATAAAAATAAAAATAAAAAATAAACCCTGTTCGTGGTGTGGAATTAAAACCCCCGGTGTCTTTTCCTTTTACATTTTCTACACTGTTAGTTAGTGGCTGGAGATTCTGAAGGCCACAGGAATGAAAAGCGAACAAACAACAACAACAACAACAACAACAAAAAGCCCCAGCAACCACACTTCTAAAACCGAAGGAAGATCATTTCAGAAGTACGCTTCATGACGCGAGAGATGCATCTTTATTTTTTAATTTTTTTTATTTTTAAAAGAGGAAACTCTTCTAGGTACGACAGAATTTTAGTGCAAAGTTTAAAAAACATGACATAGAGAACGAGATTACGAGAATAAAGTCGTAGCAATACGAGGACAAAGTAATATTTTGAGAACGAAGTACGAAAAAATTGTGCTTTCGATTTTCTTTTCGTTCGCGATCCTCATTCGTAATCGTTTCGAATAGCTTTTTTTCAAAGATACTTTGAGACAAGGAGACCCATTTATAGTCTGGTCGTCGCATTTCGCGCGCATGTTGTTCGGTTCACTGTGTACTAGGGTTGAAGTGTATAGGAAATTGTATAGGGACAGTGGTGAAGGTGTTGGACTCTGGACTGGAAGATCATGGGTTCAAACATTTACTGAGCAATTGAGGGTTAAGGGTCTTGCTCAAGGGCCCACTAGTGGCAGCTTGGTGGTGGTGGGGTTTGAACCCGTGATCTTCCGGTCCAGAATCCAACACCTTAACCACTGGGCTACACACCTCCCCACCACCACCACCACCAAGCTGCCACGAGTGGGCCCTTGAGCAAGGCCCTTAACCCTCAATTTCTCTGTTGTAAGTGTCTCTGGATAAGAGCGTATGGCAAATGGCGTATATGTAAAATGTAAATGGCACGCTATGTTGTGATGTTGATACACCAGGCACCATATCTGCCTGCACCAAGAGAGGCAATTACGTAATGACGGAAATGACGTTATATAACGCTTATTCCTACACAAACGTCCGTTTGCCAACTGCGATGACGCGCCCAGAGACGGGAATTTCCTTATCGCTAACCTGAAATCGGCTTGAACCAAATCCATCGGATTTTCTGCGGCGACGTTTCTCGTAAATATTACCGCCTTATTGTTACAACTTTATTTACTCGCCTAATCGTAAAGAATCTTACGCGCCACTAAAACGTCGTCGTATCTATCAGATAACTCCACACCGCCTTAAAAAGTAATCTATTCACAATTCGTGCAAATTCTCATCATCATCGTGAGACCGCTCTAGTCCCCCCCCCCCCCCCCCCCCCAAATGTCCACCCCTCACAAGCTGGAGCCCTCAGATGTCCTCATTTGAAACGGAGAGGAAAACAGCGCTCGTGCTTCCTCTTCCTGTTGCTGTTGATATGTTTGACCTCTGCATTGTCCTGAGGTGAAAAACCCTTGATTAGTGTCTAAGGAAGTCCGTTTCTGTCCCGTCAGAAGGTTCGTTTGCGGCTCGGGAACGAGGCCCAATTCGCAGTCCGTGTCCTCGGGGATTATCGGGATCCGCTGAGCGAGTTCGCAGCACCCTTGCCCCGGACAGCCACCGTCGCCGTCCGTTTGGGCGTAGTGCACGTTTACCGAATAATCCTCGGCGTAGCGGCCGACACTCCCTCGGTGGATTTTCATTTCCGTGTAGAAGCAGCAAGGCAATCCGTCGTAGCCGACGTGCTCAGCAGGCGACATCAGTTCGTTGCTAGCAGCGTAAAAGGTCTGCGCGGAAGCAGCGGGCACATTCGGAGGCTCGACGCCTCGCCGGCACCGCCCTAACCCGTCCGCTCCTTCCTGACCTTTGCGCTCCGCGCTGAGCGGCGGAACCTCGAAACAGCAGCTGCACGCTGCCCCCGGTTCGCCGCATTGCTCCACAGTTCCCTCTAAAGCTGTGGCAGAGGTAGTGCTAGTGATTTCCCTGGTTTCCAGTGATGAGTGGCTGCTACAGTTCGGCTCGAGGCTGCAATTCGATAACTGGTCCCCCGAAGTGTAGCGGGGTCCGACGGGAGGCGGAATGCAGTCCGGACCTCCTGGAACAGGAGCCGATGCGTCGTCGTTGACGGTCACTGGGAATCCCGGAGCGGATTCTGCGGCCGCTCCGCGGCATGGACTTTTACTCCGGTAGATGTACGGATCGTAGTCGCTGCTCAGGGAACTGCGAAACGTGGAGCAGCTCCCGTAAACGCCCTGGTTGCTCACTTCCGTGCAGTCCAACATGGAGTCGCTGGAGGAGCAATGGCAGCGTCCTGAACTGCTGCTACTGCTGCTGCTATCGCTGCCTGGACAATCCGCAAGGTAGCCACTGCACACGGAGCGCCCGTGGTGCCCATGGTAACACCCGAGTCCCGAAGCGCTTCCGGAGTCCACTAATCGGGAAGAGGACGGCGCCGCCATGTGTACCAAGGTAGGGTAGAGAAGTCCAGGTTGGAAGGACCGAGTGTGGCCCTTGTGGGGCGCGCCAAGAGGCTGAGACTCCTGCTGGGGAAACGTCAAGCCTTTGAAATAGTAGTGCTGATACATGGTCTCGTACTGCGAGAAACAAGCGGCACGAGAGAAGTTGCGTGGGAATTTGGGGCGCTTAAACGCGTGGGTTTGGGGGTAAGGAAGTGCTCGATGCTCTATGGTACAGTGGTGAGGATTCATCCCGTGGTAACTCCGAATGAAATTGGACTGCGCGGGGTAAAGGTTCGGATCCGAATGTTGGTCCACCGTTAACACCGTAATCGGGTTCCCATGAGGATCCATGCTAGTCCGGGTTGGGAACGCGGTCACTTGCCCGGCTCGGTGTACTCTTCCTGGGTAGTGAACGGGTAGAACCACCCTCGGCTGTCGACTGTGAAAGCCCGGGTTCCCTGGGTCCACGCACACCGGGCCGGGGTTCCCTTTCTTTTGCTCTGCGTGAAGCGGAAAAAACAAAAGTTAATATTTCTACACACACACACAAGGTAGTGGGTAACAAGGTTTAGATTTGAGGGCTCACCGATGATGTTATGCCTGCAGTGTGGGCATGTGTGATGCTGCAGAAGCCACGGATCCACACACTTCTTATGGAAACGGTGTGCACAAGGAATCACCCTCAGTTCCTGTAGTGGACGAGAAGATCATAATGGAGTCAGACAGGGATTTTACTTATCTACACGGGTATTGAATATATGATACACACACACACATATCTATCTCTCTCTCACACACTCACTCTCACACATGCTATCTGTCTATCTATCCATCTATCCCTCTGTCTATCTATCTATCTATCCATCCTTCTATCTATCCATCTATCCATCCATCCGTCTATCTATCCATCCATCCGTCTATCTATCTATCCAACTATCTGTCTATCCATCTATCCGTCTATCTATCCATCTATCCATCCATCCATCTATCTATCTCTATCTATCCATCCCTCTGTCTGTCTATCTATCTATCCATCTATCCGTCTATCTGTCCATCTATCTATCCATCCGTCTATCTATCCATTCATCAGTCTATCTATCCATTCATCAGTCTATCTATCCATTCATCAGTCTATCTATCCATCTATGTCTATCTATCCCTCTGTCTAATCCCTGTCTATCCATCTATCTGTCTATGTTTATCTATCTATCCCTCTATTCTATCTATCCATCTATCCATCCATCCATCTGTCCATCCATCTATCCGTCTGTCCGTCCGTCTATCCATCCATCCATCCATCTCTCTGTCTGGTTGTTTTTCTATCTATCCATCTCTCTGGTTGTTTTTCCATCCATCCACACACAGATTAAACTGGAATTTTTTTTTTTTAATAAAATTAAATACATTTTATATTACATTTAAATAAATAAATTAAAAATGTAATTAAATTAACAGCTAGCTGTCAAAAATAGCAATATAATTTATAAAACTGTAATATAATATATATATATATATATATATATATATATATATATATATATATATAAAAGAAATAAACAAAACAAATATTAAAAATCAAATCCTTTCACCTCTGAATGGGCCGAATGGAAAAATGTGACTCCATTGCAGTGTGCGAACATCAAGCTAAATTTAAAAAGGTATTAAAAAGTACCTCTCCGTCCATGTATTTCTCGAGGCAGATGGCGCAGTCTGATGTTGAGCTGCTGCTCAGGGAATCCAATGCGCTGCAACTGCTCTCGCGCTGACCTTTAAACTTCGCCTTAAACTTCCGCGTTTCCATTTTCTCCAAAGCCTGAATGGCCATCCTGTTCATAGAGCTCTGGATGGGAAGATGAAATTCCAAAGTGTTTGTTTTAGCCGGGAATGTGGGTTAATGTGTGTGTGTGTGTGTGTGTGTGTGTGTGTGTGTTGAGGGTGTAGACGATACCTGACTGCGTCTCTGCTTCAGTTTGATCTTTATGAGGAGGATGAGGCACACCAAAGACACCACCACGAAAAAGGCCAGGAAAATCCCCATATCGAAGTACTCTGTGGGCTGCAAGCAATGTGACGGAGACAATTAGCTAAATTAATTAAATTAATTCGATAAAAGGGGTTCCTATTCTAAAAAAATTAGCTCTGACACGGATTTCTGCTCTGATAAATGATATCATTGCTTTGATAAAGGTGGTCCTGTTCAGATAAAGTAGATCTAGTTCTGTTGAAGGGGTCCATGGCGGCCCAAATGATGGTTCTGATGGAGCGGTTCCTGCATTGATAAAGCGGTTCCTGTTCCAGGATTCTAATCAAATGATTTGATTCGGATGATTTTAATAATAAAATTCTATAAATATATAAAGATCAGATTTGGACTGAGCGAGTGATTGTAGTATGACTATGAAATAAAGCACATAAATAAATAAATAAATAATTTAACATTTCTCTGGTTCTAATAAAACGACCCAGACAGACTAATCAGTACCAGATCTAATGGACGCGAATCTGATAAAAGTCACATCAAATAGTTAATATTCTAATAAACTAATTTGAAACAAATAAGCCAGAATAAAAGTAATAAAAGTGATTCAGGTGAATAAAGCAACACCCCCCCCCCTCTCTCTTTCATACTGTAAAAGCGCTTTGAGTGTCTAGAAAAGTGCTATATAAATTAAACCTATTATTAATGATAATATTAATATATCAAATATTAAAAATATGAATATCTAATAGTGACTGACTTGATATACAATGATTCTGACCAAATATTAGAAATAAACTAATAAACTGAGATATTCATATAAAACCACTTAAACTCCTGATAATTAGTTGAATATTAAGAAGCTTGATGAAACAAACGGTCTCCCGATTCAGAGATAGCGACGCTGAGAGCAGGTTCTCACCCTCGGAGGTCGATGCTGGATTCGGGCTCGTGCCACTTTTTGTTTGTTTACGATGTTCATCAGTTTAACAGCGTCAGCTCCTTTCACGTAGACCACCGGCCTCTTCAGCGGGTCCTCGGAGAGCTGGTTGAGCTGGATAGAAAAATCAGGGATCGGTTGATTTAGATGTGCAGAACACAAAGACACATCTCTCTAATATTAGAGATGAAAAGATGAAGAGAAGTAGAAAGGTGAGGGAGACGGAGAGAAGTGCGAGTGTATGAAACAAGCAGCTCTCGCATGTGGTAATAAAATGCTATTAAAAAGCGATTGTAGAACGTTATGAAGGTCCGAGTGGATTTTATACTATAAGGAATATTTTGAATGTTATAAACTCTGTGGACAGCACGTTCGCCTCACACCGCCAGGGTCCGGGTTCGATTCCCGTCTCGGCCATGTGTGTGAGGAGTTTGTGCATGTTCTCCCCGTGCCTCAGGGGGGTTTTCTCCGGGTTCTCCGGTTTCCTCCCCGGTCCAAAAAACATGCACGTTAGGTTGATTGGCACCTTGGAAAATTGTCCCTAGTGTATGAATGTGTATGTGAGTGTGTGTGTATCCTGCGAAGGGTTGGCATTCCATCCAGGGTGTATCCTGCCTTAATGCCCATAGACGCCTGAGATAGGCACAGACTCCCCTTGACCCGAGGGAAGATCGCATATAGCGGTAGAAGATGAAAGAATGAATGAATGAATGAATGAACGAATAAACTCTGTGGAAGCGTTTTCACATGAAATCACTCAATTCATTACTGACGGGTACTTAATACTTTTACTGCATTTAAAAAAAATGTAATTAAATTACAGTAAATTTTATTCAATGATTACTGCATTTATACTCCTTATACCAACGAAAAAGGTACCATGAGTATTTGATATTCTAGCACTACAGGAGACACAGCAGTACGGTACTGTACCGTATACGCAGTGTTGGGGAGTAAATAGTTACATGTAACGCCATTGCCTAATTTAAATACAAAATATTCGTTACACTTACTGAGGAAAAAAATGTAATTAGCGTAATTAGCGCTTAGCACGTTCGCCTCATATCTCCAGGGTTGGGGGTTCGATTCCCTTCTCGGCCATATTACTTACCAGTGTGTCCCGTCATAGCTGTGCAAAGATTGGATTTCTAAAATATTTTTTTTGGGGTCTGGATTTGTTGTGGCTGTGCTTACACATGCAATTAAGAAAGTAAACAAGTAAAAAAAGTAAACAAGAGTTGAATAACTACTGTTTACTTTTTACTTGTTTACTTTATTAATTACATTTTTAAGCACAGCCACAACCAATCCAGACCAAAACAATATTTAATATTGTAAAGTTATAAACATTTTGAAATTATTTAGTAGGACATGAATGCAAAAAAAGGAGTTCATTTTGTTTACAAAAACAATTGAAAAAGTTACACTACTTATTATTATTATTATTATTATTATTTATCATTTATAATCTGTAACCTTTAACACTTCCAAAGTAACCTTACCAACACAGAATATACACCTTTACCTCCTTTTTTTAGGGTAAATATATTAAACTGCGTTTGAGAAAATTTAGGGTTTAAACTATTAAAAAAAACAATTAAAATTTCATGCTACAACATATAAAGATGTCCAATATAATTAAGGGCTTCCGACAGTTCTGGGAAAGAAGCACATATTAAGTGGCCCAATACATGTGCTAAACTTTTTGCTTATTATTAGATAAGATGATATCCTTTATTGGTCACCTATACATTACAGCACAGTGACATGCTTTTCTTCGCTTATCCCAGCTTGATGTTGGTAGCTGGGGTCAGAGCCGTGATACGGCGCCCCTGGAGCACAGAGCGTTAAGGGGTCTTGCTCAAGGACCCAAGGGCGGCAGCTTGGCCATCCCGGGGCTCGAACCCGGATCTTCCGATCAGCAGCCCAGCGCCTTAGACCACTGAGCTACCCCCCTCCCATATATTGTCATTGTACTGAGAAAGCTATTTTAGAATGTGAACGTGTGGGCAGTAGTGTACAGACGGACGCAGAAGAGGGAAAACGAAAGATTCCTGCCTCACCTGATCGATGGCATCTGGATTTTCCGACACATCGAAGATCACGGCTGTAGCTCCTCTCTGCACCGCCCGCTTCGCCTGCATCGAGAAATTAACTCTGTGTCAATGTCGGGTAAAAATAAATAAATAAATAAATAAAACTAATAAAGTAAACAACAACTAACGTTATCCATGTTCTAAAGTTTGCATGTTCTTCTCCCAGACCACTAGAGGTCAGTCTTTAGCCATCTTTATTTATTCATTCATTTATTTATTTATTTTTACGGATTAGGCGAGATATGAGAGATGGGTGGATTGTGGAGAAGGCTGGATAACATAATGGAGATCTATCTCCTCCGTCACACCATCCATCTCCTCCGTCACACCGAGCATCCATCCATCTCCTCCGTCACCACTAACCATCCATCCATCCATCCATCCATCCATCCATCTCCTGTCATACCAACCATCTTATTCCCCAATCACACCAACCATCTATCCATCCATCTCCTCCGTCCCACCAACCATCCATCATCATAATCACACCAACCATCTTATTCCCCAATCACACCAACCATCCATCCATCTCCTCCGTCACACCAACCATCCATCCATCTCCTCCGTCACACCAGTCATCCATCCATCTCTTCCGTCACACCAACCATCCATCTCCTCCGTCACACCAGTCATCCAACCATCCATCCATCTCTTCCGTCACACCAACCATCCATCCATCCATCCATCCATCCATCTCTTCCGTCACACCAACCATCCATCCATCCATCCATCCTTCTCTTCCGTCACACCAACCATCCATCCATCCTTCTCTTCCGTCACACCAACCATCCATCCATCTCCTCCGTCACACCAACCATCCATCCATCCATCTCTTCCGTCACACCAACCATCCATCCATCCATCTCCTCCGTCACACCATCCATCCATCTCCTCCGTCACACCAACCATCCATCCATCCATCAATCCCCTCCGTCACAACAACCATCCATCCATCTCCTCCATCACACCAACCATCCATCCATCCCACCAATCATCTTTTCCCCCCAATCGCACAAACCACCCATCTCCTCAGACACAATAACCATCCATCTCCTCCGTCCCACCAACCCTCCATCATCATAATCACACCAACCATCTTATTCCCCAATCACACCAAGCATCCATCCATCCATCCATCCATCCATCCAACCACTTTGATCGTCTTGATGGAGTTCGTTAGTGAATGTGAAATTGTTTTGCGTGCAGAAAACACACAAACGGATAAAATCTAACACACAACACACAATAAAGCTCCACTGGGCCACGAATTGGCACTTTGACTGCATCTCAAGTTGTTTCCGTGATCGTGAAAAGAGACGGCACCCAGGGGACGTGTGTGGGGAAAGATATTCAGTGATACTAGAATGAGAACGAAAGATCAAAAGGACACAAGTAAGCAAACAGTGCATGTGCGTGCGCGCACACACACACACACGCACACACACACACACACACACACACAGCGTTTGATCTCTCACTTGCTGGCATTCCTCCATCAACTCTCACCTCAATACTGGCAAAAGGAAGCGAGGATGAGAGGACAGGAAGTTCAGTATAACAGAAGCGCTCAGGGGAAGTAATCAGGATTACACAAAGTGTAGTTGTTATCAATCTACTGCAACTTACATAACAGCAATTATAAAATCGAAATCAAAGGATTTACACACGTCCACTTTTTACATCGTACGGAATAAACAACGTTTTTAAACAAACACTCGCCGTCCGACTCAACACACCCGGTCTCTTCATGCTCATCATATACCACAACACATAACACATTACTACTGTTCCTGTTAATCCCTCGCACAATCTTTATTAAGTAGTACTTTTTTAAATAACAGGTGTGTGTGTGTGTGTGTGTGTGTGTGTGTGTGTGTGTGTGTGTGTGTGTGTCTGTTTCCATATGACAACGTGAGGTTCGACATCTACACCGCTGCATTCGGGATCCAAAATTTCACTCACATCGAGCAAATGTGTGTGGCCTAAACCAAGCCTATATGTGTGTGTGTGTGTGTGTGTGTGTGTGTGTGTGTTTGTATGAGATGGGGAAACAATGAGTTAAGGAGGGAGAGACAGACAGAGAGAGAGAGAGAGCACAAGCACTGGTGTGTGGATGGAGGCAAGAGGAAGAAGATAGAGAGCAAGAGTGCACTGGTGTCTGGATGGAGGGGGGAGAGAGAGAGAGAGCAAGCACTGGTGTCTGGATGGAGCAAAGGAGAGAGAGCGAGCACACAAACTGGTGTCTGGATGGAAGGAAGAGGAAAGACAGAGCAAGCAGTGGTGTCTGGATGGAGGGAGAGAGAGAGAGAGAGAGAGCGCATGGCGTGGTCTCTGGATGGAGCGAAGGAAAGAGAGCGAGCGCACACACTGGTGTCTGGATGGAGGGAAGAGGAGAGACAGAGTAAGCACTGGTGTCTGGATGGAGGGGGGGGAGGGAGGGAGAGAGAGAGAGAGAGAGAGCACACATTGGTCTCTGGATGCAGCGAAGGAGAGAGCGCGAGCACACACACTGGTGTCTGGATGGAAGGAAGAGGAGAGACAGAGTAAGCACTGGTGTCTGGATGGAGGGAAATAGAGAGAGAGCACACACTGGTGTCTGGATGGAGGGAGAGAGAGAGAGAGAGAGAGAGAGAGCGAGAGAGAGCAGACATTGGTCTCTGGATGCAGCGAGAGAGCGCGAGCACACACACTGGTGTCTGGATGGAGGGAAATAGAGAGAGAGCGCACACACTGGTGTCTAGATGGAGGGAAGAGGAGAGACAGAGCAAGCAGTGGTGTCTGGATGGAGGGAGAGAGAGAGAGAGAGAGAGAGAGAGAGAGAGAGAGCGCATGCCGTGGTCTCTGGATGGAGCGAAGGAAAGAGAGCGAGCGCACACACTGGTGTCTGGATGGAGGGAAGAGGAGAGACAGAGTAAGCACTGGTGTCTGGATGGAGGGAAATGGAGAGAGAGTACACACTGGTGTCCGGATGGAG
>JACRUU010000019.1:3808454-3825954 GCA_030449085.1 Kryptopterus vitreolus | reverse complement strand
CTCTCTCTCTCTCTCGGCTACGCTATAATTAAAGTCATTAAGTCTCCTGAAAGCCCTGTGTAATTTCATGTTGCCTCCTGCGTTTATTCGGAGATAAAGGCATACTTTCCCGCTTTAGAATTCCCTCACATGTGGTTAGAAACATTTGCCCCCATCGCTTTTCTTTCTCCCGGGCGCCCCCCCCTCCTTCCCTCCCTTTTTTTTTCCCCCTGAGAAGACCTGCCAGGACCTCGCTAGGCTACATGCAGAGGCCAAACACACACAGAAGGGCGGGAGGGACGGAGAGAGAGACAGAATGAGAAGCAGACAGAAATAATACTAAGGATGGGAAGGTGGGAAAGAGAGAAAGAGAGAGAAAGATATACAGACAGATGGACAGATAGGGATTCACTGAAAGTAAAAATTATAATTCAGTAATCACTTAGCTGTGTATATATATTTGTGTGTGTGTGTGTGTATATATTACACATATATATATATATATATATATATATATATATATATATATATATATATATATATATATATATATATATATATATATACACATATATACACATACACACACACAAACACATACATACATACATACATACACACACACACACCACACACACACACACACACACACACACTATATATATATATATATATATATATATATATATATATATATATATATATATATATATATATATATATATATATATATAATGTGTGTGTGTGTGTGTGTGGATTGTGATTGAGGAAGAACCACCCAAGGCTAAAAAATTCAGGTGTCCCATTACTCCCATATCGCAGACAATAAAGTCCTCAAGAATATACTCAATAATGTATTCGCTCCCGAGCTGTATGGCTATTTGCTAAAACAAATAAAGAAATAGAAATTCAAACCCCGTCTTTTTTTTAATATTCGTTTCACGATCGCACAGGAATAAAGGCATTATAAACCCTGCATTCCAAAAGCCGAATGTGTTGTGTTTGTGCAGGAAGGTGCACGGTCTTCGCTAAGTAGTGCGGAATTAACGTGTGAGATTCGGGGGCCTCGGCGAGGATCCGTGACACACTGGGACACTTTGTTATGGGGATTCGGGAAGTGATCGGGAATCCGAGGTTTGAATTCGCGGTCGGAAATGACCCGGATACACGGTATGTGCAAAAGTATTGGGGTTTTTCCTGCCATGTGTGCTACTTTTCACACACGTACAGGACGGCTTTAGATGCAGCATGAACATTTCCCTTTCGCTTGGACTAGGAGACCCCGTGACGGTCCGGCGTGACAACGACCCTGTGCACAAAGCCAGATCCATGACAGATGGGATGAAGTTACCTACTATACTATATACAAAATCTATTGGAATATCTTCTCAAAGAAAAATAAATAAATAAAAATGCCACATAGGTAATACTAAAAAGACCCTAGTATTTTTCCTCAACATAGCCGATATTCAGAGAAATCATTCATTCATTCATTCATCTTCTACCACTTTATCCGATCTTCCCTCGGGTCACGGGGAGTCTGTGCCAATCTCAGGTATCTATGGGCATTAAGGCAGGATACACCCTGGATGGAATGCCAACCCATCACAGGACACACACACACACACATTCATACACCAGGGACAATTTTTTTTACCGTGCATGTTTTTGGACCGGGAGGGGAGGGAAGGAAACCGGAGAACCCGGAGAAAAAAACCCCTGAGGCACGGGGAGAACATGCAAACTCCACACACACATGGCCGAGACGGGAATCGAACCCGGACCCTGGCGGTGTGAGGCGAACGTGCTAACCACCTAAGCCACCGTGCCCTCCGCCTTATTTCATCACATACATTAATGGAATTCAGCAGACGCTGTTATTCCCTTTATAGACCTGAGGATGAGGATATATATATATATATATATATATATATATATATATATATATATATATATATATATGAGAGAGAGAGAGAGAGAGAGAGAGAGAGAGCTCAACCACTAATACACCACTTCCTAGTAATTTCACAGTAATAACATCTAGCTATCGAATCGATTTTGAAACAAGCAGTCAGTCCACGTAGTGAATGTTACCACAGCTGAGACATTTCCTCACACGGACTCCCAGCACAGCTTTGTAACTTCCTGTAGATGTCCGTCATGTCTCCTTCGTTATCTCACTCTCAATCAATCGGCTAAAAACGGAGCCTGCAATCACAAGCCTATTAAAACTACTACAGAGCGACACGGAGGCGCTAATTCAATTTCCGCTCTTTCGCTCATCAAAAACACAATACCACACACACCCAAAATACACTACAACACACACACACTCCAACCTCACCCACACATTAACAAAACACACCAGTATTCCATACATCACTAAAAACCCATCCAAATAAACCAATAGCGCACACACACACACACACTGCTGTACAGATCTATACAAACGCACCCCTCAACCCAATACGCCGAACCCCATACCTGTCCGTCCAAACACACCCCAACCCAATACACCGACCCCAATATACCAACCCATCCAAACAATACACCAACCCCGCACAAGTCTATCCAAACGCACCCCCAACCCAATACACCGAACCCCACACCTGTCCATCCAAACACACCCCAACCCAATACACCGACCCCAATATACCAACCCATCCAAACAATACACCAACCCCGCACCAGTCTATCCAAACGCACCGCCAACCCAATACACCGAACCCCACACCTGTCCATCCAAATGCATCCCAACCCAATACACCGATCCATCCAAACACACCCCAACCCATTACACCGACCCCAATACACCGACCCATCCAAACACACCCACCCCCACACCTGTCCATTCAAACACACCCCCAACCCAATACACCAACCCCAATACACCGACCCATCCAAGTGCACCCCAACCCAATACACCGACCCATCCAAACAATACACCAACCCCAATACACCAACCCCGCACCAGTCTATCCAAACGCACCCCCAACCCAATACACCGACCCCACACCTGTCCATTCAAACACACCCCCAACCCAATACACCGGTCCATCCAAGCACACCCCAACCCAATACACCAACCCAGTCAAACACAACAATCAAACCTCACAACAAGTACACCTGTAGCATACCTGACCACACACACAAATTACTCACCTACCATCTGCACAACCACACACATCACCTTAAACACAACACATACAATTACACAAGTCCATCACAACAAATCAAAAACTCAATCAAGGCAACACACACACACACACACACACACACACTCATAATCACTGCAGCACTAATTCTTTTAGACGCCTGAACACACACACAAAGCACAAACAGACCTTTCCACTGCCTCATTAATCCAAACACACAGCTCCTTTAATTTAAAAAAATTAAATCCTAAAAGAATCTCCCACAGAGGAAGAACACACACACACACACACACACACACACACACACACAGTGTGTGTTTGGACTGAGGGATTAAAAAAGAAAAAAAAAAAGAGGAGTGTCTCGTTCAGACGGAGGATAATTAAAAGACACGTACACTCCGCCTTCATACCTCTCTAATCTAGTCTTCCCTTGAAGTGGCACAGTGTGTGTTTGCATTTGTGCGTCTCTCCCTCTCTCTATGTGTGATTATGTCAAACTATATTTTGTGTGTGTGTGTGTGTGTGTGTGTGTGTGTGTGTGTTCTTTGTAATGGGATCTGCATTGAAGAGAGTTGCATTTCTCGCTGGATAAACAGCGGCAGGTTTAAACTATGCCTGAGTTTTGCAGGTCTCACACACACACACACACACACACACACACACACACACACACACACACACACACACACACACACACACACACGATCAGTAATCCCCTGCTTCTCCATAGGGTGGAGGAAGTGAGTGGAAAGAGGGGGGGGGGTCAGAAAGAAAAAGGCACGACCAGACATGCGCGATATAAAAATTTCTGAATAATAATCATCAATAAATAAATAAACACAACAGATAAATAAAGGCAGATAAGTAGATCACGGTTAGAAACATATATAATATAAAGGCATCAGACCAGTGAAACCAGTTAAATAATATAGTAGGGAAATAATCCAGGTCATGCTTTCCTTCCCACGAACGTACATGGGGACACGCCCACAGTCTCATGGTTCAGGAAGCCTTCTCCTGACGTCCTATTGGTGGATCGGCACGATTTCCGAACACCGCCCGTCTTCCACATGCTTCGCCAACCTGGGACGTCCTCTTTCGCCGACCGTCTCGCGCCACTCTCTGCTCGGTGTCTCTCTCCCCGAGGCCTTATGTCTCTCGCCACTTTATTGGCCTCGCTGGACCGGAATCGAGTGCTCCGATTACTCATAAGGTACATGTGTATCTTTGCGCTCGTTCCGTCCGGCTCCGCGAACCGCTCCCGCCGTTCTTCCACAGCATGCGATAAAAGACGTCTGCACATTCCTGGGAGCACGCACATCTGTGAGCAAACCTTTTCATGCATGAAACTGAAACGTCGATGAGACCAAGACTTGCTGATGAACATCTTTGAGACTGGCGGTGACAGGAATGGAACATGACACTGGACTTCTCAACCAGGCAGAAGCGAGCCCACAGCTCACAGTAATTAATGTGCAAGTAAATGTTATGACTATAAAAAGTCATTATAAATGGTAATAAAGTTCATTAATATATCGCTTGAATAGAAATGATCATTTGTCTTTGTGGTGCATAAGAAATAATGAGCTACTCTAGCATTAGAAGGTATAAATACAGGGGTGGCCAACTAGTAGGAGGCTAAGAGCCACTTTTGTTTTGTGTTACTGCAAAGAGCCACATCATACACATGGGTAAACATGAACATCATCCCATTCCCATTGACGCATGTTATGTGAAAGCTCCTAAAGAGCCGCATGAAACTAGTTAAAGAGCCGCATGAGGCTCGGGAGCCACGGGTTGGCCAGGCCAGGTATAATACATTTAGTCAATATCACTACTACTAGTCACTCCGGCCCACGTAATTTTCTTTTATCCCCCCCCCCCCCACCCCCCCCCATTAAAGAAAGGGAAAAATGATGTGGCCCTCTCAGAAACAGTTTGCTCAACACTGATGGAAACGTAATGAACAGACATTCAGTGTGTCCCCCGAATAGGGACGGATTTCCTTCTGAATCCGGATCCTCTCAAGGTCTTTCTATCCAGGTCTTCACCACTGGATCACGCCTTAGCTAATAAGGGACCTCTGACACTGGAGTCTCCTTCCATAAACTGGCCTCGGGCAGACATCTCCAGCGGTGGCGTCGAAGCCGTTGCCGTAGAAACAAAAAACGGGGAGATCAGAACGAGCCCACTAATATAAACCCGCTGGAGCTACTGTGGGAGCTGCAGGGATGGAAATGTAATCAACACCTCCAGCCTGGGAGCTTCTTTATTAATGACCCCGATGTTCTTTACACAACCAAGAGAAGAAAACCAAGAAGGAAGGAGGGGGGGGGGAAATCTGTTTCTCTCATTTGCACTTCTCCTTTTCTCCCTCATTCATCCCTGAGAGAAAGTGAGAGAAAGAAAAGAGCTCGCTTATTGTTTCGCCGTCTTTTGTGCGTCTGTAACTTAGCCGACACACACACACACACACACACACACACACACACACACACACACACACACCTGTTTGTGTGAGACTCCCTTTTTTTTCCTTCCACCTCAGACCTCACTCTCAATGTTTTCTTCATCTCTCATTCTTCCATCCTCTCTCATCTCCCTCGGTCTCCCTCCATCTCTCCATTTCACACTCTCCTGTCTCACCCTCACCCTCTCTCTGTCCTTTGATCTTTAGCTTCAGTGAAATTCCTCAGAGTTCCTCCGATGCAGGACTGACTGGATTGTATGACATCATAACATCAAAAAAAAAAAAAAACACACAAAGAAATCCAGTAAATACGATTGTAAACCATGCCCAACATACAAACTTACCAGGCAACTCGTCCCCTGAGACCTACACACAATGTCACCCGGCAATTCGTGCCTTGAGACCATAACATCGTGTCCTCCTGAAACTCGTCCCCTGACACCTAGACACCAACTCATTCACTGAGACCATACCATGTCACCTGGCAACTCGTCCCCCGAGACCTACAGACCGTTTTACCAGGCAACTCGTAGCCTGAGACCTTCACACCATGTCACCTGCCAACTGGTTCCCCGAGACCTACAACACCGAGTCACCCGGCAACTCGTCCCCCGAGACCTACACACCGAGTCACCCGGCAACTCGTCCCCCGAGACCTACACACCGAGTCACCCAGCAACTCGTCCCCCGAGACCTACACACCGAGTCACCCAGCAACTCGTCCCCCGAGACCTACACACCGAGTCACCCAGCAACTCGTCCCCCGAGACCTACACACCGAGTCACCCAGCAACTCATCCCCCGAGACCTACACACCGAGTCACCCAGCAACTCGTCCCCCGAGACCTTCAAATCATGTCACCTGGCAACTCGTCCCCCGAGACCTACACACCGAGTCGTCGGGCAACTAATCCCCCGAGACCTACACACAATATCACCCAGCAATTTGTGCCTCGAGACCTAAACACCGTGTCCTCCTGCAACTCGTTCCCTGAGACACACACAGACACACACAGAGTCACCCAGCAACTCGTTCCCCAAGACCTACACACCATGTCGCCCGGCAACTTATCCCCAAAGACCTTCACACCGAGTCGGCCGGTAACACATCCCCCAAGACCTACACACAGAGTCACCCAGCAACTCGTCCCCTGAGACCTACATACCATGTCACCCGGCAATGCGTGCCTTGAGACATTCACACTGTGTCCTCTTGCAACTCGTCCCAGAGTCCTACACACCAACTCATCCACTGAGACCACACCATGTCATCAGGAAACTCTTCCCCCGAGACCTACACACCGTTTTACCAGGTACACAGAGTCCCTCAGCAACTCATCCCCCGAGACCTTCACACCAAGTCACCCGGCAACTCGTACCCCGAGACCTACACACCGTTTTACCAGGCAACTCTACACTACACAAAGAGTTGCCCGGCAACTTGTGGTGTGTAGGTCTCGGGGGACAAGTTGCCTGGTGACATGGTGTCGTCTCAGTGGATGAGTTGGTGTGTAGGTCTCGGGGCGATGAGTCGCTGGGTGACTCGGTGTGTAGGTCTCGGGGGACGAGTTGCCGGGCGACCCTGTGTTGTAGATCTCAGGGGCCGAGTTGCCTGGTGATGTGGTGTGTAGGTCTCGGGGGACATCACCAGGCAACTCATCCCCCGAGATCTACAACACAGGGTCCCCCGGCAACTCGTCCCCCGACACCTACACACTGAGTTCCCCGGCAACTCGTCCCTTGAGACCTTCACACCATGTCACCACACAACTCATCGCCCGACATCTTCACACCGTTTTACCAGGCAACTCGTCCCCCAAGACCAACTTGTCCCCCGAGACCTACACACCACGTCACCAGGCAACTCATTCCCACAAAAACACCCACAAAACACACACCTCTTGTCACTATTGATTATTTTAGTAATCAAGCATTCTAACGATTACTCCATCGATTACTTGAGTGAACTTGTATCCTGGACCTGCTGGTTTTCAAAGACAGGAATTGGACCGTCCCGTGCAGGTCTCCAGTGCGCCGTGTTTTGTTAAATGGTTTAAACGAAGCAAATTAATTTGCCTCTATGGATTTTTGTACTTATTTTTACTAGAGGAATCATAAGAGCTCTACACAGGAGCAGTGTATTAGGAGACACTTTGTGTGAGTCACGGTTCTGTTTTGTGTTTATTTTTTCCCCTCGAGTTCACTCGGAGCGTCTCGGACTTGGCTCCAGCTTTGAAAAACGGCTGCTGGAGGAACTTAAAGACCTTCCTGCTCTTTGATTTCTGTTTCCTCCACCAAATAATCACCGCCATTTTTTTCTTTTACAGAGCCTTTGAAGGAAGAGAGACTCCGTGACGTTATCCAGACCAGTATCCATCCCTCCCTCTCTCCATCTCTCTCTCTGTGCCATTCTATCAGACATACTCTCTACTTTTCTTCTCCATTTCTCATCTCCAGCCTCTCTCCGTCTACATTTCTTTTAGCATCTCTCTGTCTCTCTCTAGAACAGACACACAAATGGGGGGGGGGGTTGTTTCAGACTCCTCTTCATCCCTCTCTCTCTCTGGGCCGTTCTCAGACATACTCTCTACTTTTCTTCTCCATTTCTCATCTCCAGTCTCTGTCTACATTTGTTTTAGCATCTCTCTCTCTCTCTCTGTCTCTCTAGAACAACCACAAATGGGGGGGGGGTTCAGACTTCTCTTCATCTGTCTCTCTCTCTCTCTCTGCGCCGTTCTATCAGACATACTCTCTACTTTTCTTCTCCATTTCTCATCTCCAGTCTCTCTCTGTCTACATTTCTTTTAGGATCTCTCTGTGTCTCTCTATAACAGACACAAAAAAACTCTCTCTTTCTCTCTTTTACTGTATCCTTGGCAATCTTTCCCTCCATCTCTTTCGCTCTCGGTCTCCACCAATCTTGACACAATCGTTGTGTTTCTCTCTCCATCTACTTGTCTTTCTTTCTCCACCTCTGTCCTCAGCAGTCATTCTCTGCCTCTGTTAATCGTTCTGTCTCCTCATTGATCTCTCTGTCTGTCTGTCAATCTTTCTGTGTATCCATCACTCGTTGACCCCGTCTCTCTAGTCATCGATCTTTCTCCGTCTCTCCTGCTCTCCTTAATAACTCACTGGGTCTCCTTGTCTCCCTCCGTTTGTCTCCTACTGTCTCTGTGTCTCACACCATCTCTCTCTCCCTCTCTCCTCATCATTTCTTACTTTCATTTAATTTCTATTTAAGTGTGCTTTCTGTCTCTCTTTTTCCTTCATCATTCTTTCCCCTTCTTTTCTAGTCCTCTCTCCCTCCCTCTCTATAGTGCGTTCTCATGCTCTCTTTCTATTGCCCCACCCGTTCTCTCTGTTCCCTCACTACCCCCCCTCCCGTCCCCGTCCCAGTGTGTCTCTGAATGCACTGTGTGAAGTTTAATAAAGATCTTTTTTTTGACCCCCCCATTGAACAGCGCCATCATTCGGCTTACTATCACCACGTACGCACACACACACGTTCCGAGAGGCTTCCTAGTGGTCATGGCAACAAGCTCAGCGGGCTCCAAAGACGTGATTTCATAGCCGCAGAGGAGCCAATCTGTGGAGACTCCGCCCACGAGTAGCATGACCTTTAAACTCGGGGAGAAGGAGAAAAAACCACCGAGACATCAGAGGAAAGAGGAAGACCTGAGATCGGCTCTCGCAGACCTCCAGCCTGGGTGTGTGTGTGTGTGTGTGTGTGTGTGTGTGTAAGGGGGGTATGTATCAGTAGTCCATATAAAAGTCTTATTAAATCTGATTAATGTTTATTACACACAGATGATAGAGAGACACAAATAAGGAGGATAAGCACAAAAAATAAAAGGGGGGGCATTGAGGAAGATACACACACACACACACACACACACACACACACACACACACACACACACACAGGTGAATAAAAGTACAGTCAGGCCTGCAGCTCCATCAGGTCTCCACCTATTCATCTCTTCCTTTCTATCTCACACACACTTAGAAAAGTTAAGGAAAGTCCTAAGAGTATGAGTGTGTGTGTGTGTGTTGTGTGTGTGTGTGTGTGTGTGTGTGTGTGTGTGTGTGTGTGTGTGTGTCTCAGGTTTGAGCAATGTGCCAATGTAACAGGAAACAGGGGCAGCCACAGACAGGAACTTGAACAAATAGTGTATATACACAAACACACACACACACACACACACACACACACACACACCTCATTAAAGACTCTGTATAAAAAAAGGCCACACAGCGTTTCCTCCTAATTAAGTGTTTTTGCGATCAGCTAAAGTTCCAAAGTGTGTGTGTGTGTGTGTGTGTGTGTGTGTGTGTGTGTGTGTGTGTGTGTGTGTAAGAAGCATTAGTGCAGCTACACACCCAAACTGAGTGCTCAGTCTTGTTCCTCTCACCTGCTTACAACATAAATCAGAGAAGGGGGGGGGAGAGAGTCAGTGAGAAAGAGAGAGACAAAGACAAACTAAGTCATAGAGGCAGAGAGAAAGGGGGACAAAGAGAGACAGATATACAGACAGAGACACAGACACAGAAAGAGAGAGAGAGCGCACAAGAGACACAAAGACAGAGACAGACAGGGAGACAGATATAGAAACAGACAGACAGTCTCTCTCTCTCTCTCTGAGACACTATATTAAGACCACTTCGTTTCAGTATGATCATACAGATCATTCTGTTTGTCAAGAATCAATCACACACACACACACACACACACACACACAACACACACACACACACTTCAATTGTCCAAAATGTACTTCACTTCTTTACGCAATGTTCATTCATTCATTCATTCATCTTCTACCGCTTTATCCGATCTTCCCTCGGGTCACGGGGAGCCTGTGCCTATCTCAGGCGTCTATGGGCATTAAGGCAGGATACACCCTGGATGGAATGCCAACCCATCGCAGAGCACACACACACACACACACACACACTCACATTAATACACTAGGGACAATTTTCCAAGGTGCCAATCAACCTACCGTGCATGTTTTTGGACCGGGAGGAAACCGGAGAACCCGGAGAAAAAAAACCCCCTGAGGACACGGGGAAGAACATGCAAACTGCAACACACACATGACCGAGACGGGAATCGAACCCGCATCCTGGTGGTGTGAGGCGAACGTGCTAACCACTACGCCACCGTGCCCCTCTTTACGCAATGTATTTAACATAATTCAGATCAGACATTATAATACAAAACCCCGCCTCTAAAGGGTAAGCCACACCCCCTACCCTGTTACCCTATCAGGAGAAAGCAGGAAATGGTCATTTTGAGGTGACGGAAAGCAAGAAAGCATAGTAAATGTAGCTTTCCTTTCGGGAAGAAAACTTGTTTGTTTGTTTGTTTGTTTTTTTAAAGTTGAAAAAGGCGATGTATAATAATCTTACCTTGCCGAGAACGGTGAGGCAGCTAGGATCGAGCTCGGGCTGCTCCAGCTTGACCACGCCCACCCAGCCGTACTCATACAGATCCTCCTCATCGTTATTATTACACAGACCCAGAGGATGCATCTGTAACAACACGCACATGGAAACATATTTACCATCAACACTGCAGGATCCAGGAAGGGCAAAAATAAATAAATAAATAAATAAAATTCCGTTAGCGCTTAATTTCATGCCCAAAAATAAATAAATAAACACAAACAAGAAATCGATGCACAAAGCGCCTTGAGACTCGTCAATGAAAAAAAGTCCTAAACAAGCATTTCTAATCAAATGATTTATATTCATTCATTCATGCATTCATCTTCATTCATCTTCTCACCTTGCTACCTCTATCTTCTACCCCCGCTTTATCCGATCTTCCCTCGGGTCACGGGGAGTCTGTGCCTATCTCAGGCGTCTATGGGCATTAAGGCAGGATACACCCTGGATGGAATGCCAACCCATCACAGGACACACACACATTCACAATCACACACACATTCATACACTAGGGACAATTTACCAAGGTGCCAATCAACCTACCATGCATGTTTTTGGGAGGAAACTGGAGAACCAGGAGAAAAACCCCTCGAGGCACGGGGAGAACATGCACAAACTCCACACACACATGGCCGAGACGGGAATCGAACCCGGACCCTGGCGGTGTGAGGCAAACGTGCTAACCACTAAGCCACCATGCCCCCGATTTATATTCATATGTGTAGAAAATGCACAAACGAGCTTTCTGACCAATCAGAATTCGCTCGACACATGCGATTCCCAGCGATCCTTCTGCATTCTGGACCTGCCTGATCCATCCTGGTGCTAAACATGTGGATGGAGGTCAAAATGCTTAAAACCCATTCCGGCATGACGACAATACTTTCCATGGGAAACATCTCCTGTTGTAGGGCTCTGACCCTCAACCCTATTGAAGACTAATGTGCGTCACAGTGCCTGGCCTCCTCGCCTCCCCCTACATCAGTACCAGAGACAAATCTCTTCAAGCAAAGTCTCTCCAAGAATAGCAGAGGTTATTTACATCAACAAATTGGGATTCATTTTGAATTGGGATGTTTATTTTAGTTTCTATGGAAGGATGCAGTTTCTTCAGTGGTTGAGGCACTGGGCTACCGATCGTAAGGTCAGGGGTTCGAGCCCCCTTAACCGCCAAGCTGTAATCGCTCTTGAGTCAGGCCAGGGTACTCCAGGGGCGCTCCATCATGGCTGCCCCAGCCGCTCCGACCACCAAACAAAGGATCTTCTAGGTTTTGTTATGCGAAATAAAAGAATCAAAAGTTAAACGAGATGTTCAAGGTCGATTCTCGGGTGTCGGTGAGGACCTTTCGTCATTTGGTTAAGAGGAGACAGTGTTTGTTCATCTGGGAGGAAAAAGAAAAAAAAAAAAAAAAAAAAAAAAAAAAAAAAGGGCGAAAAATTCTCCTTGAGAAACGTACTCGGCACCTTTTATTCCAGCGCTTACGTACGAATGCTTTCATGTAGGCCCGGGATTCAAATTGCAGCATTTGAATAACGCACGCTTTGAAATCACGAGCGTTCCACTCTGATGCCTGCTCGCTCGTAAACCCGAGTTACTCCGGCGGCGCTGATCAAAGCCACGGCGCGCTGCAGGTGCTGATAAAAAAAAAAAAAAAAAAAATAAAAAAAGAGGGGAAAAAAAAAAAAAGAAAAGGAGAAAAAAAAAAAAAGTCTTAACGTTGGTGGAAAAGAACTGGGCCAAAGATTATTCACTATTTACATAACTGCTGGAAGAGGTCATGCGCGGCGCAGGCCGCTTTACGGCTTTGTAATCCTTATCGCCGCCGTATCAAACCCGCGATTGCTTTTGCTCAATAACACTATAAACCTGAGCACAAGAGAGTCTTTTCAGGCTTTTGTTTAAATGGGTTCCATTTACATTTATGGCATTTGGCAGACGCCCTTATCCAGCGTTTAACTCATTCGTACAACCAGGCAAGGGGGGGGGGGGGGGGGGGGCGCATGGTGTGGATGAGATTCGAACTCATGACCTTCAGATACAAAGCGTTCATAACCACTAATCTACCACTTCTCCCTGCGATGTAGGCTATGAAGGTCCAACGTTTTTGTTAATATAATTTTCAAAAGTTATTGGACACCCCATAATTACTGCCAAGTCAACCACAACAAGCAGAAATTAGTATTCAAAGGTAAAGTTCAGGGTTGGTGTAATGCACTATAACCATACAGCACTGAAAGTGTCTCGGAAACATGTCTCCTGGATCTTATGCCCTCCACGAGTTTGTGTGAAGATGATCATTGGCTGTTCCATTGCCAGGTTGGGCAGCAGGAACAGCAGTTTTAAGAGAGATCTATTGGGATAGCCCAATAGATAAGATGTTGGATTTCTGATCAGAGGGCCCAAATCTCAGCACCACCAAAGCTGCCACTTCTGGGCCCTTGAGTAAGGCCCTTAGCCCTCAACTGCTCAGCTATACAAGTCGGACAATTCTAAGCTGATGTAACTGCAATTATGCCGAATGTGATGAATGGAAAAGCGTTGTACAGGAGTTGAACTGGAAGAACTTCCAATATAGAGCTCTGACCCTCGGCACTACTGAAAATAATGCATGCAAACGCCTGGAGGATATAATAAGTGTAGGCTTCCTCATTTTTGTCCATAAAAATATCTCATTGAATAATAGTGTATATGAAAATATGCTATTCCTCTACACACTCTCACACACACCCCCTAGTGAGTTTCCCCTGGAGTCCCCACGAACGCCTAAATGCCCCACTGCTTCAACCCGAATCCCTCGCTTTCTCTCTTTTCATTGCCGCTGCCAGAGGCGTCCCTCAATTCTTTAGCGCGCCATCTCATTCCAAACCCTGAGGGGGGGGGGGGGTTCACATGTGGATCTTCTTACACAGCGGGAGCGGAGATTTCAGTCCCACAGTCGCCCGTGAACGCCGGAGTTCACTTACAGAGCTTAGCATCGGATACGGAGACCCGCAAAATGCCTGATACCCACCACACATACATATATATATATATATATATAGATATATATATATAGCTCATATATATATATATATATATATATATATATATATATCTATATATTATACAGTCTATAGATATCTCCATATATAGATACATATATGCGGCTCTATATCTACTATATATATATATATATATATAATATATATATATATATATATATATATACCTACATACCTATAGATCTACATATACCATATACATATATATATATACACATACGACATATATATACTATATATATATATATATATATATATATATATATATATATATATACACACACACACACACACACACACACACACACACAGGTTCACCAAAAGTTTTGAGATCACAACAGACAGAGAAAAATCACTTAACTCAGTGACTAACACAAATCACAGGAGCTTTGATCATCCAACAACAGCTACTTCAGCCCCCTCACTACCATCGCCCTTGGTTACGTATCGACACACACACACACACACACACACCACACACACACACACACACACACACAACACACACACACAACACACACAATTCAATAGCTCCCCATGCTTTTTTGGTGTGTGGCATGGCATGCTGTGCTGGCTGTCTTTGAAAGGGGCTCGTCAGGGTTTCAGAGAGAGATTCAAAGCAGCCTGTGTGTTTGAATGTGTGTGTGTGTGTGTGTGTGTGTGTGTGTGTGTGTGTGTGTGTGTGTGTGTGTGTGTGTGTGTATCCTTCCTGAAGTCCATAAGAGATGAGAAGCATCAAAAGAGCTAAATTACACCGACACGACTCCACATTACACACGGAACCCGGAGCCGCAGATACGACGATGCGGCCAACTCGTGTTCTAGTTACAGGATATTATGTTTACATATTGTTATTGAAGCTGTTATTGTGTTCAGATGTGATTCATTGTAAATAAAAAAAAGGGTTAAAACTATATAAATATAAAAAGTACAGCAGTGACCAGCGTTGTAGAACTTGTCGCTAATCCATTACATTGTTAACTAGCTACAAATCTACAATCCCAAACCCTGCCCTCATACACCTATTTAAAATCCATATTTGCATATATTTTTATATATGACCCCCCCCCCCCCCCCCCCCACGCCCCCCTTAAACTTCTCCAAACCCAGTCTTTTTACGGCCGGCTAGAAATCTATAAATAAAATAGCTACATCATTAAACGACTAATCGCACCTCCCATGTCGTCAAACACAACGAACAAAACAGCTTGGTGTTGGGATGTGACCATGACGGCCATCACAAAAACATCTTCACCACTGATCTACCGCCGTAAACAAGCAAATACACTCTGTCTAAAGTAAATACGCCCTACGTCTCAAACATGCAGGACACTCGTTTGGGACGCAACGTTACCCTTTACCACTGGATTATTGTAGTGGATCCTATGTGTATTAAAAATACACGTGCGATATTAATAGTAATATTATTATTATCGATACCAAGACTACAGATCCACTTTCAAGGGTGGCTGGCAAGAGCAAAACACTGGTTTGTAAGATAAGCCCGAAGGAAAACGGGCCATGTGCAGTTTTTAAATTTCCCCGAGAGTCTGGAGCACAAATGCCCCTTTCCCCCGAATGCATCGTATAACTGTGGCATTGTGAACCTGGCGGTGGTTTTGCAAGCTTGTGCGCACGGTGTGAAATTGTGCATAGTGGCTGGCTTCCAGTAACAGAGGGCACACACATTGAGCAGCCTCAGGAATGGCATTTAGGTCGAGGCTGGTATCAATTTCAGCCACAACAATCAGGCAGCGCATTTTGCCGCGGGCTCCGGGGTCACTATTGAACACGTCGCCATCCATTTCCCCCCGTGCCGAAACCACAGTCACAATAATCCACCCCCCCCCCCCCACACACACACACACACACACACCACCATGCCCTCCCATTCCACCCCAAAAGTCTCTCAGGAACTGCTTAGATTTTATTAGATCGGAAAAAAATGGTAAAATGGTAAAACGTCCTCCAATAAACATTCATCGAACAAGAAGTGTTTTGTTCTTCTTACATCACGGCACTAACGGATTTCTGCTGCAAAACAACGTCAGCTCTGATCAGTACGGGATATAAGCAAACGCTCTCTCAGCAGCTAATCACCACCATTACCATGTTTCAGAGAACGTGTGGTGAAAACCCAAGACCCCTCCCCCCTCTAAAAAACCGACGTTGTACAAACGTCAGATCGTCGTCCGGGCAGAAAAATCAGTCTGTACCTTGTGACCAACAATTTATAATATAAAAGCTTCACGTCCACACCATTTTCCCCTCAAATCGGCTCTGAGAACACTCGTGTCCTTGTCCATGAGGAAACCCAAGATGCGTTCTCCTTTATAAATGCAATTCCTCTCATGATTTCTTTTTCCATACCATCTAAGTAAGTCTGACCTTGCTTCAGTCGCCCCAGGAATAAACAGACCTACACATAAGGGAATTTTGTTCCACTATTCTTACATGCCTCATAGCTACTTTGGGACGACGTCGATTATAGAAATATATCCTTTCATCGAATGGAACCAATCAGAACGCAGAGTGCTGTGGTAAAACAGGAAGCCCTGTGCGTGATGTGGGAACAGGATATTCGATACGAACTACTTCCTTGGGATAACAGGACCTTGGCCAGAAATAAGTGTTCGCTCCTGAAATGACACGACCGCGAAAAAAGTCACGAGACGTGAAGCGACCCGTGGAAGCCGCCGTCGAACGCATCAAACGTCTCGGCGGTGGCTGGAAAGAGCCGTGTGCCCTAAACACCGCCATGCTGAATTTCACAACACTTGTAAAAACGATCGGCGTAGTAGAGTAATAAATGAACTGTGCGCGTTCAAGTGGGAGGACGGGCCGTTTAAATCAATAAATAAATAAAAATTTCGCGAGGACACATGACTACATCGTTCACACCCGCAAAGGCAGCGAGTCCATCCAAGCCATGTAATAAAACCTCACTGCATGACCTCTCTCGGTGGATTTCATCCTTGTCCTACGGCGAACATCCCCTCCCCTCCGCACACATACCGATACCCTGTACACCCGCCCCGCCCCTTCCATTCCAACCCCAAGCCCATCACCCGGCTACCCCTGCCTTCTCGTCCGCAAGGGAACGAGGAGGATTTCCTGGAATAACAAACTGTCCTGCCAGGAGAGCTGGGGGAATACTTGATCAAAGCCCGCAGAAAGCCCCCATGGGCCCTTGGCCACTTAGAGCAGCCATGGCCTCGGCGTGCACTTTCAGTACCGCTTTTAAACATGGCTGAGGGCTTTCAAATAAGCCTGAGAGCTCCGCGCTCCGCTGAACCCGGCTCAACGCCGTGCTGCTATGCTATCGGACAGCAGCTGCACGGGGGCTTTTCAGGGTCCCTGCTGGCCTCCTCCTATTGAAATGACCAACCCCCAAACAAACCCT
>JACRUU010000019.1:3788454-3798454 GCA_030449085.1 Kryptopterus vitreolus | reverse complement strand
GCATGGCTTTGATACTCGACGAGAAGCGATCTGGAGGAGTTACAGGTCTCTTTTGTTGGGTGGTGCAGCATTGGGGGGGGGGGGGGGGGGGGGGGGTGGGGGGGCGGGGGGGGGGGGGGGGGGGGGGGGGGGGGGGGGGGGGGGTGGGGGGTGGGGGGGGGGGGGGGGGGGGGACGAGGGGGGGTGGGGGGGGGGGGGGGGGGGTGGGGGGGGGGGGGGGGGGGGGGGGGGGGGGGGGGGGGGGGGGGGGGGGGTGGTGGGGGGGGGGGGGGGGGGGGGGGGGGGGGGGGGGGGGGGGGGGGGGGGGGGGGGGGGGGGGGGGGGGGGGGGGGGGGGGGGGGGGGGGGGGGGGGGGGGGGGGGGGGGGGGGGGGGGGGGGGGGGGGGGGGGGGGTGGGGGGGGGGGGGGGGGGGTGGGGGGGGGGGGGGGGGGGGGGGGGGGGGGGGGGGGGGTGGGGGGGGGGGGGGGGGGGGGGGGGGGGGGGGGGGGGGGGGGGGGGGGGGGGGGGGGGGGGGTTCATGTTTAAGGGTGCCAAGCCTGGAATTTTGCATTTCTTTTCACTTTTGAAAGCCCCTCCCATTTTACAGACACACCCCTCTCCTGCTATGTTTTTGCCCACACCAACCCCCAATTCAAACATTCCAAAAACCAACGCGGAAGTTTAAATTACAAAAGAAAAAAAGTTTGAAGAAAAAAAAAAAAAAGAAGAAATAATCCTCTGGAATGAATGAATGAATGAACGAACGAATATCCATTTCTGATCAAGAAAGCAAAGCAAAAGAAGAAAGGAAAAAAAGGAGCAAAGGAGACAAAAGAATGAAAGAGAGGGAGAGGTTGAACTCCCCTGGGAGCTTTTTTTTTTTTAAGCCATTACTTCAGCTTTCTTTTGCTTTGGATCCGAAGAGCTGCACTTTTTAGTCGACGCGTTACTTGACGCTTTTTCTTAATATGTCATCACGGTGCGGATGGAACGCTTTGGAGCGGATCGTAGTCCTATCGCAGGAGAGGATATGACTAACAGCTCCCATAATATCTATTCAAGGTCATAAAGACTCTTCGCTGGCATGCCGTATCGGCCCTGAGATGTCCCTGGTGAAGTAGTAAAGCCTCGGTATTTATAATATGCTGTGCGATAAACGCAAATGCACTTAAAAAAAAAAAAAAAAAAAAAAAAGTGTACTGAAGTTGTTGTGGAGGTGTTACTCTGGTACAAGGCTTTTTATCACCAGCAGGTCATTGTCAAATGCAAAATATAGGAGTGCGTTATATAAATAAATAAATAAATAAAATAACTTACAGAGTGTCAAATAAGTCAATAGCAAAGTGAAAAACACTGTAGGCCAGTCATTAAGTTGGAATGAATGAAATGCATTTGGAAATAAATTCCAATTAACCACTGATTAGTAATTAAGTCAGTAATACGATCATTATAAAAATCAGGTCAATATTAAAGTCCGTAATCAATTTCATGGGTCAGTAATAATTACTGAACAATGGTTGATTAGAAAATCTGTTATTCGGTTACCCTAGTAGGCAATTCAAAAGAAATAATTATACTACACAATACTACTATCAATCATCAAATTGAAGTCAAATTAATACGTTTAACAAAATGACAAAACCATACTACCAAATTAGTTACAAAGTCAATAATAAAATGCGTTAGAAAACCGGAACGTTCGCCAATAAGTACATTACAGTAATTCATTCATTCATTCATTCATTCATCTTCTACCGCTTTATCCGATCTTCTCTCGGGTCACGGGGAGTCTGTGCCTATCTCAGGCGTCTATGGGCATTAAGGCAGGATACACCCTGGATGGAATACCAACCCATCGCAGGTACACACACACTTACACACTAGGGACAACCTTCCAAGGTGCCAATCAACCTACCGTGCATGTTTTTGGGGACCGGGGGAAGAAACCGGAGAAAAACCCCCTGAGGCACGGGGAGAACATGCAAACTCCACACACACATGGCCGAGACGGGAATCGAACCCGGACCCTGGAGGTGTGAGGCGAACGTGCTAACCACTAAGCCACCGTGCCCCCTTACATCAGTAATAATCATTTGAATTATGTCAGTGAGCCCAAAGGTCAAGTGAGTAGGTCAGTAAATAGGTACAAATTTTAGCCATATATCAAGTTCAGAGCTCGGTAATTAAGTCTTTAAACCTATGAATGTACGAGTGAGTGCGTCAGTAAGTCAATTAGTAAATGGGGGAGCAAGTAACTTATCAATTAACTCAGCAAGTCTGACAGCTGATAAACAAAAACGTAAATAAACACGTAAATTTATGTTGTACAAGCCTCCCCCCTTATCTCTTCAATTCGAAAATGTAGGTGCACAGATGTAAAGGAAAACGACAAACACAGGGAGAAGACAACAGACGCAATTAAAAAGAGAATAATTAAAGCCCAAGGCTCGAAAAAAAAAATCAAATTATCGATGCAAAATGTTTAGATAAAGACAATAAAAAAAAGTAGTGCGATAATGGAACAGGGAGGGGCTAGGAGGGGGGGGGGGGGGGGGGGGGGTGATAACTGTTTCCCTCCAAAAGACAAACAAGTTTAAAAATAAATAAAAATATTACTATAGATTTTTAATACATACAGGTCCTTTTATCATATTCTTTTAATAACTTGAGTAGTTGGAGCCTGGCAAATATTGCATCACTGAGAGTCATGTTAATAGAGCTGTACTGAGAGAGAGAGAGAGAGTGTGAGAGAGAGAGAGATGAGAGAGAGAGAGAGAGAGAGAGAGCGCTCCAGGGTATAGATTGAATGGCGAATGTACGGCGGTGTTGCTAGGAGAAGTGAAGCCACGCTACAAAATATTTTCCACACTGGGAGGATAAACTCATCGGGGAAACCCTGAACTCACACAGAGCACAATAACCAACAAAGAGAAGAAAAGCGCTGAAAGAGTGCGGATGTGAAAAAGGGGCGGGGCTTGCACAATTATAAAAGGAGGCCACAATTTTCACGTTGGAAGTGCAGATGTATCTAAAAACGTCAGCTTTTACTGCCAATTATTGAATAGTGTGTATGTAATATACACATGCTAATATATATATATATATATATATATATATATATATATATATTATATATATGATATGAATGACTAACTGAAGTGTGTGTGTGTGTTTATATTATATATATATATATATATATATACATACACACACACACACACATATATATATATACATATATATATATATATATATATATATATATATATATATATATATATAATATATATATACCACATACACATACATACATTACATACACACACACATACATATATATATATATATATATATATATATATATATATATATATATATATATATATATATATATATATATATAACACATATATTACACACACACACACACACACACACACACACACACACACACACCACAAGATTATGACCAACGCTAGATATAAAATAGTTACAAGCAAAAGTTACTCGCTCTCTCTCTCACACACACACACACACACACACACACACACACACACACACACACACACACACGTGAGACAGTTTTTCCATCTCTTCGACATGGTGGAAAAGAGAAAAAAAAGAAAGAAGAAAAAAAAAGAAAAACCCAGGACATAAAGGGCTGAGTGAATTCCAGCCAACATTTGTTTAGCAGAGAAGTGAACGAGGAACACAAACGGTGTATTGTTCAGGCCCTGTGGAGGGACGACTCCTTCCACAAACAGGCAAACAGGACGGAGCCATGGGAGAGAGAGAGAGAGAGAGAGAGAGCGAGAGAGAGAGAGCGCGAGAGAGAGAGAGAGGGGTAAAAAGAAACCACACACAATCCACAAAGAGTTTTAAACACCAATCCCCCCCCCCCCCCCCCACACACACACACACACACACAAACTACACCTTTCTGAAGGCAATTTAATAGTCAATCATTTCTAGAAAGCGAGTCTGCGTCATGGTTGTCTGTTCACCCGAACACTGACTATCATAAACAAGCACATTACCACTAACTTGTGCACGGCGTTTCTCTAAAAACCCCACAGTCGCCGTTCGCTTGTTAGCATTGTCTTTTAGCACGTGTTAGCATTAGACAGGCTAACAACACGAGCTCTGCTTTATAGCATTAGCCGCTTTTTAAGATAACGAATCAGAAAAAAAGACCAATGTACGTTTCGTTTCATGCTTCGATTTCCCTCTTTTAAAGTCGACTATTTGCTCCAAAATTAACAATGGACAAAATATAGAAGTAATTAGAACAAACAATGGGCAAAGTTACAAAGTGAGACTAGCATACATTGGCTATTAGCTTAGTTTCAAATCCACGTTCGCTTATTTACACCAACACATGATCTGGTCATATTGGTCAATTTGTGTGTGTGTTTTTCTTTTATTTTTGGGGGGGGAATCCAAAGCCGAGCAGAAATTTATTTATTTATTTTATTTTTAATTATATTACATTTATTGTCTGCGTTTTTTTTTTTTTTATCCATTAGTCATTTGTAGTAGATTTTCCTTTCTTTTTGTTTATTAATTAATTAAATAATTAAATAGATAAATAAGAACTTCGTTTAAAAAATTTTTTAATGTAAAAATGAAATAAAAAAATTTAAAATTAAATAAATTAAAAAAATCCTCAACAAGCGGTTACATCACAGAGTCTTAAAATGATGAGATAGGATACTTTCTCCAAAAATTTCTTTCCAAAGCACGCACCACATCGCTCGGTGGTTTCGTGATCCCTACGGTTTACACGACGCTGCACAGGAGAAAAACCCGGAGAAGAACAGAGCTGCTTTTGTGGCCGCCCTCATCCCTCACTCCTTTCGTTCACCTTCATAATCCTGAGCTCTCCATCACCACCCCTACAGAGGAGTCTATTCACGTCCTTCCAGACAGAGTGGACGCGGCCATCCAAGGCATCCCTGGCACGCTGATGTTCCCCGCTGATATCACCTTCAGATCCTTCATGCTTCAGCCGCTCTCTATCTTTCCCCCCCCCTTTTCTCCCTCAAGGTTTTCTTTTTTTACATTTATATGTATATATATATATATATATATATATATATAGATATATATATATGTATAGATATATATATATATATATATATATACACACACACACATATTTATTTATATATATATATATATATATATATAGATATATATAAATAATATAATTTTGTTTTATATATATATATATATATATATATATATATATATATATATATATATATATATTATATATATATATCATATATACATAATACACACACACACACACACACACCCACACACACACACACACACACATACATATCATTATATAGATAGATACATAGATTATATAGATAGATAGATATAGAGAGAAAGATTTTTTTTTTTATTAAAACAGAAGAATTAAATATATCCCCATGAGGAAAAAGTGTAGGGATTTACATGATTTTGTACATCACTTGAGGTATCTTTGGTCAGAATGTCAGACTCCCAGCTCCAAAACATCATTTCTCTCTCACACACACACACACAGACACAACACACACACACACACACAATTCAACTTTAAGTTGTTAATTTCATTTGAACAACCTGAAGTTTGTACTTGACCATAAGATGAGTAGGTCCTTCTTTTACAACATCCCATTCCACATTTCATCTCCATTTGCTCTTATAATAAACAAGTCAGGTAATGATTGTAGGTGCGGTGTGGAGGCCTGGGGGGCGTTCAGCATTCATATTCATTGTTCATCAGGAGATCCTTCACCCCTCCATGTAAAGAATATATTTAAGAAGTCTCCCAACTCTCCTCCTAATGACAGGGACAGTCACACTGCTGGTCTGTGAAGACGTCCTGTGGGAACAGTCTAAGAACTACTTTTGGCCGTATAGTGCACATCCAATTATCATTTCTATTTTCACTTTTCTTCTCCTTTTTCTATAAACGTTCAATATTAGACGTAATCAATAAAATGCAAAAATCAAAGCATGACCCAAATGAACCCCTTAGCGTTAGATTCTTTTTCAGGATTTGGGCAGGGGCGAGTTGAGGAAGGGCGTCTGCGGCGCTTTATCGCCTCTCGGGGGCTCAAGATCAACACTAAGAGCCGGTTTCCCGTCAGCAGTTTGGCGCGGATTTCTCAACCAGGATTAATATTTGATTTGGTGACAACTTTTTTTTTTAAAACAATAAAAGTATGTCGCTCTTTTCATCTCTGTACTCGTTTATCAGAGAGTCATCTCCAGCATGTCGAGATGAGGACATGCCATTCGTTCTCACCGTCCCGAGCTCTCGAGTTGGGCACAGAGGCCTCCGCCGGGGCTTTGATGTGCCGCCTGTGCAGCTGCTGATAGTATCACGGCTTTTCATTACTGTGCGTGTGTGTGTGTGTGTGTGTGTGTGTGGTGTGTGTGTGTGTGTGCGCGCGCGCACGCGTTTGCTCGAGTAGTATGATAAGGAACCTGATGAAGCAAGCTACGAGGGGGGGGGATGTTGAGGGGTGGGGGGAGAAAAAAATGCTGATAAAGAAGGGAAAAACTCAAAATTAAAAAGAAAAAAAGAAAAAAACTGCTGATAAAGAAAGAACGGAAAAGTCTAAATAAATAAATAAATAAATAAAAACTGCTGATGAAGAAAGAAGGGAAAAGTCAAAATTAAAAAGAAAAAAAAAGAAAAAAACTGCTGATAAAGAAAGAAGGGAAAAGTCAAAATTAAGAAGAAAAAAACCTGATAAAGAAAGAATTGAAAAGTCAAAAGAAAAAAGAAAAAAAACTGCTGATAAAGAAAGAAGGGAAAAGTCAAAAGAAAAAAAGAAAAAAAACTGCTGACAAAGCAAGAAGGGAGAAATCAAAATTAAAAAGAAAAAAGGAATGGGGAGAGAGAGAAAAAACTGCTGATAAAGAAAGAATTGAAAAGTCAAAAGAAAAAAAAGAAAAAAAAACTGCTGATAAAAAAAAGAACGGGGAAAAGTAAAAATAAAAAAAAGGAATGGGGAGGGAAAAAAACTGCTGATAAAAGAAGGGAAAAGTCAAAAGAAAAAAAAAGAAAAAAGGAATGGGGAGGGAAAAAAACTGCTGATAAAGAAAGAGAAAATAGTCAAAAAAGATAAAAAGAGGGGAAAAAAAGGGGGAAAAAATATAGAAATGTAAATCGAAAAAGAAAAAGGGATTAATATTATTGATAGAAAAGAGTTTGTGGACACCAGATATTACATCGTTTTTGAACGTCCCATTCCACATTTAGTTCAACTATAACAAACTCCACACTTTTGGGAAGAAGATCTGGAGTCCACTAGATTTTAGAGGTGTATCTGATTATCTGGTCATTATTTGGCAGACGCCCTTATCCAAAGCGACTTTAAAAGTGAGTAAGTTAAGGGCCTTGCTCGAGGGCCCGCTAGTGGCAGTGGGATCTGAACCTGTAATCTTCCGGCCCACAGGCCAATGCCATAACCACAGAGCTCCCACCTCCCCATTGAGGGATACACGGCAGGCTTTAGGACTGGAGAGAAAACGCCAGACAGGGGGAGAGAGAGAGAGAGAGAGAGAGAGAGACAGAGAGAGAGAGAGAGAGAGAGAGAGAGAGAGAGAGAGAGAGAGAGAGAGAGAGAGAGAGAGAGAGAGAGCGAATGAGAGACAGGTGCCACAATGTCCTTGTTTGACAGAAAGAAAGACAAAAATATACCGAAATGTGTAAAAAAATAATAATAATAATGTGTAATGCAAAGAAAAACAGAAGAAAAGAAAGAAAACAAAAAACAGATAGGGATAGAGAGATAGATAGAGAGATAGATAGTGAGATAAATAGATATAGATAGATATAGATAGAGAGATAAATAGATATAGATATAGATAGATAGAGAGATAGAGAGATAGATAGATAGATAGATAGACAGATAGAGAGATAGAGAGATAGATAGATAGATAAATAAATAAATAAATAAATAATTTATCCTAAGGAAAACAAGAGGTTCCTGTGCACTGCAGTGCTTGGGCCCAAATTAACATAAGTCTAATAAAAAAATGAAAGGAGGAGAAGAAAAAAAAAAGACCACCAGAAAGAGAAAAAAGAAAAAGACAAGAGGGGAAAAAAAAAACACACACACTACTCTTAACATTTCAGAGTTTCACTTTCTTCATCCCTGAGCTTTCAAATTCTGTTTATCTCTGATATTTCTTTTTCTTTTTCTTGGCCTCCCTTTCTTTTTTTCCCCTCTCTTTTTTCTCTCCAAATTCTTTTTTTTTTCCTCCACAGCTATGAACCTCATTTCCTCTCTTCTCCTCCTCACTTCCTGTTCGCAATCTCAAACTCCCGGCGAGCCGCGATTCAACGTCGCTGCGAGTCCGATCTCGTCCGATCTCGTCCTAGCGCTCGAGGGCTCCGATCCTCATATCCTGCACGCTGGCGCTCGGGGGGGGGGGGGGGGGGGGGGGGGGGGGGGGGACCTTTGACCCTATGCGGACCGGAGGTCAAAACATCAGAGGCTGCGTAGAACGCGTTAAAAATGGACGATGGGAAGGAAGGCAAAAGGAGGGAACGCCTCCACGCGCATGCCAGGATTTATTAACTTCATTTGGGGGGGGGGGAGAGACACCGACGCAGGAGACACCGACCCAAGAGACACCGGCACAGGAGAGACCCAAAAAACAAACACACACAAACTCCAGACACAACATGTCAAAATCCCAAATACAAATGGATCGTTTCTCTTTCTCTCTCTGTGTGTGTGTGTGTGTGTGTGTGTGTGTGTGTGTGGTGTGTGTGTGTGTGTGTAACCAACCTGCAGGTGCGTATTTACGTCTTTGCCCTTTCCTGTATCTCTAATTATTCCACCTGTGTGGTCTCCGCTCAGACGGTGAAAGTAAACACACCGCTGATCCTCCTGAAATCGGAACCTGACCTCTTTAAAAAAAGGGGGAAAGAAAGAGGGATAAAAGAGACGAGACGAGCATGTGGAGGAAAGCAGAAAAGAAAGAAAGAAAGGAAGGAATAAAAGGAGAGAGAGAGAGAGAGAAAGAAAGAAAGGCAGACTGAGTACATGTCTGCCTGCCTTCTCCGTCTCCACCTGCGTTTTCCTCTCTGTGAGTCAGTCATGTCTTGTCCACATTCCTCTCCCTCTCTCCATCCCTATTCCTCTCCGTGCCTCACCCGCTCTTTCTCCATCTTCCTTTTTCTTCTCTCCCTCTCTCCATTTCTTTTTTCTCTCTCCCTCTAACTCCCCCCTTTCCATTCCTATTCCTCTCCGTGTCTCACCCGCTCTTTCTCTTTCTCCATCTTCCTTTAGCAGTTTCTCTCCCCATCTTCCTTTTTCCTTCCCTCCCTCTCTCTCGCGCCTCGATCTCGACTCCTCTCCCCCCCCTTTTTTCCATCCCTATTCCTCTCCGTGTCTCACCCGCTCTCCCTTTCTCCATCTTCCTTTAACCGTTTCTCTCCCCATCTTCCTTTTTCTTCTCTCCCTCGCTCCATTTCTTTTTTCTGTCTCTTTCTCTCTCGCTCCTCGATCTCTAGACTCCGCTCTCCCCCCTTTTTTCCCTCCATATCGCCCCCATTGTCTAACAAATGCACCAGACAACTTCATTAAAACATTAAAAAAGACATAATGAATCATGGGAATGAGGAAGATGAATTGAGAGAGAGAGAGAGAGAGAGAGGAAGAATGGAAAGATGCAGAAAGGATCAGCATCCAAGTCTTAACAGCATATGCTGTATCTGCTGCTTCTCCTTCTTCACTCCACACACACACGAGGTCCAGAGGGAGAACGAAGCTCTTGCTCATCCCTCAGGACCAAGGTTTCATCCATCAAACCCTGAGAGCTCGTCCCTCGTCCACATCCCTCGAGTCGCTACTGCTATTACACTGAGCACAGAGACAAATTAAGTGTGTGCATGCAAGATAGATAGGGACAGATTCTGTGTGTGTGTGTGTGTGTGTGTATGTGTGTCTGTGTGTGTGTGTGTGTGTGTGTGTGAGAGAGAGAGAGAAATGTGGCCCA
>JACRUU010000019.1:3778454-3783454 GCA_030449085.1 Kryptopterus vitreolus | reverse complement strand
CCCCATTTGGATATCCATCATCTTTGGTCTTTGCGACATTTATCTGGAGGTTGGAGAACGTCTGCAGGTGTCAGGTTGCTGAACTGAACTGGACGTTTGCAGTGTAAACAGTGAAAAGGAACGTAACCAGGACCGCTCCCTGTGGGCCTCCAGTCTGGCTGGACAACCATATCCGACTCCTAGTCCTTTTGAACATGTGGACGCCATGTGGACCGTACATATCGACTGCGTTCGGATGGCAAGCCACAATTATGCACTGACGATCGCGTCAGTTCTGCCTTAAAGAGGAGAAACACAAGGTAGTACAGTATTGGGGGTGCAGGTATCTTAGTGGTTTACATATTGGATGTTGGATCGACTATTCATGAGGTCAAATCCGAGCCATTCCACGGTGCTACTCCTGGGCCCCTGAGCAAGGTGCTGCTCAGTTGTATGAATGAGATAAATAAAAGTCGCTCTGGTTTTTGGGGTCTCCAAGATGTCTCCAAACAAACAAACATACATCAGCCTCCCCTGGGATCCTGAGCAAGTCCCCTAAACTCATAATTATATAAAGAATATAAACAAGTCAATCTGCTGTAAACAAAAATGAAAAACAGTAAATGCATCCTGAGGTGATTGAGTTTAAGGCCTCGTTTACAGTGTTTTCCGGAAAATATCCAAGATTCTCCGCAGATTTTAAAGGCAATATATCATTTTTCATTCGTTTTAACGCCAAAGTCCTTATTGGTGATTTCTGTCGATTTGACTTTATTTTTATTAGATTAAATGTTTACAGTATTTTAGTAAATGATTATTCGATTTATGATACTTATACCAAAGGAAACGACAGCGCATACTAAGGAAAATACAGAACATATAGAGGTAACATGGGTGTTGCATTGCAGGAGATATAGCAGTACAGTACTGTACAGTATACACCTTTTGGGGCATATTGGGTGTTTAAACTATAAATATCGTATCTATATGGATTTGTGGAGGTGGTGTAGCCCAGTGGTTAAGGTGTTGGACTCTGGACCGGAAGATCACGGGTTCAAACCCCACCACCGCCGCCACCAAGCTGCCACTAGTGGGCCCTTGAGCAAGGCCCTTAACCCTCAATTGGTCAGTTGTAAGTCGCTCTGGATAAGGGCGTCTGCCAAATGCTGCCAATGATTTGGGCCGCACCCAAATTTCGAACTTCTTTTCCGCCAATTTCAGAGTTACAGTACTTAAAGTACCTACTGTACTTTCCCTCATTCTGAACAACATTTAAACATTTTCTTCACGATGACCAAAAATAAATAAATAAATAAATAAAAGTCGTCTTTTTGCTCAAGACAATATACAAGATTCCTTTTTTTTTTTTTTTTTTTGCAAAAATCAGCCAGATGTGAACATCAGCCTTCAGACAATTTCCATTAGACCACGACACCTCCATCTGAGGATGTACGAGCGTGATGATGCTCTGAAACAGGAAGTCGGCGACTTTCCACCGACACAAGTTACATATAGCCATGCTCGAGTGCCACGTCTCACATCTTCCACTCTCTCTCTCTCACACACACACACACACACACACACACACTTCACGGTTGGAAATCAAAGTCAGATGTGTACAGACTGTGTCTGTCTCGCTGTATCAGGCATTACCGGGTTAGGAAGTGACAGGCGTAGCATTTTGAATGTATAATAGCAACTCAATTATTAGTATTAGATCTCGTTTACTATTAACACACACTAACGTTCTGAAGATGGCCAATAGTATTAGGACACCCGACTTTCCCCAGCCATAAGTCCGTCTCACAGAATGTGTCTGGATGCTGTACGAGAACATTCGCTCGAACGATGAGTCCCAGCATGACACTGCACACTGTGTCTCAGTTTTGGGGACATGATTATTAAATTGTATAAACGACGAGCAGTCATTAGATGAAATGGGCAGAGCTGAAATGTGACTGTTCAACATGCATGGGGGGTGGGGGGGGGGTGGGGTGGGGGTGGGGGGGGGGGGGGGGGGGGGTTGTTCAAAACACAAGCTCAAAGGAAAGTCATGTGCATTTCGGGCGAGTCACTGAACCACAGGTAAAACAAGTTGGCACGCGCACACACGCACACACCCCGGTAGGGGAGGAGAATGCGCAACAAAGATACACAGATATGGAGACACACCAGGAACGAGAGAGAGAGAGAGAGACACAGACACAGTGAGACAAGAAAGAGAAAAGGTGCATGCAAGAGAGAGAGAGAGAGAGAGAGAGAGAGAGAGAAAGCAAGAGAGACAGAAATTAAGTGTAAAAGAGAGACATACGGATTGAAAAAGAGAAAGTGAGAAAGAAAGATTGAGGGACAGATGGAAATAAAGTCTGAGAGAGATAAACAGAGAGAGCATGATGGAGACATGGTGAAAATAACTGTGGCATATACAGAGAGAGAGAGAGAGAGAGAGAGCGCGAGAGAGACAACTTAGGCCCCCTTCAGTACTCTTTTATGACTGTGTGTCTCTCTCTCTTGCTCGCTCTCACACACACACACACACACACACACACACACACACACACACACACACACACACACACACACACACACACACACACACACACACACACACACACACACACACACACACACACACTGGCCCAAGTGGCCCAAGTCGTCTAATGAAATATCACTTCTGTTTATACAAGAGACTTCAAACGTGTGGCCGCGCGCACACACACGCACACACACACACACACACACACACACACACACACACACACACACACCACACACACACACACAGTGTGTTTGAACATGATGACAGATGGGTGACTCAGGCCAGACTGGAGCTCAGGGGATGAAAGACACAAGAGGAAGAAAAAAAATTGATTCATGGTGATTAAATCACAAACGAGTTAATGAGACACACAACATAAACACAACGTCTGTGTGTGTGTGTGTGTGTGTGTGTGTGTGTGTGTCTGGTTTTCCCACCTGGCAGCTCCGTTTCCTCTATTTACACACTTTCACTAACCTCTGATCAGCAACCAATCACAGCACACATCGGCTCGAATTTTATCACACCTTACTCCAGGGCCAGGAACAAGAAAATGGAATGAATACAAACACATTTGTAGTGAGGCATGGAGACACACAACACACACACACACACACACACACACACACAGCTAAACCATGCCTTAGCAATAAACCATTATTCAAAATGGTACAAGAAACAACTCGTTATATAGGAATTATTACAGGTGGAATCCTTATTACAATATAGTGAGAATTCCAGTCTGACTTGCGGTTTTCACACATCTGACTACTAAGCCCATGAAATGTGATTAATATCGGAGCGGTGAACAACACTACAGACCTTTAACTCAAATAGAAAGTGAGAAAGATTGACAGAGCTAACAATTATCAATAAAAAAAAATTAATATATATATATAGATATCTATATATATATATATATATATATATATATATATATATATATATATATATATATATATATATATATATATATATATACTATATATAAATACACACACACACACACACATAAACATACATACACACACATACACAACACACACCATACAGAGGCACAGTGACTTAGTAGTTAGCACGTTCGTGTCACACCTCCAGGATCCGGGTTTCGATTCCGCGTCTCGGCCATTTGTGTGTGTGGAGTTTGCATGTTCTCTCCGTGCCTCAGGGGGTTTTTCTCCAGGTTCTCCGGTTTCCTCCTCCGGTCCAAAAACATGGCACGGTAGGTTGATTGGCACCCTTGGAAAATTGTCCCTAGTGTACGAACGTATGCGTGTGCCCTGTGATGGGTTACACGGGGTGTATCCTGCCTTAATGCCCATAGACGCCTGAGATAGGCACAGGCTCCCCTGTGACCCGAGGGAATAGCGGTAGAAGATGGTGAATGAATAAAATAAATGTATATATATATATATATATATATATATATATATATATATATATATATATATATCTATAATATATATATATATATATATATATATATAAATAAAAACACATACATATATACACACACACACACACACACACACACACACACACACACACACACACAAAGAGTCTAAGAGACACCATTATAAAGTCCATAATCCGTATATATCAGATTTGACCCATTACACGCATTACAACGAATTTTAGATTTAACAGTGTTTTTTTTTTTTTTAATCAAGGAAAATGGTGGGAAACTTGCCAACATTGTTTCAAAGCAGCTTTACAGAAATAAATACATTACTATTCTACATTTTAATGTCTCAAATGAGCCCCTGTTTATCCACTAATGAGAGCGCCAGTAGCAACAGTGAAAGCAAAGAAAAACTCATGAGGTAGAAACCCGGAGAGGAACCAGAAAGGGAACCTAGAGGCGCACAAAACGTCCATTTATTACAGTGCCATCATTGTTATCATCTGTTCACCGACCGACACTTAAATGCAAAACCGTCCGTGATGACTGTAGCGCAAATAGCTATCTGTTTATATAAACTGCCGTCTGTGCAACCATAGGCTCGTTTTAATTTGCCTCCCCGATACGCACACCTCTTCCAGATGTTCAGGGCTTCCACATATAGAGGTGTGTAAGAATCAAGGTCCGAAAGCACCCAAGTCCAAAAAAAAAAAAAGTGTATACGTAAAGCATGACGTCGAACCTAACCGTCTGCGGCTTTTCCGATGTTAAGTCGCAACCTCATCGCGCCAAACAGGCCGCACTAAATACACACACGGCTAGACTAAATATCACAAGCGCTAAAACCCCTCATCCTGCTCAGTCCTCGCCGCAAACACCGGTGACCGCACACACGGATATGGATATGTACCGCGTTCAGAAAGATCCCACGTCCAAAATCACACATTGCTAGGACATCCGCTACTGGGTGTAGCCAGAGTATATAAAGGACAGTGCGCAAAAAAAAAAAACCCTACATTTTTCATTCTTCTCATTCCGACCGCACGAGGTCGAGGCGAAAGAGCCGAGAGTCTGCCTAAA
>JACRUU010000019.1:3755954-3770954 GCA_030449085.1 Kryptopterus vitreolus | reverse complement strand
CAGAATTGCTGGAGCCACACAGGAACATTTATTTATTCTTATTCTCTAAACTATGGTTGTCGTTTCCTTGTTGTTATTTTTAGACATTTTGCTAAAACATGAATACTATAGGGAGCACGGTGGCTTAGTGGTTTGCACGTTCGCCTCACACCTCCAGGGTCCGGGTTCGACTCCCGTCTCGGCCATGCGTGTGTGGAGTTTGTGCATGTTCTCCCCGTGCCTCAGGGGGTTTTTCTCCGGGTTCTCCGGTTTTCCGTTTCCCCCCCCCGGTCCAAAAACATGCACGGTAGGTTGATTGGCACCTTGGAAAATTGTCCCTAGTGTATGAATGTGTGTGTATGAATGTGTGTGTGATTGTGAGTGTGTGTGTGTGCCCTGCGATGGTTTGGCATTCTATCCAGGGTGTATCCTGCCTTAATGCCTATAGACGCCTGAGATAGGCACAGGCTCCCCGTGACCCGAGGGAAGATCGGATAAAGCAGTAGAAGATGAATGAATGAATGAATGAATACTATATGGACAAACGTTGTGGCCAAAGATTGGTATGTAACTCTTTATGAACCTCACATTTACATTAAGTCCCTGTTTGCTTTCATAATTAGCTCCACTCCACTGGGAGGAAGTTCCATGTGATTTTTGGAGTCGTTTACCCACGACGGCGTTGGTAAAGCCTGGTAGTGATGTATGTCCGGTGAAGAGGCCTGGGGTGCCGTCAGCCTTCACAATTATCCCAAAGCTGTTCAATATGATTGAGGTCACCGCTCTTTCACTCCAACCCATGTATGTTCATGCTGGAAGAGTTTTGAGTTTCTTAAATCATTTGAAAGGATGAATTTTATAGACATTTTATACACTTGTGTGTCTCCAAGTATAATATTCATTACACAGTAGCCTTGAAATGTATTAGGTTTGAGGCCACGACTGTAATAGATTGTCCTGCGAAACCAGTGTTTATGCTAATGAGTGTTCATTTTACTAATTTCAAGGAGGCCACATTTTTTTCCCATTAACTAACTGGTCTTTGTGACTGGTTTTAAAGGCCTCTGCACCGGAGTCATGGTCTGAGTGTACACATTTAGAAAAACGATGAAAAAAAAAGGGGGAGGGGGACACACAAAATGATCAACACATGTTTCTGACTCAAAGGAGGAAAAACAAAGGATGCATGTGGAAAAACTCCTCGCTCGCCCCCGAAGCACTACACTGCCTTCCACTTTGCGTTAGAGAGGATGATGTCACCGAAGGCAGACCTGGTGATGGTGGTGATTATAATGGTTACGATGACGCCGGTGATGAAGGCCACATGTTACAGCCGTATAGAGGAGTGTTCGGTGAGGCAAGACCCGGGACTGTGTGAGAGATAACCTACGATGATGTGTTCAACACAAATACTCAAAGAATACCCGCACATGTCCGTAATAGCGGATACAGAATCAAGAAAATACAAGTGGGTCTTATAGCATGTGCAAAATATCCTGGCCATTGTTTTCTGTTTGTGTTTTTGTGTTTGACATTTATTAAAGTAACCACAATTTAGATTAGGACAGTCAAATTAGTATAGTGTCCTTAGTTATAAAGTAAATCAACCCAGGTGGCAAGTAATTCATTCATTCATCTTCTACCGCTATATCCGATCTTCCCTCGGGTCACGGGGAGTCTGTACCTATCTCAGGCGTCTATGGGCATTAAGGCAGGATACACCCTGGATGGAATGCCAACCCATCACAGGACACACACACACACACACACACATTCATACACTAGGGACAATTTTCCAAGGTGCCAATCAACCTACCGTACATGTTTTTGGACCGGGGGAGGAAACCAAAGAACCCGGAGAAAAACCCCCTGAGGCACGGGGAGAACATGCAAACTCCACACACACATGGCCGAGACGGGAATCGAACCCCGATGTGAGGCGAACATGCTAACCACTTAAGCCACCGTGCCCCCAGGTGTCAAGTAATGAAGTACAAATACTTTGTTACCTTACTTGAGGTACTTGATCTATACTTTACTGGTATAATTATCTATCAACCGACTTTTTACTTCTATTCTTTAAATTTTCACGCAATTATCTGTACTTTCTAGATATGCGACTGTGAATTGGATGAGAATATAAACATATAGCATTCCGACACCCTATCGGTTTGTACACGATCCATCTCACCTGCACACGACACAAATCACCTCACACTCCAGCGAGGACATAACCAGTGTTGGAGTCGTCAATCAAAAAAGTGGTTTCTTAAAAGTGATTTTTTTTCTCCAATACTGGATCATTTATCAAACATTTTCTCTTTGTCCTCCACAAATCTAAAGCGGAACTAAAGTGGAACTGGACTCGCACACACTCACACACCATCCACACAGCATTCCATTGCTTTATTTATTTATCTACCTCATTACCTTTACATGTTTATTGTATATACTGCTCTCACTGACAGTGTTACTGTTTACACGCACATTTTGCACATCCACTTTTTATCACTGCTGCTCTACTTGTTCCTTTGCACACCAGCCAAACTGGGATACTTTGCACTAGGTCGTTGTTGTGTTTTCTTATTTTATTTTATATTGTGTTAGTTTGTTATGCACTGTCTCGTGTTGTCAACACAGTCCTGTTCTGTCTTTGCGCTGTTTGCGCCAGGTTGCCCACGATGCACTTTATGTAGCTTAGGACAAACTTAGTCTCGTCCTCAGCATTGTGTTCTTGTGTTTGTGTTATATGTTGTTTTGTGTAAGCACCAGGGTCCTGGAGAAACGTTGTCTCATTTCACTGTGTACTGCGTCAGCTATATATGTGGTTGAAATGACAATAAAACCTCTTGACTTGACTTGAAATCGAGCTACAATAGAGAGTTTGGTAGAGAGACGTTTGAATAAATGTACAAGAATTGCGATTGGTGCGGCCTTTGTCCTTAATGGTGTTGTATTTTTTTTTTACATTACTTTTACTTTTATACTGTAAGTAGTTTTGAAACCAGTACTTTCACCCTTTTTTTGGACAAAAAAGCTCGAGTTGATAGTTCTTACCAAAGTCTTTTTAAACCCTCCAAATCTCTACTTCTATCTGAGGAATGAATGAGAATTGTCATGTAAAATAGACTTCTAGACTGATCCCACCATCTCTCATGGTAAGAAGTAGGTAAACCTCTTTTCTGTCCTGGCATACAGTTGCTGTTACTGGTTGACTCACTCATTGTCTTTCACGTCATGTGTGTTATAAAACGGGATGGGGGGGATATGACACAACAACCCGCAGAGGGTTCTTCACTTTATTCTGTGAGTTTGTGCGTCGTCTTCTGTCTATGATTAGACCACTGTAAAAGAGAAAAATCAACATTTTATTGGTGCCTCATTCATCATGAAAGTGTCATAAAACATCTGATGTGTTACAATGGAGCCTTTGTTCCGCACAAAGCCGATTCATTGTCGCCGTCGTAAACGTCAAATATGAACAATTATTAGACATTGTGGTAATTACTCCCAGAGACATGAAGTCACGCAGAACCACACAGACACACACACACACACACACACGTCTATCTGTCTGTCTTCTATTCAGACTATCCGTCTACATGCAAATAAAGAGGGAATAAAACACAGTGATATCCTTCAAAGGAATCAGTGATCCTTCGATATGTACTTACTCTGATGTATAACTTAATTAGGATGAAACTCATTCATTCATTCATCTTCTACCGCTTTATTCGATCTTCCCTCGGGTCACGGGGAGTCTGTGCCTATCTTAGGCGTCTATGGGTATTAAGGCAGGATACACCCTGGATGAAATACCAACCCATCACAGGACACACACACACTCACAATCACACACACATTCATACACTAGGGACAATTTTCCAAGGTGCCAATCAACCTACCGTGCATGTTTTTGGACCGGGAGGAAACCGGAGAACCCGGAGAAAAACCCCCTGAAGCACGGGGAGAACATGCAAACTCCACACACACATGGCCGAGACAGGAATCGAACCCGGACCCTGACGGTGTGAGGCGAACGTGCTAACCACTAAGCCACCGTGCCCCGGAAGAACCACATATGGCTGGAAAAGGCTTGTATACTATGAGCAGTGTTGGGAAGGTTAGTTTGGAAATGTAATAGGTTACAGATTACAAATGACCCTATTCAAAATGTAATAAGTAGTGTCAATTTTCAATTACTTTAATAAAAGTAAAGTAACTGATTACATTTGATTACTTTTTGATTACTTTCTTTTGTCCACTAGGTGGCACTGCGATGCTAAAAAGTGGGATGTATTTTCGAAACTGAGCTACTTCAGAATCCAAAAAAATTGATTGGTTGTTGGAATTTGTCATTTTCAACATTTTGTAACTGTAATTTCATTTCTTTTTTTCCGATAAGTATTTTCGAAACTGAGCTACTTCAGAATCATCATTGTCGAAAAAATTGAACCCTTTCATTGGTTGTTGGAATTTGTCATTTTCAACATTTAAAGTAACTGTAATTTCATTTCTTTTTTTCCGATATAACTGTAACGGATTACTTTTATTTTGTAATGAAATTACGTAGCGCTGTTACATGTAACTAGTTACTCCCGAACACTGACTATGAGTTATATATTATGAAATACAAGAGAGAGAGAGAGAGAGAGAGAGAGAGAGAGGAAAAAGACAAGGAAGATGAAAGAGTTAAAGTTAAAATAAAAATGATAAAATAGGGAAAAAAACCTCCGTATACCAAAATAAAAATACAAATGTTTTTTTTTTTTTTTTTTAATACAGAAAAAACACATAAATAGTATAAATAAATCATTTAAAAAATTCAATGATTAATGATTTTTATAATACAGAAATAATAGACAAGTAAATAATATAAATAAGTAATCAAATACTTGTGGGGCACGGTGGCTTAGTGGTTAGCATGTTCACCTCACACCGCCAGGGTCCGGGTTCGATTCCCGTCTCGGCCATGTGTGTGTGTGGAGTTTGTGCATGTTCTCCCCGTGCCTCAGGGGGTTTTTTTTCTCCGGGTTTCTCCGGTTTCCTCCCCGGTCCAAAAACATGCACGGTAGGTTGATTGGCACCTTGGCAAAATTGTCACTAGTGTATGAATGTGTGTGTGTGTGTGTGTGCCCTGCGATGGGTTGGCATTCCATCCAGGGTGTGTCCTGCCTTAATGCCCATAGACGCCGGAGATAGACACAGGACTCCCCGTGACCCGAGGGAAGATCGGATATAGTAGTAGAAGATGAATGAATGAATGAATGAATCAAATACTTATTGTTAATAACAATGATTGAATTATTGCCATTATTATTGCTACAGTTGCTATTTGTATATACTATGACAGCCACTAATTGTTGTTCTTGATGAAATATTCTTGATGCCTGAGAAAAGTTTGGAACACTCGGAGATTTCTTTCTTTCTTGTAATCCAGTACATCCCAGAGCAGTTCAATAGGATTTAGGGGAGGTCACTGGGCAGGACATTACTAGATAGATAGATAGATAGATAGATAGATAGATAGATAGATAGATAGATAGATAGATAGATAGATAGATAGATAGATGTCCCAACAACAAAGTTATGACATCACAATGTCCTCAACACATAACTCTCAGCCTTTTCCTCATCCTTGTCCTGGTCCTCAATGCACTGCTCTGATACATTTCCTCCTTATACTTATATGTTTACAGTTATAGTCAGTGTTCGGAAGGTTACGGTGGAAATGTAATAGGTTACAGATTACAAATGACCCTATTCAAAATGTAATAAGTAGTGTATAACTTTATAAAAGTAAAGTAACCGATTACATTTGATTACTTTCATTTCGTCCACTAGGTGGCACTCGTGAAATAAAAGGGATATATTTTCGCAACTGAGCTGCTTCGGAATCAAATTGTTGAGGGGGTGGGGTGGGGCGGGGTCTTCGTGAGGGATGTATGCGGAATGGAAATACTGTTACTTTTATTTTGTAATTCAATTATGTAACGCTATTACATGTACTCCCCAACACTGGTTATAGTGAAGTAGAAAATATGTAGATTTTATTTGTGATCTTTTACACTCCACGCTCCACGCTTCCCTCTGTTGGTGATTAGCTGAACAGCAGCGTTGAAAATTATATAAAGTCGTATTTAATGTGAGGTTGATTTCGAGTACTTTTCATCAGTGAGAAATCAGAAAGAATACATATCTTGCATTATTGCCTTTTATTATCTGATTCTGAACGATATACTATATATTTTAAAATGACCGGGTTTTCTCCTCCACATCTGTCTATGACTCATTCTTGGCGCATGTCAAAATGCATGCCTCGGTCACATGTCTTACCTACGTCCATCTCCTTCTTAAAGGGGCTGCTCTGACCGGTAACACGTGATACATCCCGCTATATTTAATCCCAAGCTAGCAAAACAAACTTCTTTAGATTGTTTCTTTGCGAAGGGGAAACGGTCCAATGAAGGGACAGAAGAGGAACCTGCACCCGCTAAAAAATATATACTATATTTACACACTCACTCACACACACACACATATATATATATATATATATATATATATATATATATATATATATATATATATATATATACTAAGCTCAGTGGTATAAGGCGCTGGGCTGCTGATCGGAAGATCCGGATTCGAGCCCAGGTATGGCCAAGCTGCCGCCCTTGGGTTCCTTGAGCAAGACCCTTAACGCTCTGTGCTCCTCCAGGGGCGCCGTATCATGGCTCTGACCCTGCGCTCTGACCCCAGCTACCAACATCAAGCTGCTGCGATATGCGAAGAAAAGAATTTCACTGTGCTGTAATGTATATGTGACCAATAAAGGATTTATTTATTTATTTAAACTGCTTCAAAACGTAAAAAAAAAAGTCACATGACAGCATTTCTTGGTACAAAAGTGAACTTTGTGTGTGTTTTTGCAGCTTTGAAGTCGACTTCCGTTCAATAATTACAGACTGCACCAAATGGCGACCAGATGGACGAATGAATGAATGAATGAATGGACAAAAAGATAGATAACACTACGAATGACAATTGACAGGTGTATCAGGTGCTAAAGAAGAATCTCAAGCATCCCCCATTGCGGTTCGACTTCTCTGCCCCAGGACGGAGCATGCCCAGACCCATTCCTCCCCCAAAAGAAAGACTTTCAAAAGAGGGAAAGGCGTGAGATAGAGAGAGATAGACAGAGAATGAGAGGGAGATGCAAGAGATGCCAATGAAGCAAAAGAAAGAAAGAAAGAAAAAAAGAAAGGCAAAGGCACAAAGTGATAGAGAACGACAGAATTAAAAGCAGAAAAAAGAGAGTGAGAAAATGGAGAAGGAGAGAACAGGGACAGAGATAGAACAATATACATAAAATGAGAAAACGTGACAGTCAGGAAAGTGGGCAAGAAACATAAAAAAGGGATAAAGAGAGAGAGAGAGAGAGAGAGAGAGAGAGAGAGTTGTAGTGTTGTGAGAAGAAGCAGACATGACTGGAACCACTTTAAAGCGATGACAGGAAATGACAAAAAGAGCAGCGCCAAACTAATTTCTCTTCTCTTTCACGTCATTCTTTCTGCCCGTTCATATGTCTTTCTCTTCCTCTGTCTCCCTGTCTACTTGACTCTCTCTCTCTCTCTCTCTCTCGTTTTCCACCATTCCCTCTCTCCGTCACATATTCTGTTTTTATTTGATGTGGTTTCTTCCTGTCTGTCCACCTTCTCTTTTCTTCTTTCTTTCTTGCTTTCTTTCTTTCTCTCCCTTTGTTCTCTTTCTCTCTCTCTTTATTCATACCTCTGTTTCTCTCTCTCTCTCTCTCTCCCTTCTCCACTCTTTCAGCAGGACGCCGTTCTCTCCTTCTCCGCGCGACGCCTTGCCGAGTTTCTTCCCTCCGTTGTACATACTTCAGCGGAGAGCTCATTGTTCTGACCGCGTTCTCCTGAGAGAAAGTCCACGCGACAATAAAACCCAGCCGCTCTGCACTGTGATGTCCTGCCAGACATCGCCTCATCGCTAGAGCTCACTCGCAAACACTCGCCCCAAAGAACGGGCTGTCGTGTGAACTGTTTGTGAAAGTCGGGACTTTTTCGTTCGTTTAGGCCGTAAATGCAGAAAGAAAAGGACGCAGGATATTCCATTGCACTCTTCTATTCTTGTGTCCCGTGTGTGTGTGTGTGTGTGTGTGTGTGTGTTTAGCCACATCTGGATCAAGAAGAAACTTGATTTTGTAAGATGTTTGGCATAAAGATATACATTGTTTTAAGGTGATAGTTCAGGATAAAGAATTCATTCATTCATTCATTCATCTTCTACCGCTTTATCCGATCTTCCCTCGGGTCACGGGGAGTCTGTGCCTATCTCAGGCGTCTATGGGCATTAAGACAGGATACACCCTGGATGGAATGCCAACCCATCGTACACACTCACATTCACACACACACTCATACACTAGAGGCAATTTTCCAAGACGCCAATCAACCTAACCACATGTTTTTAGACCGGCGGGTGGGGGGAGGGACCGGGAGAAAAACCCCCCTGAGGCATGGGAAGAACATGCAAACCCTAAACACACATGGTGGAGACGGGAATCGAACCCCGACCCTGGAGGTGTGGGGATAAAGGATACTGTTGCTAAACAGGATGGGATCAGACCGCCTCACCACCACCACACACTCATATAGGGAAGTGGTTTGAGGCTTTTTCGGTAGGAGGGAAGGTTGTTCCGGAAAGTGAAAAGAACCAACATGGCAACCATACTTCCATACGTTCCATACCATTCAACGCCATGCACTTCCATCTGCCGCTCATTTGGACCCATTTCACAGTCCATGACAATGTGTCGAAGCCACGAATACGTCCAAAGTATGTAAAAGGTATTTAGGGAGCAAACAGTGGTCTGGACTGTTATCTATCATGGACTGACCTGCCCAGTCACTGCACCTAAATCCTATTGAACTGCTGTGGGATGAACGATGTGAAGTGTTTTATAAAGTATTCCAACTGAATGTGTGGAGAAAGATTATCTGTCCGGATTCGAAATGGAAACAAATGAGACAGATTCGTTTCGTCAAAGATAACGTTATATTATATTACAGTTATTACCTCATAGAAACAAAAGCAACATGTGTCTTCTAAAAACCATAAAAGACCAGGCGATGTCTTTTATTTCAGCAATTTTGTCAGGTGCTGTATATATAGTCGACCCTGATCACACTGTCCTAGCATGTGTATCAGCTAACGAGACACCTCCATCCGTGTCCAACCTATGGTTAGAAAATGAAGTCAAGTCACCTTTATTTATGTAGCGCTTTTAACAGTAGATATTGTGTCAAAGCAGCTGTACAATAATAATAATAATAATAATAATAATAACAATAATAATAATAATAATAATAAATGACACACAGAAACAAAACTTAACAAAATTCTAAACAATTAAGTGTCCCCGACTGGAGCGAGCCATAAGCGACAGGCAACAGCCCCCCCGGTAAGGAAGCAAAACTCCATCAGTGACACAAAAAAAGGCCTTGGGAGGAAACCAGGATCAGTCGGGGGAAGGGGGGGGGGGGGGGTCAGTTCTCCTCTGACCAACAACAGGGAGGGGGTAGCTCAGTGGTCTAAGGCACAGGGCTGCTGATCGGAAGATCCGGGTTCTAGTCCCGGTATGGCCAAGCTGCCGCCCTTGAGTCCTTGAGCAAGACCCCTTAACCCTCTGTGCTCCAGGGGCTGACCCTGCGCTCTGACCCCAGCTACCAACATCAAGCTGGGATATGGGAAGAAAAGAATTTCACTGTAATGTATATGTGACCAATAAAGGATTATTATTATTATACAAAACTAGTAAACTGTATTCATGATGGTGGTCTATCAGTGCTGATCATCATCTGTGTAAGGACTGGATCAGGGAACTGCAGTGACCATGTGATCATGATACAGACCTGATCTGAGTGGTGATGATGATGATGACCTCGGAATAAACATTAAACAGACAAATATAAGTGAAGATGACATTCATTTTGTGATGTAAGGTGTTATGGGAAGTGTTCCCGTAACTAATGAATAATTAATGAAGAAGTTAATTAATCAACTAATAATCAATCGACCGGTCGGGACCCTCCTGCTTCCTGTGTACCCAGGGGGGGTTGGGGGGGGGGTGATCAGACGATGTCTGGCAAAAAAAAAATTACAAGGACAGAGAAGACAACAGCGACTGCGAGGTCTGCTGTGATGATATATCATCATATATGTAAAAATGTATCATTTCTGCTCATGCTGTGTAATTAGAGCTCATGTCTGTTCTGTCATTACGGCTGGAAATAGACTGAGCTGTAATAACCGTAAATCATCAGGCCATGAGAACAGACGTGTAGCAGGAAGTGGAAACTGCACATTTAAAGTTCTATAGGAAAGGCAGACGAGAGCGTCTATAGCATGGCTGTCTTTTCCTCTGGCTTTTTAGGCCTGTCATAATATTGTTTGTAACAGCAAACATGAATGTTAGCTTTTAGTCATATGTTTTCTTTAGTAGGTCTGTTAGAAATGCGAAATGTGTCTCTGCTACAGTGTACGACCAAAAACAAATGACGTCTAACACACAGCAGTATTCATTATCAGACACTAAGTTGCCCCATTAAACATTTATGGGCAAATATTCGCATGCACCATTAAACAGCATCAGTTATTACAAACCATTAGACACCAACATTGACCATCAAATGTTAACATGGTCCGATAAACAATAAGCATTCTCTATCAAACACTAATATTTTGCGTAATCTATCACCTACATTTACCATCAAACACCAGCATTCACCAAACACTAACAACAAACACATAACATCTATCGAACACCAACATTCACCATCACGGGAGGGGTGTAGCACAGTGGTCTAAGGCGCTGGGCTGCTGATCGGAAGATCCGGGTTCGAGCCCCGGTATGGCCTAGCCGCCGCAGCCGCCGCCCTTTGGTCCTTGAGCAAGACTATTATCCCTCTGTGCTCCATGGGGCGCCGTATCATGGCTGACCCTGCGCTCTGACCCCAACTACCAACAACCAGCTGCGATATGCGAAGAAAGAATTTCACTGTGCTGTAACGTATATGTGACCAATAAAGGCTATTCTATTAAACATCAACATTCTCCATCAAACACTAACATTCTCCATAATCAAATGCCAACATTCTTTATCAAACATCAGCATTCACCAAACACCAACATTATCCATCAAACACCAACATTCTCCATAATCAAATGCCCACATTCACCATCAAACACCAACATTCAAAAAAACACCAACATTATCTATCGACCACCAACATTCACCATCAAACACCGTCATTCTCCATCAAACACCAACATTCACCATCAAACACCAACATTCTCCATCAAACACCAGCCCAATTCTCCATCACCAAACACCAACATTATCTATCAAACACCAACATTTACCAACAAACACCAACATTATCCATCATACTCTAACATTGTCCATAATCAAATGCCCACATTCACCATCAAACACCAACATTCACCAAACACCAACATTACCTATCAAACACCAACATTCACCATCACACTCTAACATTCTCCATAATCAAATGCCCACATTCACCATCAAACACCAACATTATCTATCAACCACCAACATTCACCATCAAACACCAACATTATCTATCAAACACCAACATTCACCATCAAACACCAACACATTCATCAAACACCAACATCAAACACCATCATTCTCCTCAAACACCAGAATTCTCCATCAAACACCAACATTATCTGTCAAACACCATCATTCTCCATCAAACACCAGAATTCTCCATCAAACACCAACATTATCTATCAACCACCAACATTCCCCATCAAACACCAACATTCCCCATCAAACACCAGCATTCTCCATCAAACACCAGCATTCACCAAACACCAACATTATCTATCAAACACCAACATTCACCATCAAACACCAACATTCACCATCAAACACCAACATTCACCATCAAACACCAACATTCCCCATCAAACACCAGAACATTCAAACACCAACACCAAACACCAACATTCTCCATCAAACACCAACATTATCTGTCAAACACCAACATTCACCATCACACCAACATGTCACCATCACACAACCAACATTCACCATCACACACCAACATCACACCAAATCACCATCAAACACCAACATCACCAAACACCAACATTCACCATCAAACACCAACATTCACCATCAAACACCAACATTCACCATCAACACCAACATCACCACAAACACCAACACACACCAACATTCACCATCAAACACCAAACACCAACATTCAACATTCACCATCAAACACCAACATTCATCTATCAAACACCCAACATTCACCATCAAACACAACATCACCACAAACACCAACATTCACCATCAAACACCAACATTCACCATCAAACACCAACATTATCTATCAAACACCAACATTCACCATCAAACACCAACATTCACCATCAAACACCAGACCATTCAAACACCAACATCATCCAAACACCAACATCAAACATCACCATCACATCAAACACCAACATTTCCAAACACCAACGTTATCTATCAAACACCAACATTATCTATCCAACACCAACATTCCCCATCAAACACCAACATTCACCAAACCACCAACATTCCCCATTAAACACCAACATTCACTATCAAACACCAAAATTCACCATCACACACCAACATTCCCCATCACACACCAGAATTTACCAACATTATCCATTGAACTCAGTCACCATTAAACCAATGTAAACCAAACGCCAACATTTATGATCAAACACCAATATTCTCCATCAAATGCCAACATTCACCATCAAACACCAACACACACACACACACACACACACACACACACACACACACACACACACACACACACACACACACACAAATAAGAAAACAACCAGTCATCAGATATGGGCTTTAAAAAAATACTGTTTTTGTTCTGCAGCTTCCAGAGACTCTTAAATACATGTTATTGCTTTAACACTTAAAATGATATTTCTTTTCACTATTATCTATTTAACTTCTGTATCATTTATTTATGACGTTAAGCAAAAAACTACAATCACGCTTCTATACGTATATTGGACTTGATTCCCAGTAACATCATTTATACTGGTGTATTGGAAGGTTTGCTGAAGTTACAGTGATAACTTATTTCCCCCTCCTGAAATCAATACTCAGGCAGTCCCAGAGCACCTGAATGACTCTGAGCACAAAAGCTCTATAAAAAGTTCCCTAGACATAAAAGACTGAGTGGACTCTCACTTCAGGAAATTGCTTTGTGCTCTGACTTTGATTCTGACATTTCCCAATTCTCCAACCAATTAATTGAGTTATATTCTCAGATTTTCATCGACCATAATGGTTTCTTGATTCTGACCATCAAAAGATAATCTCTATGAGTCCTTAATGTTCTCAAACAGAAAGGGACATACATTATCCTTATCCCATTATCAATTATCCATACATAACCCTTATTTGAAAAGCAGCCATGAATATTTAAAAACATGCTAAAAAGAAAAAGATCCGATTGTCACTTTTGAGTTACATGTGACACTGCTGAGCAGCCAGTGATCCACACCCCCTCTGCACTCTGGTCCTGTCTGACCCTCATGGTGACCCCGCCCCCCGAATAATGACGCCTCACACAAATTCATGGTTACACTCCACACTCCACAATAAACCTCCTCAAACCACAAACAAAACTAACAACCCAAATGAGGATGGGGTTCTGTGTTGAGTCTGGTTCCTCTCAAGGTTCGGCTCGCTCAACAAGAAACAATTAGGGTCAAACTGATCTTCACTTTTCATTATATATTATGTTCCACTATGTATTAAGTAGGGGCACGGTGGCTTAGTGGTTAGCACATTCGCCTCACACCGCCAGGGTCCGGGTTCGATTCCCGTCTCGGCCATGTGTGTGTGGAGTTTGCATGTTCTCCCTCAGGAGGGTTTTCTCCGGGTTCTCCGGTTTCCCCCCGGTCCAAAAACATGCACGGTAGGTTGATTGGCACCTTGGAAAATTGTCCCTAGTGTATGAATGTGTGTGTGTGTGTGTGTGCCTTGCGATGGACTGGCATTCCATCCAGGGTGTATCCTGCCTTAATGCCCATAGACGCCTGAGATAGACACAGACTCCCCGTGACCCGAGGGAAGCCTGCTCTCATGACGTCTGGCTGGATTTCTTACATCTGTAATTCCTCCCTTCGCCTGAAGGGGGAAACAGACTGCAGATTTAACACAGTTAATCTCTATAGACAGAGGTGTTGGGACCATGTCTACAAACCGTCAGCGCAAAGTTGGAGACACCGTTGCAAAGGACTTTTTTTTTTCCCTCCCTGCCCTTGAGCTGAGCAGACGTGTTTTCTGACTGCTCCCGCTATCTCTTTTTCTGCTTGCTGCTTGTGTGTGTGTATTTTTCTAAGCTCCTTGTTTTTCTGCTCCTGGGATAAAAGTGAAAAATGGAAGAAATCAGCTGGGCACCTAGCGCTTTGGATACTATATTTTCACGGAAAAAGGAAAGTCCGGGAGAACCACGCTGCCCTTCGGGAACGCAGCCTGCAGGGTACGTGTGGGACGCATGGAACAGCTGGCGCCCACTGTGCCTTGAGGACTCTGTCACTCGAGGATGCAGAAGATATTTACATATTTTGGACTTTGATACTGGGACTGATGCTGAGTTGGCTGGGCATTCGCCCTGGTCTATCGGAAATGTTCTAAAACGGCCGGAGGCAGAGTGATCTTACCGCCGATAGCCGACCTGAAACGTGAGCTCAAAGGTGACGTGAGTACCCGCTTGACGGAAGTGCATCAGAAGGTGGATCGGATCGAAGGGATGATCTGTACCATCTCAGCCCGGTCGGAGAAAGTTAGGGATGTATTGGGTGAGATCAGGAGAGAGTCCTCGGTGCAAGCCCGTATCATCGGGGGCATGGCTGTGCGGCTGGATGAGGTGTCACGGATACTACATGCTCCTA
>JACRUU010000019.1:3725954-3748454 GCA_030449085.1 Kryptopterus vitreolus | reverse complement strand
TGAATTTAGAACAGATTAAAAAAAAGTGTCATTAAAATGTGATAAATTCCTGACAAATCACGTGATTGGATCATTCGTCAACTGATCCAGAAAGTATCTATCTATCTCTGTCTGTCTATTTATCTATCTGTCTATCTATCTATCTATCTATCTATCTATCTATCTATCTATCTGTCTGTCTGTCTGTCTGTCTATCTATATATGTCTATCTATATATCTATCTATCTATCTATCTATCTATCTATCTATCTATCTATCTATCTATCTATCTATCTATCTATCTATCTATCTATCATCTATCTATCTATCTATCTATCTATCTCTGTCTGTCTATCTATCTATCTCTGTCTGTCTGTCTATATATCTATCTCTGTCTGTCTGTCTATCTGTCTGTCTATCTATATCTATCTATCTATCTATCTATCTATCTATCTATCTATCTATCTATCTATCTATCTATCTATCTATCTATCTATCTATCTATCATCCATCCATTCATCCATCTGGGACTTTTGTTGTATGTAAACTATGGTATTTAATAGTTTCTGTATGATGTGTGTGTGTGTGTGTGTAAGTGTGTGTGTGTGTGTGTGTGTGTGTAAGTGCGTGTGTGTGTGTGTGGATGTTTGTGTGTTCTGATGAGCTGAATGAGAATGATCACGTGCATGATTTCACAGACAGAGATGCATTGTGGGTGAAAATTTTTGCATACCGTTTAGAAAGTGGAATGCAATTATAGGAAAATGGTTTTAACTGGTCTTTGATCTAGTTTGTTTATGTGTGTGTGTGTGTGTGTGTGTGTGTGTGTGTGTGTTTGTCACACTGCTATCACATGACTCAGCTCAGCTGTATAGGACAGAAGAATGCAGCTCCTGTATTCAGAGCAGAGAGCGTGTGTGAAATAACCCCATGAGCTCGGATGTGTGTATGATTTTCACTCAGCCTCCTCTCCTTCTTTCTCCAAACAAGACTTTCTCTGTTATATCTTCTATCCTCAATATTGCAACATCTTGTCTGAACTTTCCAGTAAGTCCCCACCTTATTTCTGCAGAGTTTCATCATCCTTCTATTTATCCACCCACACTGACGTTTTTTTTGTTGCCTTTTTAAAGAAACAGGACGTCTGTAAAACATCAGTAAGTGGCGATTGGGGAGGGGGGGGGGGTGTAGTGTGCACCAACATCTGATGTAATATATTGGGAAATTAATGCTCTACAATCCACGGGATACTGATCTGTACTGTTATAGGTTATGGACAACAGAAAGAGGAAGGGATTCGTGTGAAATAAAAATAAAAATAATACTCTGGGAACTTTTCTCGATGAGGGGACACCCCTGCGGTTTCAGTGCTAATGGGGACACTGACTGGGATAGTGCCATTATGAATCATCACTAAAAGCAGAAGCAACCAAAATACCTGTGATTTAACATTGTGTAATGGTGAGGCACGTTCTATGTATCTATGTATCTATCTATCTATCTATCTATCTATCTATCTATCTATCTATCTATCTATCTATCTATCTATCTATCTATCTATCTATCTATCTATCTATTTATCTATCTCACATTTATTTAAATCTACCACCCCATGTGACACAAGTCAGTAATGAAGTAAATAAAGCAATGCAGTAAATAAAAACTTTTACAGTTAACGACCGGGGCACGGCGGCTTTGTGGTTAACACGTTCGCCTCACACCTACAGGGTCTGGGTTTGATTCCCGTCTTGGCCATATGTGTGTGTGGAGTTTGCATGCTCTCCCTGTGTCTCAGGGTTTTTTTCTCCGGGGTTCTCCGGTTTCCTCCCGGTCCAAAAACATGCACGGTAGGTTGATTGGCACCTTGGAAAATTGTCCCTAGTGTATGAATGTGTGTGAATATGCGTGTGTGTGCCCTGTGGTGGGTTGGCATTCTATCCAGGGTGTATCCTGCCTTAATGCCCATAGACGCCTGAGATAGGCACAGACTCCCCGTGACACGAGGGAAGATCGGATATAGCGGTAGAAGATGAATGAATGAATACATTTTACGACAGCAGGCTGTTTATTCGGCTCGTTCTCCGTTCAGACACGTCCATGTGATAGACCACTCACCAACCTGATGGTGAAACACACACCACCATTCGCAGGCTAATTAAACTGACAAACACACACACACACACACACACACAGTGGAGGAGCCATTACACATGAGAGTCTGACAGCTTCTTATTACCTGTTTTTCTCTCGAGACAGAAAGTTGAAATGAAAGTAAATGATATCTTCCGTAATTTGCAAAATTTTATATTTGATATAAAAGAGAGATTCGGCTTGTAAATCTCTGCTTGTAAAAGCTCGGCTCTTTGTGCGGGATCAATTTAGAACAAACGTCAACTTTAAGAGCTCAATCAGAGATGTGAGGCCTTTTCCACGTGATGTGTGAGGTAAAGCCTATCATGTTCTAATCGCAGTTTATCACCTTCTTACTCCTGTTCAATCAGTGGGGTTTTTTGTTGTTGTCGATGTATTGCTTGTTAATCAAGATTGAAATGAATCTAGATTCAAATCCAGTCACCACCAAACCTCATCAGAAACCGTGAATAATTTAATAATTAGATTAAAATCCAAGGTATAAACTCGTGTTCGTCTTCTGTCATTGTGTGTGTAAACTATGTACCGACAATATATATATAATTAAAGGTCTGATAGAATCACTGCTGCGTGTGCATTTTTTTCCCGGTTATAGACAAAAAGCTGAATGGTGGTAGCTCAGTGGTTAAAGCATTTCCCCAGAAGATTGCAGGTTCAAATCCCACCACCAAGCTTGAGCAAGATCCTAACCTTGCCCTGGATAAGGGTATCCAGCAAATGCTGTAACTGTAAAAGAAAAAGTGTCAAAACTATTGTTCTATTAAACGAATCAAAATCTCTAGACCACAATTCAACATTGTATAAACGTAGATATTTATTCATCTTCTACCGCTATTTCCGGGACATGGGGAGCCTATGCCTATCTCAGGCGTCTATGGGCATTAAGGCAGGATACACTCTGGATGTAATGCCAACCCATCACAGGACACACACACACACACACACACAAACACATTCATACACTAGGGACAATTTTCCAAGGTGCCAATCAACCTACCGTGCATGTTTTTGGACCCGGAGAAAAAACCCCTGAGGCACGGGGAGAACATGCACAAACTCCACACACACATGGCCAAGACGGAAATCGAACCCGAACCCTGGCGGTGTGAGGCGAACGTGCTAACCACTAAACCACCGTGCCCCCTGTAAATATTTATATATTTAAAATAAAGTGTGCAGGTGATTTTCATGCAAATTGACATTGATGGAAGGTTCTTTCTATGAAAACATTCAGGTCTTCATGTGGAATATCTTTGTTTACATGATATGAGGGTTTTGTTGTTGTTAGTTTGCCATAAAGTCCAATATTGGACAAAGATGTTTTTCTCTAAGGGTCGAAAGTAATCCAGTGTCGATCTGGTCACTAAAAGACCCCAATGTGCAGGGATAAGTGATGCAACCTGATGAAATCATTTGGCCTCCTCTTGCGCCAGAAAGACGCTCTGCAGTCTGGGATCCTCCCTCACTACTCACGACGCGCACTTCATTTCTCTGACCAATAACATGCCGAAGAGGAATGACGCATACGAGCAGCTCAGCCAATCACATCGCAACACGACTGTAGATATAGAAAGCCCAGTGAAGCCTGCCGGCATTTTCTGTGGAGCAAGAAGTGGAGGCGCATTAAAGCGCTTTAACATCCTTTTAACAATAATAATCATTTATAATCATAAAACAAGATGGTTGTGGTGGCAGCAGCAGGGCCCGGAGGAGCCCATAAAGTGCTTCTCATTTCTTCTTCACACTCCAGCGACTCGAACGGCGCTGCTACTCCTTTACGGAAAAGGCAGCGACTCACACATCTGAGTCCTGAGGAAAAAGCACTTCGAAGGTGAGAAAACAAAAAAAAACACGATTTTACCATATTATATATGTATATATTATATATATTTTTTTCTCCTCCATCGCCCAGTCGGTATTCGAGGGCGATAAATTGATCAGTATCGACGAATTGGGCAATGCGTAGTCGTTGACCCCGGGTTGCCAGATTGACGTATTCTCCTTTATACAACGGTTTTCCAACCCTTACTGCTTATACCATAGTTTTACACGTAATTCGGTTATGTATTAAAATCGACATTATTCTGATCTCTAGTTAAACATGTCCCTGTGTCGACACGAAGTTTTTTCCCCAATGGAAATGTAGTATTCGTCTCTTGAAATCCTCTTAAGAAAGGTTGCCAGATTGGATCTAAAATCTAAACATTTTCGTCCCCCTTTGCTCATCAAATGTATTACACTTTGCCAAGATAAAATCTAAACATCCCGCAATTTCTTCCCCTTCTCCTCAATAAATATATTACACTTTCACCAAGAAATAAGATCATTACACTTTTTAATAAAAGTACTTTTTGAAGCAGCTGTGTGTATTAGAAAATAAAGGATTTTTGTCTTTTTAAATTGTAATAATTAAAATGGCCATGGTTGCCAGGTTTACTGTTTTTTTTTTCTTCTTTGTATCCACAAAAAAGCAAAATAGATAAATTGCTTTATTGCTTTATCAGGTTGCAGGTTTGACCTGAAACGGGATCTATGTAAATTGCTTATGTGTTGGTGGAAAGTCTTGCCAGATCGTGCTTTTAAAAACCCGTTTTATTTTGTACTATTTTAATTACATTCATTTGAACACATTGTAATTTGACACGCATGTAATTTGTTGTAAAAATGAGTGCTGATTGAGGAGAGGGATTTAAAAAGTGGTTGTTGTGGGTATAAAATGACAATCTGGCAACCGTGAAGCCACACCTATTTCTGCATATGCAATTCTGCCTGCGTGGCACAGACATGGTTGCACATCAGACTGCACGTACATGAATATAATGAATGATAAATAAATGTCTTATAAAAGCATGCGTGTTTTAATTGTTTGCTTGTGAATGGAAAAAATATTTGTGGACATTTTTTCACTGTTTATTTGTGGTTGGTGCGCTATAGGAAACTGAAGAACAGAGTCGCAGCGCAGACAGCAAGAGACAGAAAAAAGGCCAAAATGGGTGAACTGGAGCAGCAGGTCCTGGAGCTGGAGAATGAAGTAAATTTAGTTATGATTCCTTAAAATAACATGTGTATATGAAATAATTTTGGAATTGCAAAGTGACCTGACGGGTGATCTTGCAGAATCAGAAACTCTATCTGGAGAACCAGATGTTGAGAGACAGGACGAGCGATCTGATGAGTGAAAATGAGGAGCTGAGACAGAGGCTGGGGTTGGACACTCTGGTCCGGAAAGAGAAGGTAAAAAAAAAAAGGGTTTATCGGATCAAGGGCTTTCTCAGAGTCTAGACCTTTGAACTTTACAACTGATAAGAAGCACAAACAAAAAAATATGCTCTTGATGATCTCATGGTGCATCATTTGCAATCAACCTACTGTGCATGTTTTTGGACCGGGAGGAACCCGGAGGAAAACCCCCTGAGGCACGGGGAGAACATGCAAACTCCACCCACACATGGCCGAGACGGGAATCGAACCCTCGACCCTGGCGGTGTGAGGCGAACATGTTAACCACTAAACCACCGTACCCCTCATAATAATAATAATCATGATTATTAAAAGGCTTTAGAGGACCAAGGGTTTCTCAGAGTCTAGACCTTGGAACTTTACAACTGATAAGAAGCACGAACAAAAAAATGTGCTCTTGATGATATCATGGTGGTTTGGCTGCAGAGTACAAAGTCGATTTGCTGCGAAATATGCATGTTTATTATAGATAAGGGAGCTCGGTGGGGGGTTTCTTCCCTAGTGTTTTATTACAGTAATAATCAACATTTTGAACCAACCAGTGTGGTTTTTTTTTTTTTTTTTTTTTTTTTTTTTTTTGGGCTGTATTGTGTGTAACGGAATGATTTGTCCTGTGTGTAGGTGCAGGTGTTGGAGTCCGGCACGAACGATTTGGTTTTGCTGAACGGGTCTTCTGAGTCCGCAGCACTCAGGCTACGTGTGCCTCCGCAGCAGGTGCAGGCCCAGCTATCATCAAAGCCGAGGAGTTCCCCCTGGATTCTCCCACTCCTGGCACTGCAGACTCTGAGGTAATAGATTTCTATTTGGAGAAAGGTGTGTAGCACCAGCAGTACTTAGGGACATGCATTGAGTCAAGTTGCTGATTCTGACTTGTATGGGGATGAATCATTTTGAGTTGATTCAGATGAATCACTAGCCATGTATTTCCAGTGAATCCGGATTAATCTGAGGAGCAGGTGTGTGTGTATAGGTCCGAACTGAATCTTTATAAGAGCTCCAGGAGCGTTCACCATGGGATTTCCCTCACTTCCTCATACCTCCACGTGACCTTTCAGATCCAGTTTTCGGATTATATTTGATATTTACTGGAATTCGCTCCAATGCGTTCCGACGCAAGTCATTCCTGTTTGTCGGCTGCACGGGAGGAATAGAAGCGATTTTTGGAATGTTTAACGTTTGTTGTTTTTTTTTTTTTTTGTTGGGTTTTTCTTAAAGGATGTGTGTTCGGGTTCAAGTCTGCAGATAAGCATGTTTTTTTTGTTTTTTTTTTCCCCTCTTCCTCTCTCATGCAGTCTGATCTCTTGCTTGGCATTCTGGACATCATCGAACCAGAGCTGTTCCGCAAAGAAGCTCCAGAGCAGAACCCCCCTCAGCAGTTCCTGCTGGTCGGATCAACCCCCGCTCAGCTACCTTCCCCCTCACTTGGAGCTGTGGGGGCCGCACCAGTTAAGCTGGAGACCCTTAATGAACTGATCCAATTCGACCACATTTACACCAAACCGGTGGCATGTGCAGTAGAGGACGAGGAGGATGAAGACGAAGAAAAAGAGGACATCTGCGACATCCCGGACAGCCAGGATTCCGTCGTCTTCTCGCCGTCCTCCGAAGACGACGAAGTGGAGGTGGAAGTCGAGACGGTGTCCATCAAAGACGAGCCGGAGGAAATGATCATCCCCGTGAGCGACCCGATCGGCGTGGACGACTTTCTCTCCGAGGCGTCCTTCGGAGGCTACGACAAGACGGCGGCGTACCTGATGTCCGACGCGTACAGTGACTCTGGATACGAAAGATCACCTTCCCCTTTCAGCGACATGTCGTCCCCGCTTTGCCCCGACGCCTGCTGGGAAGACATGTTTGCTAACGAACTTTTCCCGCAACTTATTAGCGTCTAAATAACCAACGCGCCGCTCGTTTGATCCCAGCGCGCGAAATTAGACATGTACATACGCTTCATTAAATGTACAGTCAGCACAAATTTTCTTTTCCTATTTAAATCCCCTTCTGATACCAGGTTTCTTCTTCAGGGAAAGAAGTTCTAAAGTGATACAGTATTTTTATCTGAGAGAAAGTGGGGGGGGGGGGGCTCGATGGGGAACCTTTTTTTTTTTTTTTTTTTTTTTTTTTTTTTTTTTTTTTTTTTAATTCTGTATTTATTTGTATCCGTTTCCAGAGTCCTGTATTGTAATCTATCTTTAATGTTGTATACCATCCTTTTTCTTAGTGTCCTCCTTATAAATCATTTACTGCATTAAAAGAAATATTGCTTCGCATCCTGGTGGGCATTACTTTTCTTTTTCCCTATTCGTATTCATTCATATATATATATATATATATATATATAGATATATAGATATATATATATATATATATATATAGATATATATATATATATATATATATATAGATATACATACACACACACACACACACATATGTATATATTGAACATGGTGCAAACCTGGCTTTTTTATAGATATAGAGGGAGATATATATATATATATTTATATAGATAGATAGATATATAGATATAGATGGACAGATATATATTTATAGTTATAGATAGACAGACGGATATGGAGAGATAGACAGATGGACAGATATATATATAGTTATAGATAGACAGATATGGAGAGATAGATAGATGTAGAGATATAGATAGACAGAGAGAGAGAGATATAGACTATTGATTAGATTTATTAGGCGTCCACAAACCCTAATGACACTGGGATTGGATGTTAAATAAATAAATAAATAAATAAATAAATAAATATGTATTCCTCATGTGTGCTCACAAGCTACATTTCTATGTTTAATTGAACAATCGTCCGTTCCACATTTTAGTTTCTGCGTTAATCAAACATTAATAAAATTAGTGGCGTTAAATTTTGTGTTAACGTGTTGATTACACTTTAAGAAATGATGCTAGAATTGAACACCGTCTTCATTGGTCGTAGAAACGGAGTGCATTTTGTGCCTAGCGGAAATGCACAGAACATCCAATGAATTAAAACTCATCTGCATAAATGCAATATGGAGAAGCAGCACTTATAGAAAGCTGATTAAAAGCATCCTAGCTGAGAAATAATGATTTCCTCCCACTGAACTGGAAGTACGGGGCACGGTGGTTTAGTGCTTAGCACATTCACCTCACACCGCCAGGGTCCGGGTTCGATTCCCGTCTCATCCATGTGTGTGTGGTGTTTGCATGTTCTCCCCGTGCCTCGGGGAGAATATAATATATAATATATATAATATCTAGGTTGATTGGCACCTTGGAAAAATTGTCCCTAGTGTATGAATGTGTGTGTGAGTGTGAGTGTGTGTGTCCTGCGATGGGTTGGCATTCCATCCAGGGTGTATCCTGCCTTTAATGCCCATAGACGCCTGAGATAGACACAGACTCCCCGTGATCGGATAAAGCGGTAGAGGATGAATGAATGAATGAACTGGTAGTTCGAACCATTGACCAATATCAATATGTCCTTCACAAGCTTTAAAATATGTTTTTTTTTAAAACCATTCTTAGATGTTTTAACTGAGCAAAACAGAAACGCATTACAGTTAAGAAAAGCAGGTCTTTTTCAGAATGACTACATTCAGTTTCAGCAGGTGTTCACAGATTTACTAAAACACACACACACAAACACTGAAACACACACAAAAACACACACACAAAAAAGATAGTATGATGGATACGCACTATACTAATCACTCAGTATATGTCAGTGAAAGTGACAGTGAAGATATTTAACATTCAGAGTTCACCCGTCATTGTTCGATAGTGTTGGAGCACTATAGCAGGAAGATCTACAACATATAACCACCCCATGTAGAGCAGATCTTCATGTGCTTTGTGCCCAGGGGTATTAGTATCTTGCTGGATCAGGTTTGGGTTGCCTAGTTAAAGGGAACATTGAACGCTTGTGTGCAGACAACTTTGACCGGAAACATCACATGTCTATACCTTTGTGTGTGTAGTTTATATAGTTATATTACTGACATGTTATATATTTTTTTCACATATTAGCCAAACATATATCTGTATTTTCCAATTTACACATCAGAAATCAAGGGAAGTGTAAGTAATTTCAGAAGTCAAATTCATTTGAACACAATCCATTAATTGTGTTAATTATTTGGGAGGGGTGTAGCTCAGTGGTTTATGGCGCTGAGCTGCTAATCGGAAGATCCGGGTTCGAGCCCCGGTATGGCCAAGCTGCCACCCTTGGGTCCTTGAGCAAGACCCTTAACCCTCTTTGCTCCAGGGGCGCCGTATCATGGCTCTGACCCTGCTCTCTGACCCCAACTACCAACATCAAGCTGGGATATGCGAAGAAAAGAATTTCACTGTGCTGTAATGTATATGTGACCAATAAAGGATAATAGTTTAATGTGCAATAGTTTAATATATTCATTCATTCATCTTCCAAACGCTTTTATCCGATCTTCCCTCGGGTCACGGGGAGTCTGTGTCTATCTCAGGTGTCTATGGGCATTAAGGCAGGATACACCCTGGATGGAATGCCAACCCATCATAGGACACACACACACACACACACATTCACACACACATTCATACAATTAGGGACAATTTTCCAAGGTGCCAATCAACCTACCGTGCATGTTTTTGGACGGGGAGGAAACCGGAGAACCCGGAAAAAAAAACCCTGAGGCACGGGGAGAACATGCAAACTCCACACACACACTGCCGAGACGGGAATCAAACCCGGACCCTGGCGGTGTGAGGCGAACATGTTAACCACTAATCCACCGTGCTCCCCATAATAATAATAATAATGATTATTATTATCGTTATTATTATTATTATTATTATTATTATTTTCAACAGGAATCTGTTTTTGCATTAAAACATGGAATCATTTGAATAACTCAAACTAATTAATGACCATATTATATCAAATACACCTGAGTGTCACTCTGCCATTTTTGGTCAAATTGCCCTGTGAGACTTGGTCACATGTGTCCTGCTCTATACGAGCAGATAAGATTAACGCTTTTACTGTGTGTGAGAGACTGATCAGGTCAAGATGGCTGGTCAAAAACACACACACACACACACACACACACACACACACACACACACACACACACACACACACAACACACACACACACAGATGAAAGTCTAACTTGGGTAATAGCTCAGTTGCACTTTGGCTGCAGGGTTTAACAGCAGAATCCTGTTCCTGTCTGTAATTCATCAGTTATGCTGTTATTTTCTTTTCCTGAGTCACACCCAATTACTATCCTCAGGCTAAAGCTGTCAGTCTGGGTGGGGAGGCCTTAAAAGCCTGACGAGAAAGAGAAGGGTGGGATCGTTATTATAGCGCAAAATATATAACATCGTCAATTGGGTGTAGTCGACTAATTATGTTTAAAATCACATAGGCTTGATGCCTTCTTACACAATCTGCTATATATATATATATATATATATATATATATATATATATATATATATATATATATATATATAGGGGGGCACAGTGGTTTTACTGGTTAGCACATTCTCGGCCATGTGTGTGTGGAGTTTTGCATGTTCTCCCCTCTCCCCGTGCCTCAGGGGTTTTTTTCTCCGGGTTCTCCGGTTTCCTCCTCCCGGTCCAAAAACATGCACGGTAGGTTGATTGGCACCTTGGAAAATTATCCCTAGTGTATGAATGTGTGTGTGTGTGTGTGTGTGTGTGTGTGTGTCCTGCGACGGGTTGGCATTCCTTGCAGGGTGTATCCTGCCTTAATGCCCTATAGACGCCTGAGATAGGCACAGACTCCCCGTGATCCGAGGGAAGATCGGATAAAGCGGTAGAAGATGAATGAATGAATGAAATGAGAAGAAAAACCTTCAAATAAGCAGCGGGTATTTTAGCTTGAAGCCATGGATAGTTACAAAAAAAAAAAATAAAAATAAAATAAAATATATATATATATATATATATATATATATATAATATATATATATATATTAATCTCGTCTTTCTGTGTAATACACAAGACAAATATTCCATTTAACTTCATTTGAACTCGTCCTCTTTTTTGTGTGTTTGTGTGTAAGTGCGTATGTGACACTGCAGCATATTTAGGTCTTCCTGTGGCAGGAGGTTGAGGTTTCGGCTTTGTGATGCAGAGAGTTTCATTTGCTCGTATTCTAGAATCAATGTTATGTTTTTTTTCACGAAAAAAAGAAAGAAAAAAAAAAAAGACGGGTGAGAAACCGGCCCGTATTTTCCAGAGAGATATGTTACGACCTGGACGTCATCGAGTCGTATCAGTGCCGAATGATTTCCGAGTGCTGGAAAAGTACAGAAAGACAAAGTCAAAGATCGTGCGTCAGCTGTGGGACTTTTTTTCTCTCTCTCTCAGTGTCGTTTCGTCTTCAGTGTTTCGCTCATGCTGGCATCGTGTCCTTTACGGTGAAGTCCAGGCTTAAATTAAAGCACGGGTGGTAATACAGACCTGTCATCAGCGTCCTGAGTCCTGGGATCAACCCTACAATTTAAAGTGTCGGATTTCGTCTAGAGCTGTAAAGGGGGAAAAAAAACCCTTCAGAGTGAAACTGTTTCAGGAGCAAAGATGGGGAAAAATGAAAATACCTGAGAAGATGAAACTCCATACTTGGAGTATTTTTTTTTTCTTTTTTCAAATATCGACTGTTTCAGGAAAGAGAAACGTCTCCGGGCTCGGATATGCACCTTAAATAGAAATGCAGGATCATCTAGAATGCGTCTAAGGCCTCGGGCATGTCAACCAGTCGGGAGGCTCTGTAAAAGCTCGGGTTAGGTTTCGGTACGGCTCTTAACACTGTCAACAAACGTCAGCAAGTCGATTTATCAATGCACCAGATCCAAACAGGTTCGGTTACAGATTCTATCTGAGAAACTCCGTTACTGTGTTACTGTGTTAATGTTACACTATTCTCTCAATACAACCTTACAGAAAGAGGATTTTGGCAAAGACGTCACTATGGAAATCACCTTTGGAATACTAAACCTAAGTATAGTTTCCCAGATGATCTACAAGAGCCTTGAATACACATTTATCCTTTCTATTTTAAGGCTTGGGGAGGCTCGTCTCCGGGACGGTGTAAATATGGGACTCAATTTTGTGTATGCACTTTAACGTATTGATGAGACTTGAATGAAATGAACGGGGCATGGTGCACGGGGCCCGGTGGTTTAGTGGTTAGCACGTTCTCTGGGTCACACCTCCAGGGTCCGGGTTCGATTCCCGTCTCGGCCATGTGTGTGTGTGGAGTTTGCATGTTCTCCCCGTGCCTCAGGGGGTTTTTCTCCGGGTTCTCCGGTTTCCTCCCCGGTCCAAAAACATGCACGGTAGGTTGATTGGCACCTTGGGAAATTGTCCCTAGTATATAAATGTGTGTGTGTGTGTGTGTGTGTGTGACGGGTTGGCATTCCATCCAGGGTGTATCCTGCCTTAATGCCCATAGACGCCTGAGATAGGCACAGGCTCCCCGTGACCCGAGGGAAGATCAGATAAAGCGGTAGAAGATGAATGAATGAATGAATGAAATGAAAAGCCATATGAGAGTTTTTTCGTTTAACAACAAGTTGTTTGGGATGTCTGTGGTAAGCATACCACACCTATATCCATTCCTGCCTTTTACAAACCCCCTCGCGTTTGTGTATGAATCTCCACCAGAACATGGCAAAATCCAGTGAAACGGCTTACCAGAAAATTGCTTATAATAAAAGAATAAATAAATAAATAATTCTCATTAAAAATATGTAAAAAATCTATCATTAACCATCCACCACTGAAACTCTCGCACTGTGCATGTGAAAAGAGGAAGGGAAAGTATCTGTGTTCACATGAAGAGAGATGAGCAGGAAATGAAATGCATTTCTTCACAGAGAGAGGAAGCACATATGCAGATATCAGCACATCTAACCTCACGCTGTCTGATTTACAAACATGGAAAGGGGACGGGCACGGTTAGTCCGGGTCAGGGTGGAGGGCGGTACTGGTGTTAGTGTAGAATGTAATTGTTAGATGTGTTAAAAGTAATTGTTAAAAGTAATTGTTGAATGTGGTGTTAATGTGAATGAGTATTTAGGGTGGGCGAGAAGTTAATCAGGTAAAGGTGGATGGAGAGTTTTGGTGGTAGATGGGGTTAGGGTAGATGGAGAGTTATGGTGGTAGATGGGGTTAGGGTGGATGGGGTTATGGTGGTAGATGGGGTTAGGGTGGATGGAGAGTTATGGTGGTAGACGGGGTTAGGGTGGATGGAGAGTTATGGTGATAGATGGGGTTAGGGTGGATGGAGAGTTATGGTGGTAGGGTGGATGGGGTTAGGGTGGGGTTAGGGTGGATGGATAGATTATGGTGGTAGATGGGGTTAGGGTGGATGGAGAGTTATGGTGGTAGATGGGGTTAGGGTGGATGGAGAGTTATGGTGGTAGATGGGGTTAGGGTGGATGGAGAGTTATGGTGGTAGATGGGGTTTAGGGTGGATGGAGGTTATGGTGGTAGATGGGGTTAGGGTGGTGGAGGTTATGGTGGTAGATGGGGTTAGGGTGGATGGTGGTTATGGTGGTAGGTGGGGGTTAGGGTGGTGGAGAGTTATGGTGGTAGATGGGTTAGGGTGGATGGTGGTTATGGTGGTAGGTGGGGGTTAGGGTGGATGGGGGGTTATGGTGGTAGATGGGGTTAGGGTGGATGGAGAGTTATGGTGGTAGATGGGGTTAGGGTGGATGGAGAGTTATGGTGGTAGATGGGGTTAGGGTGGATGGATAGATTATGGTGGTAGATGGGGTTAGGGTGGATGGGTGGTTATGGTGGTAGATGGGGTTAGGGTGGATGGATAGATTATGGTGGTAGATGGGGTTACGGTGGATGGAGAGTTATGGTGGTAGGTGGGGGTTAGGGTGGATGGTGAGTTATGGTGGATAGGATGGGGGTTAGGGTGGATGGTGAGATTATGGTGGTAGGATGGGGGTTAGGGTGGATGGGGGTTATGGTGGTAGATGGGGTTAGGGTGGATGGAGAGTTATGGTGGTAGATGGGGTTAGGGTGGATGGGTGGTTATGGTGGTAGGATGGGGTTAGGGTGGATGGAGAGTTATGGTGGTAGATGGGGTTAGGGTGGATGGAGAGTTATGGTGGTAGATGGGGTTAGGGGGGATGGAGAGTTATGGTGGTAGATGGGGTTAGGGTGGATGGAGGTTATGGTGGTAGATGGGGTTAGGGTGGATGGGTGGTTATGGTGGTAGGTGGGGGTTAGGGTGGATGGAGAGTTATGGTGGTAGATGGGGTTAGGGTGGATGGAGAGTTATGGTGGTAGATGGGGTTAGGGTGGATGGAGAGTTATGGTGTAGATGGGGTTAGGGTGGATGGAGAGATTATGGTGGTAGATGGGGTTAGGGTGGAATGGATAGATTATGGTGGTAGATGGGGTTACTGGGTGGATGGAGAGTTATGGTGGTAGATGGGGTTAGGGTGGATGGAGAGTTATGGTGGTAGATGGGGTTAGGGTGGATGGAGAGTTATGGTGGTAGATGGGGTTAGGGTGGATGGAGAGTTATGGTGGTAGATGGGGTTAGGGTGGATGGAGAGTTATGGTGGTAGATGGGGTTAGGGTGGATGGAGAGTTATGGTGGTAGATGGGGTTAGGGTGGATGGAGAGTTATGGTGGTAGATGGGGTTAGGGTGGATGGAAGATTATGGTGGTAGATGGGGTTAGGGTGGATGGAGAGTTATGGTGGTAGAGGGGGTTAGGGTGGATGGAGAGTTATGGTGGTAGATGGGGTTAGGGTGGATGGAGAGTTATGGGGGTAGATGGGGGTTAGGGTGGATGGTAGATTATGGTGGTAGATGGGGTTAGGGTGGATGGAGAGTTATGGTGGTAGATGGGGTTAGGGTGGATGGATAGATTATGGTGGTAGATGGGGTTAGGGTGGTGGAGAGTTATGGTGGTAGATGGGGTTAGGGTGGATGGAGAGTTATGGTGGTAGATGGGGTTAGGGTGGATGGAGAGTTATGGTGGTAGATGGGGTTAGGGTGGATGGAGAGTTATGGTGGTAGATGGGGTTAGGGTGGATGGAGAGTTATGGTGGTAGATGGGGTTAGGGTGGATGGATAGATTATGGTGGTAGATGGGGTTAGGGTGGATGGAGAGTTATGGTGGTAGATGGGGTTAGGGTGGATGGAGAGTTATGGTGGTAGAGGGGGTTAGGGTGGATGGAGAGTTATGGTGGTAGATGGGGTTAGGGTGGATGGAGAGTTATGGTGGTAGATGGGGTTAGGGTGGATGGCGAGTTATGGTGGTAGATGGGGTTAGGGTGGATGGAGAGTTATGGTGGTAGAGGGGGTTAGGGTGGATGGAGAGTTATGGTGGTAGATGGGGTTAGGGTGGATGGAGAGTTATGGTGGTAGATGGGGTTAGGGTGGATGGAGAGTTATGGTGGTAGATGGGGTTAGGGTGGATGGAGATTATGGTGGTAGATGGGGTTAGGGTGGATGGATGGAGTTATGGTGGTAGATGGGGTTAGGGTGGATGGATGGAGTTATGGTGGTAGATGGGGTTAGGGTGGATGGAGAGTTATGGTGGTAGATGGGGTTAGGGTGGATGGAGAGTTATGGTGGTAGATGGGGTTAGGGTGGATGGAGAGTTATGGTGGTAGATGGGGTTAGGGTGGATGGAGAGTTATGGTGGTAGATGGGGTTAGGGTGGATGGATAGATTATGGTGGTAGATGGGGTTAGGGTGGATGGAGAGTTATGGTGGTAGATGGGGTTAGGGTGGATGGGTGGTTATGGTGTTAGATGGAGTAAAGCACATACACAGCTGCTTTCACTTTAGATGCATAAATAATGAAACTAGTGGTCCAGAAAGGAAAAGACGAGTCTCAGTTTTGAACAGCTGCAGTGAATGCAAAAAAAGATCTGTGCAGAGTTTCATATGTTAGAAAATAAAACAATCAGGCTCGGTGGATAATTATCATTATTTTATAATTATATTCATCATTATGAATATAATGGGGCATGGTGGTTTAGTGGTTAGCACGTTCGCCTCACACCGCCAGGGTCCGGGTTTGATTCCCGTCTCGGCCATGTGTGTGTGTGTGGAGTTTGCATGTTCTCCCCGTGCCTCAGGGGGTTTTTTCTCTCCGGGTTCTCCGGTTTCCTTCCCCGGTCCAAAAACATGCACGGTAGGTTGATTGACACTTGGAAAATTGTCCCTAGTGTTTGAATGTGTGTGTGAAGTGTGTGAGTGTGTGTGTGTGTCCTGTGATGGTTGGCATTCCATCCAGGGTGTATCCTGCCTTAATGCCCATAGACGCCTGAGATAGACACAGACTCCCTTGTGACCCGAGGGAAGATCGGATAAAGCGGCGGTAGAAAGATAGAATGAATGAATGAATGAATGATTATGAATATATTTATATTTTTTTTTGAGGGAGTCGAAGAGGGAAGGAGAGAAAGAGAAAGAGAGAGGCAGTTATATGTTTTCCTCATGGTGGAGATGCAAAAGAAGAAGCTGCATGGCCAGAGGAAGGTTTCATAAGCAATAATAGAGGAAGAGGTAAAGTAGAGAGGAGGGTGGAGGGGGGGGGGGGGGGGGATGGTCCCAGTACAAATGACCTTTTAGAGATTTAATCTCATCCACTCTGCTGAGTACCTGTTCCATTTCCATAAGCAGCTTTGGCCTTTGTGGTGTGTGACGTATGTGGGTCAATGTGTGTGTGTGTGTGGTGTGTGTATGTGTGTGTGTGTTTGTGCGTGATTCAGACCAGACAAACCACGTCATCAGCTCTCACAACAAGGAACTGCTGAATATAAAACGAGCTGCTTTAGTGTAGACGTGGCCCATGTCCTGGATTTGAAAAAAAAAAAAAAAAAAAAATAAATAAATAAATATAAATATATAAAAAAATATATATAAAAAAAATAAATAAATATTTGCTTCACTGTAATTCAAATGCACGGAGGTCAACAGTGATGCAACACAACACTTTCTCGAGCATGCTCTCAGTTTATTCCAATGATAAAATGAAGATAAAAACATGCCTGACTATTTTGGACACGTTGGATCTGATTGGTCGATGGGCGTTTTTAGGTCACAGCCGCTCGGACACACAAGTGAGTCATATGATGACGTCATATAGTGGTGGCGGTGGATGTGGTGAACAGTGTTGGCGACAGGGAGAAAACTGTAACTGTGGTCTTTAGGAAGGTTTCATGGTGGTACTGTAAACGGATAAAAATTCACAAAAAGGCTCTCATTAGTGCGTCCAGTCTCTGAAAGTAAAATTGGACTGATGTACTGATGTGGATCACAACAAGCTGTACCGTCTTAATTTTGTATCGATGAAGGGAGAGAGACAGAGGAATGGAGGGATAAGAAGTTAAGTAGGAGTGAGAGGGAGAGAGAGAGAGAGACTGGAAGGAAAGAAGGAGGAGGGAAAGACGTCATTTAAGAGGCACTCTGTAATCACCATGGCTTCACCTTCCTGTCCATGTGGCAAGACTTCTACACACCCTGCCATGTGGAAAACTAGACACACACACACACACACACACACACACACACACACACACACACACACACACATACAGGTTTTGTTTTTTTTAACCACCAACATCTGGCAACACACGCATGTATGTATGTTGTATATGAATATACATATATGTCTCTCTCTCTCTCTCTCTCTCTCTCTCTCTATCTGTCTATATATATATATAATAGATATATATATATATATATATTATCGTATAACCTATGTCATCTTTATGTAGCGCAACAAATTCTTTTTTTCTGATCGTCAAGGAGTTCTTTGCCGTGAGGTGTCATGTTGAAATTCAGTGATCAGTATGACTTAGTGACAGTGATAACACCAAACTTAACACACCTGCTCCCCATTCACACCTGAGACCTTGTAACACTAACGAGTCACATGACACTGGGGAGAGAAAAAATGGCTAATTTTTGCCATTATAATAAATAATAAATTACACCACACCACACACACACACACACACACACACACACACACACACACATTCATACACTAGGGAAAAGGTATCATTCCAAGGTGCCAATCAACCTACCGTGCATGTTTTTGGACCGGGAGGAAACCGGAGAACCCGGAGAAAAACCCCCTGAGGCACGGGGAGAACATGCAAATCCACACACACATGCCGAGACGGGAATCGAACCCGACCCTGGCGGTGTGAGGCGAACGTGCTGACCACTAAACCACCATGCCTTTATATATATATATATATATATATTATATATATATATATATATAGATATATATATATATATATATATATACCAAAAACACACACACACACCACAACACCCATACACACACACACACACACACAGACACACACACACACACACACGACACACATACTGTTGGTTTACTAAACACTTACTTTCACTTACATGTTTTTGTCCAAAACAGTGAAACGGACACGATGTTCATCGTACCAACATCAACATCAAACGATATTCTGAACCAGTTTAAATTCTTTAAGGAAAAGACTTTACACCAATTATAGATTAACACAAACACAAACAACAACCAGAAAACATTCCAGAGTTCATGGACACCTGAGTTCCATTAGATTTTGGTGTGTTTGTGGAGATTGAACAGGGTCCTGGTTCGATTCCTGTCTTGGCCATGTGTGTGTGGAGTTTGCATGTTCTCCCCGTGCCTCAGGAGGTTTTTTTTCCGGGTTCTCCGGTTTCCTCCCGGTCCAAAAACATGCACGGTAGGTTGATTGGCACCTTGGAAAATTGTCCCTAGTATATGAATGTGTGTGTGTGTGTGTGTGTGTCCTGAGATGGGTTGGCATTCCGTCAGGGTGTATCCTGCCTTAATTGCCCATAGACGCTGAGATAGGACAGGACCCCAGTGCCCTCGAGGGAAGATCGATATAAAGCGGTAGAAGATGAATGAATATATAATATATATATATATATCTATATATATATATAATATATATAATATCTATATAAAACTATATATATAAAACTGAACAGAACTAAACTAAAGCTAAACCCATGAAATTATAACAATATTATAAATATATAATATTAATAAATAAAATGTAAAATATTCCAGAGGCCATAGTTTATATTCTTCAGCATTACTGAAACAGGAAGTTTTTCAGGTTTTTAGTTCCTAACTGTAAGTGAGAACAAGCTTTGCTGCTTGAACAACTACCCTCCTCCCCCAAACACACACACAGACACACACACACACACACACAAACACACACATACAGACACACACACAAACAGACAAGTAGGAGAAAACTTCCTAATGAGAATCAGCCAAAAGACACTGTATGGTCAGAAGTATTGGAACGCCTAACCTTTTCGCTCAGCCCTAGTTCTTTCCCAAACAAAAGAATTTGGGGCACACACGTTTATAGAAACGTGAACATTTCCCTTCACCTGAATTCAGAAACCCAAACCTTGTTCCAGCATCATGATGCTCTTAGGCAACAAAGCCAGGCTCCATGAAGATGTGTTGTACCTGGGTTGGATGTATGTGGAAGAGCTAAAGAACACAAAACTAATGTGAACACCGGCTGCACCACAAGTTTCCTCACCTCACCTACAGCACTACCTGACTTTACTTTACATTCACATTTACATGCATTTGGTAGACTGCCTTATCCAGAGCAACTTACAACAGAGCAATTATGGGTTAAGGGCCTTGCTTAAGGGCCCACTAGTGGCATCTTGGTGGTGGAGGGGTTTGAATCCTTGATCTTCCGGTCCAGAGTCCAACACCTTAACCACTGGGCAACAACACCTCCCACACACACACACACACAAACAAATACACACACTATCTATCTATCTATCTATCTATCTATCTATCTATCTATCTATCTATCTATCTATCTATCTATCTATCTATCTATCTCGTCTATCTGTTTGTCTGCTTACCTATAAAAATAGTAACAATAATAATAATAATAATAAGAGTAAGTATTATTATTAATACTATTATTACATTGATGATAATATAAAAATAGTAATAATATTATTAATAATAATACTGATAACTTGACCATGATGGAGATATTATTCATTCATTCATTCATTCATTCATTTTCTACCGCTATATATCCGATCTTCCCTCGGGTCACGGGGAGTCTGTGTCTACTCAGGCGTCTATGGGCATTAAGGCGGATACACCCTGGATGGAATGCCAACCATCACAAGGACACACACACACTCACACACACACACACAACACACACACACACACACACAAATTCATACACTAGGGACAATTTTCCAAGGTGCCAATCAACCTACCGTGCATGTTTTTGGACTGGGGGAGGAAACCGGAGAACCCGGAGAAAAAAAACCCCTGAGGCACGGGGCAGTTTTGCATGTTTCTCCGCGTGTCTCAGGGATTTTTTCTCCGGGTTCTCCGGTTTCCTCCCGGTCCAAAAACATGCACGGTAGGTTGATTGGCACCTTGGAAAAATTGTCCCTAGTGTATGAATGTGTGTGTGATTGTGAGTGTGTGTGTGTGTCCTGCGATGGGTTGGCATTCCACAACATCAGAAGGATTCGACCGTTTTTATCCACACAGGCTGCTCAGGTTCTGGTTCAGTCTCTCGTCATCTCGAGACTGGACTACTGTAACTCTCTGCTGGCAGGTTCTACCTCAGAACACTATTCGTCCACTGCAAAGGATTCAAAATGCAGCTGCGCGACTCGTGTTCAACCTGCCTAAATTCTCTCGCACTACCCCACTACTGCGCTTGCTCCACCGGCTTCCTGTAGTTGCTCTCACGCATCAGATTCAAAACACTGACGCTCGCACCTACAAAGCCAAAAATGGATCTGCACCATCTTACCTCCGCAACCTCATCACCTCCCGTACTGCACCTCGCTGCCTGAGAGCATCCAGCACTGCTCGTCTGGTTCCACCGTCTCTCAGGGTAAAAGGTAAGGCCAGCTCAAGGCTCTTCTCTGTTCTGGCACCGATGTGGTGGAACGAACTTCCACTGGATGGGTTCGAACAACGGAGACACTGTCTACATTCAAACGCCGACTGAAGACCTACCTCTTCCAACAACACCTATCCTAACATTCCTTTTATTCTCTTTTATCTCCCTCTGTCCAGAAAAAAAAAAGGCAACTGTCTATCCTCGAAGATCAGATGTAGCGGTAGAAGATGAATGAATGAATGAATGAATGAATGATTAACACTGAATGTTATAAAGCTTTTATTTCGCAGGTTTCTATCGGAGGATGTGATAGAATGAACATTGTTTTCATTCCTAATTATTTTCAACAACAACCTAAAAATGTGAAAAAAAAAAAAAAAAAAAAATATATATATATATATATATATATATATATATATATATATATATATTATTTTTTTTTTTTTTTAAGGTCAAAGTCAAGGGTCACTTCACCCTCCAAACCTTACAGTGATTAGTCTGACACTGACACAAACACTGTTCTAACACTACTGTAGCGCCATACAAATTGTTCTTTTCTTTTCTTGTAATAATCATTTCCTTCTTCATAAGTCCTATATAGACATTACCTCACATAGAGCTTTACACACACACACACACACACACACACACACACACATAGAGCGAGACTTTCTCCATTCTGGTGAATAAGTGCTAAATAAATATTGAACTTTCCACAGGCAGTAGTGTTATTTATATAGTGGGCAGAGAGATGGAGGTCCACGCATGAAGGACATGCTGAACAAACACACACACACAACACAACACACACACACACACACACACACACACACACACACACACACACACACACACACAGTGTTCCTTAACAAATTACACATCTACATGTTTGTATTGGGTGTATTTAATAATTACATTATCAAATGAGACTTGAATTATGTGTGTTTGTGTCATCTGTCATTTAGCAAATAGGTCGTATAATAACGTAGGTAATATTAGTAGTAAATATTAAGATGTCCTGTTTAACATGATGTTTATTTGTCTCTATCTATGTATATTTGTTGTGTATCACTCACATGCCTGATGGGAAATGTTTCAGTGTACTCACATTCCAAACACTCTGACATGTTCAAACCCAGAACCAGGATGCAATTCCAGAAATTT
>JACRUU010000019.1:3660954-3715954 GCA_030449085.1 Kryptopterus vitreolus | reverse complement strand
TCTACTGTCAGTCCTGCCACCACAGTGTCTACTGTCACTGTCTACTGTCTACTGTTTCTGTACCATCACATCTGCCACCTGCCACCACGTCTACTCTCACATCTACTGTCAGTCCTGCCACCACAGTGTCTACTGTCACGTCTACTGTCATTTCTGTCATCACATCTGCCACCACGTCTACTCTCACATCTACTGTCAGTCCTGCCACCACAGTGTCTACTGTCATGTCTACTGTCATTTCTGCCATCACATCACCGTCACGTCTACTGTCAGTTCTGCTGTGACATCTACTGTCAGCTATGCCATCACATCACACCATTTCCACTGTCAGTTCTGCCATTACGTCTCCCATCCTGTCTGCCATCATGTCTACTGTCACGTCTACTGTCAGTTCTGCCATTATGTCTGCTGACAGTTCTGCCATCATGTGTACTGTGATGTCTACTGTCAGTTCTGCCATTAATTCTCCCATCCTGTTTGCTAACATGTCTACTGTCAGTTCTGCCATCATGTCTACTGTCATGTCTAAAGTCAGTTCTGCCATTATGACTACTGTCACATCTACTGATAGTTCTGCCATCATGACTACTCCCACGCCTACTGTCAGTTCTGCCATCATGTCTACTAACACGTCTGCTGACAGTTCTGCCATCATATGTACTGTGATGTCTTCTGTCAGTTCTGCCATTACTTCTCCCATCCTGTCTGCTAACATGTCTACTGTCAGTTCTGCCATCATGACTACTGTCATGTCTAATGTCAGTTCTGCTGTCATGTGTACTGCCAGTTCTGCTGTCACGTCTACTGTCAGTACTCCGGTCAGTTCTGCCGTTATGTCTTCCATTAAGTCTACTGTCATGTATAATGTCATTTCTGCCATCACGTCTACTGTCAGTTCTGCGGTTATGTCTGTCATCACGTCTTCTGTCACGTCTGTCATCACGTCTACTGTCACGTCTACTGTCAGTTCTGCCATCACGTCTGCCATTACATTTACTGTCACTTCTACCGACATCACAATGAAAATAATACATAAATAAAATAAAAAATAAAATGCACAGACCAAAGGAAACTTCTAACTAACAGGACATCATTGTGCCACCGGGCACAAAAAAAAGAAATCGTACCTTGCGTCCCAGCAGGATGACACAGATCCCAATTTTCCAGAACGTCCCAGAGTCAGAGCCTCTAACAACCAGCAGAGACAGCACATCTGCCGGTACACATGTTCCCTAAACAGGAACACAGAGCAGCAAGTTTGAACAGTTCTAATACAGCAGTGATTCATGGTTTAATGTTATTGTTTTCATACTAATGTCCACTTGTATTACGGATCCTCAATATAAAATAATATATAGTTTGTATAGGGATTTTTTTTCTCTGTGTAAATGACATAGGAAGGAGTCTCCAGTGCCAGACCTTGGATAAATCTTTTTACAGTTCTCAGTTAGCAGTGTTGGGAAGGTTGCTTTGGAAATGTATTACGTTACAGATTACATATTACACTATTCAAAATGTAATAAACTTTTCAATGACTTTATAAAAGTAATGTAACCACTAGGTTTCTACATTTGTCCACTAGGTGGCAGTCGGGGAGAAAATGGAAATTTAACTGTAATTTAATTACCTGTTTTTGTTTGCTGTTACTGTAACGGATTACTGTTACTTTTATTTTGTTATTAAATTAAATTACGTAACACTGTTACATGTAACTGGGGGCACGGTCGCTTAGTGGTTAGTGTGGTTCACCTCACACCGCCAGGGTCCGGGTTCGATTCCCGTCTTGGCCATGTGTGTGTGGAGTTTGCATGTTCTCCCCGTGCCTCAGGGGGTTTTTTCTCCGGGTTCTCCGGTTTCCTCCCGGTCCAAAAACATGCACGCTAGTTTGATTGGCACCTTGGAAAAATTGTCCCTAGTGTATGTAGTGAGTGTGTGTTTGTGTGTGTGTGTCGTGCGATGTGTTGGCATTCCATCCAGGGTGTGTCCTGCTTTAATGCCCATTAATACCCTGAGATAGGCACAGACTCCCCGTGACCCGAGGGAAGATCGGATAAAGCGGTTGAAGATGAATGAATGAATGAATGAATGAATGTCTCCATGACCTGAGCTCCATCGAGGATTTCTATACTTGATTACATTTATATGATGGATACGCTGATTTTAATCAACGGGTTGAAGCAAAAACAAACATCTACCCCTGCTTAAATTTCGAACGGCAGCACATTTTGGCAGAGGCGCATGTGGCACCATGGCGCGGATAAAAAATGCGGGGGAAAAAAATCCAGATAATAAAGAAAGAAGGCAAAAAAAAAAGAAGAGGTCTTGGTTAACTTCCACAATCAGATAACTGGTAAAGTTCGAGTCTTAGAGCAGGTCGTCTTTCTCTGCTAATATCGATATTAGCTAGTCACGAATGCTTTTAGCACTGTCGCCTGTCAGATCAACAAAGAAATGTTTGTCCTTGTGTTTATTTATTTTTCCGTTTCTTTTCTTTACGCTGATGCTCTTAGTAGGGGTGCGCTGCTCGCCTCTTTCTAACTCTCGGACTGAAATTGCGTCTCGCTCCGATGAATCGTCAACACAAAAGCCAACGCGTACGCCAAACACGCCTGAATAAAAGACCAGCAATTTCCCTGAAAGTGTTTTTTTTTTTTTTTTTTTATTTATTTTGTGAAATAATCTGAGACTGAGATATCTGCTGGAGGTTTCACCCCCCCATAAGTGATTTAGAGTGTGTGGGCACAAACGTGCACACACCACCACACACACACACACACACACAAACACACACACACACACACACACACACACATGCGACTATTTAAGAGCACAGCAATCAAATGCAACAACAAAACACCCACTGATGTTTTTAGCACAGCGTGAGCGGGACTATTGTGTAGGCTTGTGTAAAAAAAGAACGAGAGAGAGAGAGAGAGAGAGAGAGAAAGATGGAAAGACAAGAAAAATGATGAAGAAAAGAAAGGCAACTCAACAAACCATATGGGGAGAGGTTTTGAGAAAGACGATGGTGCACATGGGAGAGTCAGAAGATAGAAAGATAAATGATACAAAGATTGAAGGCAACAGTATTTAGGGTAAAAGTAGAAATTACATTAAGATTAAGGGCCTCACTCAGGGGTCCAGGAGTGTTCGACTGGAGTGTTCGATAGCTGCTATTACTTAAGTACCAAATAGCATGGGGTTGAGTTAAAGCCCAGATCCACTCTGTAAAATATGACTCCAGTAAAAAAAGTGAAAGAAAAGCATTTGACTTAAGTATTAAAGTACTATGATTTATTACAGATTATTCATTCATTCATTTTCTACCACTTTATCCGATCTTCCCTCGGGTCACGGGGAGTCTGTGCCTATCTTAGGCGTCTATGGGTATTAAGGCAGGATACACCCTGGATGGAATGCCAACCCATCACCGGACACACACACTCACACACATTCATACACTAGGGACAATTTTCCAAGGTGCCAATCAACCTACCGTGCATGTTTTTGGACCGGGGGGAGGAAACCGGAGAACCCGGAGAAAAACCCCCTGAGGCACGGGGAGAACATGCAAACTCCACACACACATGGCCTAGACGGGAATCGAACCCGGACCCTGGAGGTGTGAGGCGAACATGCTAACCACTAAACCACCGTGCCCCTTATTACAGATTATTGGTTTATTATCATTTTAGTCACAAGACTCTTTGTTTAATCCACCCAGATTATGTGAAAAGACTCTGAACATAAAAATCTATTAATAGTATGATATTAATGACTCATTACAATAATCATGAGCCCAAAACCTTCTTTTCAACTACTTAAAACAAATCAAGCAAATAAGGTCACTGGTGTTGTGGTGAGTCCGAGTCAGGATTTTCACCCATCGTTTATTCCACCAAGAATCACCAAGCTGCCACTAGTGGGCCCCTGAGCAAGTCCCTTAACCCTCAACTGCTCAGTATGAAGTCGCTGTGGATGAGGGCGTCTGCTAAATGTATGTTAATGATAAGTGGATACCACTAAGCGCCAATATAAACCAGTTAAAAACAGAACGCTCGCTACACTGATTGGTGGTTTGCTGCACGTTTGACGCATTTATAAATAAAAATATTTACAAATAAAAAGGAACGACTGATTTGACAAAATGCAGTAAAAAGTAAGAGACTTTAAATTGAGTGAAGTTCTCTCCAAACATTTAAAAAAACAAAAAAGTTGAACACAATGAAAGGGAAAGAATTGTAGCTAAAAAAGATGCATAAACAAAAAAAGAGAGAGAATGTAAAAAAGTTAGGAAATGAAGGAGACAAAATGGAAGGAAATGAAAAGAAAGCGAAAAGAAGAGGAAAAAAGCAAAAGAAGAGAAAGGAATGGGAAAAGAAGGAAAAAAAGGTAGGATAAAAGAAGAACACACAGAGAAAAGGAATTTTTGTGAAATCAAATAGGAAAAGAGAGGGAAATGAACAATAAAGGAAATGAAATCAACCAGAAAGAAAAAGAAGAACGGTAGGAAAAGAGAGGGACAAAATGAAAAGGCAAAAAGAAAAAAGGGAAGAGTAGAGGAAATTGTTAAAGGAGAGATGCATGACAAAAAGACATGAAGTAAATAAACAAACAACAGCAAGACAAAAAGGATTAAGAGAGCCAGAAAAAGAGATAGACAAATGAAAGAAGGAAATGAAAAAGCAAGAGAACAACAACAAAAAAAGGAAATGAATAGACAAAAAGGAAAAGTAGTAGAATAGAAAGAAAAAGAAGAGAAAGAAAACGAGAAAAATATATAGGGTAAAATGGGAGGGACAAAGGAAAAGGAAAGTAAAATGAAGGAAAGTGAAGAAAAAAGAAGAGAAAGCAAAAGGGGGAAAAGGAGAGGAACAAAAGGAAACAAGAAAGGAAACAGAATCAATCAGTAAAAGTGAAAAGGAATATACGGAAAGGATTGAAGCATAGGAAAGAAGGAAATGAAAGAAAGAAGAGAGAAAAAAAATATTCAAAGAAAGTGAACCAAAAAAAGATGTATAAAAGGAAAGATTGTGAAAAAAACAGTAAAGAGAGAGAGAGAGAGAGAAAAAAGAGAGACAGAATTTATGGAAAGATGAAAAGAGGTAATAAACGAATAAATGAGAATGATTAGGAAGATGAAAAACAGAGCGAGAGAACGAGAGAGAAGTTTGGATGGAATCTCACTCTGATAGCAGATGTGGCTGATCCGAAGTCAGTGATTGGTGGACGGGAGTAAAGGGACGAAGTCTTTGGTCCCGCCTCCTGTTGCGCCCTCTCCAGGATGTTGAGGGAACTCTGGAATGGACAGATATTCTGAGATAGAGAGATTCAGTCATTCCCATAATGACACATCTGGTATTTGAGAGCGAACTCTACCTATCTTCGTCAGAGTCGGAGGTGGGAGAGGGATGATGAAGTCCGGCAAGTCTCTTTTCTTCTTTTTTCCTCCTCTTTTCATTTTTTTGCTCTTCCTGCTCTTTGAGGAGTTGAAAATAGCTATTTCCCTGCCTGACTGCTGTGACCAGCTGCCTGAGGGACAAATAATAATACACATTACTTATCTTCCTAAATAGGATTCCCTCAAAAACACTGCTCTAGATAGAATATTCATTCATTCATCCATTCATCTTCTACCGCTTTATCCGATCTTCCCTCGGGTCACGGGGAGCCTGTGCCTATCTCAGGCGTCTATGGGCATTAAGGCAGGATACACCCTGGATGGAATGCCAACCCATCACAGGACACACACACACACACACATTCATACACTAGGAGGGCCAATTTTCCAAGGTGCCAATCAACCTACCGTGCATGTTTTTGGACCGGGGGGAGGAAACCGGAGAACCCGGAGAAAAATCCCCTGAGGCACGGGGAGAACATGCACAAACTCCACACACACATGGCCGAGACGGGAATCGAACCCCGACCCTGGCGGTGTGAGGCGAACGTGCTAACCACTAAGCCACGGTTCCCCCTAGATAATAATATATATATATATATATATAGATAGATATCTATAACTAGATATAATTCGCAATGTGAACACACACACACACCACACACACTGAACACACACCACACACACACACACACACACACACACACACACACACACACACACAGAATTCAACCGTATACAGTGGTGTGTTCTTCATGAAACATTAACACACACCAACACGACATTGTTCATCAAATACCTCCACTATACAAGAAAAAAGAGGAGGGGAAAAGGGTTAAAGGTAGAGATAAAAGAAAGGAAATAATAAGACTGACGAGAAAGGAAAAAAAAAGAAGAGAAAAAAGGTAATAGAAGGAAATAAAAAGAAGAGATAAGAAATGGAAGGAAAAAAAGGCAGAAAAAGAGAGGGCCGAAATAAAAAGAAAAGTAAAGGACAGGTAACAAGAGGAACGAGGGACAAAGGGGAAAGGAAGAAAGAATTTAATGAAAGGGAAAAAAAAAGAAGAGAAAGCACAGGGACAAAAAAGGGAAATGGGAATGAAAGAAAAAGAAGAAACAAGGAAAGAAAGGGACCAAATGAAAAGGAAAGGGCGGAAAGAGAAGAGAAAATTAAGGGATGGAATAAGAAAGAAATGAAAGGAAAGGGAAGAAATGGGGGGAAATGAAAAGTTTAGGAAAAGTGAATAAGAAAAAAAAAATCATGAAATAAAGAAATGAAAATAAGTCAATGGACGAAAAACGAGTGTTGACGGATGATCCGCTCACACACACACACACACACACACACACACACACACACACACACACACACACACACACACACACACACACACAATTACCACATTACACACACACACACAAACTTCACAATTATCATCAAACTTCACAACAACAACAACAATATAATTCATCAAACACCAACAATAAACACAACATTCATCCTCAGACATGTTAACATTAGAAATGACGAGTCAGTATTCAATACTCCTCATAAATACAAACAATACAAAACACTACCAAAGTGAAGTTTTGATTGCGAAAGACTTTTTCTTTGTGGAATATTAGACCTCACGCTGCGAAAGTCATCTTTCCCCGTCAAAGCCAAGCAAAAAATTCCCAGCAATGTGCAGTGCGGATAATAAAAAGCCAAATGAAAGCTGGAGGTAAAGAAAGCGGCGACCCACATACACAGTACAAACCCGGTCTGTTATGACGGGATGTAAAAAATAAATAAATAAACAAACAAATAAATAAATAAAAGCCAGCCACAGTAATTGTGTTTTCCTTCTTTAAAATGCCAGACCACCCCAGCTTTGGCATGCATAATTCACCATTGTGGAATCTATCAGTGACTGTCATAAATGTCATACAGTTTGTGATACCCAGAGAAGGAAAGAGAGGGAAAAGAGAGAACGAGAGAGAGAGAGCGAGAGAGAGAGTGAGAGAGATGATTGCTGAGAAACAGTGTTTTATTCTCCCACATGGACAGACAAAATGCCCGCACTGATGCCTGCCAGGCGTACACCATAAAAAACACAACTCCAGAGAGAAGAGGGCTCGAGAATGGGAGCTATAAAATAACCTGCAATTAATGCTTGTGGCTGAATGCTGGTGTTTAAAGTGAACGTTGGTGTTTATAAGGGAAATGGTGGTGTTTATATGGGAAATGGTGTTTAAAGAGGAATGTTGGTGTTTATATGGGAAATGGTGTTTTTGATGTAGAATGTTATGTGTTTGGGAAATGTGGGAAATGGTGGTGTTTATATGGGAAATGGTGTTTTTGATGTAGAATGTTATATGTGTTTATATGGGAAATGGTGGTGTTTATATGGGAAATGGTGTTTTTGATGTAGAATGTTATATGTGTTTATTTGGGAAATGGTGGTGTTTATATGGGAAATGGTGTTTAAAGAAGAATGTTGGTGTTTATATGGGAATGGTGTTTTTGTGGGAAATGGTGGTGTTTATATGGGAAATGGTGTTTTTGATGTAGAATGTTATATGTGTTTATATGGGAAATGGTGGTGTTTATATGGGAAATGGTGTTTTTGATGTAGAATGTTATATGTGTTTATTTGGGAAATTGGGTTTATAAATGTTTTTGTGGTGTTTATGTGTTTATGGGAAATGGTGGTGTTTATATGGGAAATGGTGTTTTTGATGTATTTGGGAATGGTGTGTTTTATGGCATGTGTTTATGTGTTTATATGGGAAATGGTGGTGTTTATATGGGAAATGGTGTTTTTGATGTAGAATGTTATATGTGTTTATGTGGGAAATGGTGGTGTTTATATGGGAAGTGGTGTTTTTGATGTAGAATGTTATATGTGTTTTATGGGAAATGGTGTGTTTATATGGGAAATGGTGGTGTTTATATGGGAAATGGTGTTTTTGATGTAGAATGTTATATGTGTTTATACGGGGAATGCTGGCTGTGATGGAGTATATTGGTGTTTTTTAGGGACAATCTTGGTGTTTGGTGGTAAATGCTGGTGTTTTTAATGGCAATGTTGGTGTTTGATGGAGAATGTTAGTTTTTATATGGGAGATGTTGGTGTTTGTAAGGAGAATGTTGGTATTTTGTGGTGAATCTTGGTGTTTGATGGAGAATGTTAGTGTTTATATGGGAAATGTTGGTGTTTGATGGAGAGTGTTAGTGTTTATATGGGGAATGCTAGTGTTTGATGGATAGTGTTAGTGTTTATATGGGGAATGCTAGTGTTTGATGGAGAGTGTTAGTGTTTATATGGGGAATGTTAGTGTTTGATGGTTTATAGAATGTTACTGTTTGTGTTTATTGTTTATATTGGGAAATGTTAGTGTTTGATGGAGAATGTTAATGTTTATATTGGGAATATTGGTGTTTGATAGAGAATGTTAATGTTTATATTGGGAATATTGGTGTTTGATGGAGAATGTTAATGTTTATATTGGGAATATTGGTGTTTGATGGAGAATGTTAATGTTTATATTGGGAATATTGGTGTTTGATGGAGAATGTTAGTGTTTATATGGGATGTTAGTGTTTGGAGAATGTTGGATTTTGTGTGATATTGGTGTTTGATGGAAGGCTGGTGTTTTTTATGGAGAATGTTAGTGTTTATTGGGAAATGTTTCTGTTTGATGGAGAGTGTTAGTGTTTATATTGGGAATATTGGCCTTTGATGGAGAATGTTGGTTTTTATATTTGGAATATTGTCGTTTTATGGAGAATGCTAGTGTTTATATAGGAAATGTTGGGCGTGATAGTGAACATTGATGTTTTTAAGGACAATGTTGGTGTTTCATGGTGAAACCATGGTGGTATTTATAAGAGGGATGTTGGTGTTTTAATGAGAAATATTGTTGGCTGATGGAGAATGTTAGTATTTATATGAGGACTGTTGGTGTTTTCATCGAGAATGTTAGTGTTTATATGGGAAATGTTAGTGTTTATATGTGAAATGTTAGTGTTTAGACTGTGATGTTAAATATTTATGTTCTTAAAGAGAACGTTGCTGTTTGATTATGACTTGAGGTGTTAGTGAATAGTGAATGTTGGCGTAGCTGACAGTGAATCCTAATGATTGATGGGAAAAAACACCTTTCACATCATTAAACAACCATGAAAAAACCTTGAAGAAAAAACATATAAAGGGAAACAAACGTAGACACTGGCCCTGGAATGTTTTCCAACAAGTGTTTATCACTAGTGTGTTAGATGCTCTTATTTCCAGAGAGGTAATGGTTGACAAGGCTGACATTCTGCCTTGACACTGAATAGCTAAATGTTTCTGAAATCGGGTTTAAAAGTCCCTGAACAGACAAGCCATCCATTTTTTATGCCCTAAGCATTGCGGGGCTTAGCGCTTTATTTCTAGCTATTATGCCTATACTTTCAAAGGCCATTACACTTTCATTTTCGCCAGAGCGTTCATCTTAAGAACGGTTTGAGCTGTAATAATTGGCTGACGGCTGTTTCTTTAAACTCAGGAGGCCTTGAATCAAAAGAGGAGAAAATTTCACGCGCCATAAAGAAAAGTGGCAAATCCCTGCAGTAGGCAAGCGACAACAAACACCATTCCTACAAAAACTCTGGGCTGCTGATTATTTTTATCCTCCAGTGTCTGTAGTGAGCGCTAAATTCGGCTAAATTAATCATGCTAACTGAATGCAGGTGAAACAACCTCGAGCGCCATAGATGCTTCCAGAGGTTGTCAGCGTCTCCTCTTTTCCGAGACCGTGGCCTTTTCAGGGGCAAATCCTGAGAGAGAGAGAGAGAGAGAGAGAGAGGGAGAGAGAGAGAGAGAGAGAGAGAGAGAGAGAGAGGAGAGGAGGGAGAGAGAGAGAGAGAGAGAGAGAGGGAGAACAAGGAAAATCATAGCAGCTTAAATTAAAAATGCTGTAAAATGCATGAGGCTTGTTCTTTGTTGGATTACAAAGATAACGGCCCTGGATTCTTACGCCGTATAAAAAGTCTGTCTAGAATAATGAATGAATGAATGTCATTAGGATTTTTTGGGGATGTATTTACTGCAGTGCTATATAAATAAATAACAAATGGTAAATAAGAAAGAAGCATAATGTTCTATTCCTCATTTAGTCCCATTCGGCTCTTTATAACATGTCCCACTCTTCTGGGAAGAAATTCCACTCGATTGTTGTGGATATTTGTGGTGCTCATCACGTTGACGTTGTTTGGTGGTGAATGCTGGTGTCTTTAATAGCAATGTTGGTGTTTTGTGGTGAATCTTGGTGTTTGATGGTAAAGGCTGGTGTTTTTTAAGAGGGATGTTGGTGTTTTTATGGGAAAACTTTTTTGATGGAGAGTGTTAGTGTTTATATTGAGTGTTTTGGAATGTTAGTGTGTTTATGGGGAATTGGTGTTTTGGGATGTTGATGTTTTTATGGGGAATGTTGGTGTTTGATGGAGAGTGTTAGTGATTATATGGGGAATGTTAGTATTTGATGGAGAGTGTTAGTATTTATATTTGGAATGTTAGTGTTTGATGGAGAGTGTTAGTGAGGTTTATATGGGGAATGTTAGTTTATTGATATTTGATGTTTGATGGAGAGTGTTAGTAGTTTATATTTGGGGAAATGTTAGTGTTTGATGGAGAATGTTAGTGTTCTTATGGAAATGTTACTGTTTGATGGAGAGTGTTAGTGTTTATATGGGGAATGTTGGTGTTTGATAGAGAGTGTTAGTGTTTATATGGGGAATGTTAGTGTTTGATGGAGAGAGTTAGTGTATATATGTGTTAGTGTTTTATGGGATGTTAGTGTTAGTTGTATTTTAGGTTATGGGGATGTTAGTGTTTATATTGGCGCTGGTGTTTAGTGGAGAACTTTAGTGTTTATATGGGGAATGTTAGTGTTTTGTTGGAGATGTTAGTGTTTATGGGAATGTTTGATTCTTTATGGAGAACTTGTGTTTTATTTGGGGTGTTGGTGTTTTTATATGGAGAATGTTGGTGTTTGATGGAGAATGTTAGTGTTTATATTGTGGAATATTGGTGTTTTCTATGGAGGTTGGTTGTTTGATGGAGAATGTTAGATGGGGAGTGTTGGTGTTTATGGGGGAATGTTGGTTGTTTGTTGGAGAGTGTTAGTGTTTTATGGAATGTTGGTGTTTGATGGAAGAGTGTTAGTGTTTATATGGGGAATGTTGGTGTTTGTTGGAGAATGTTGATGTTGTTTTATGGGAAATTGTTGGTGTTTGATGGAGAGTGTTAGTAGTAAAGTTAGTGTTTATAGGGGAATGTTAGTGTTTGATGGAGAATGTTAGTGTTTATATTGGGAATATTGGTGTTTGATAGAGAGTGTTAGTGTTTATATGGGGAATGTTTGATGGAGAGTTAGTGTTTGATGGAGAGAATGTTAGTGTTTGGGGAATAGTGTTTTTGGAATGAGTGTTTATATTGATGTTTGATGGAGAGTGTTAGTGTTTATATGGGGAATGGGGTTAGTGTTTGTGGTGTTAGTGTTATATGGTGGAGAATGTTGGTGTTTGATGGAGAATGTTAGTGTTTATATTGGGAATTTTGTGTTTGATTTGGACTGTTAGTGTTTTAGTGTTTATGTTAGTGTTTGTTGGAGTGTTTATGTTGTTGGTGTTTGGGAATGGAGGTTTTTTTAGTGTTATTGATTGTTTGTTGTGTTTTGATGGGGAGAATTTGTTAGTTTTTGTTTATGGAGTTTGTTAGTGTTTATTGGGGAATGTTAGTGTTTGATGGAGAATGTTAGTGTTTTATATGGAATTTTATTTTGTATTGTTTGTTAGTGTTATGTGTTTATATTGGGAAGTGTTGGAAGGTGTTTGATGGGATGTTTGATGGAGAATGTTAGTGTTTATATTGGGAATGTTGGGGAATGTTGGTGTTTGTTGGAGAATGTTAGTGTTCTTATGGAAATGTTACTGTTTGATGGAGAAGTGTTAGTGTTTATATGGGGAATGTTGGTGTTTGATGGAGAGTGTTAGTGTTTATATGGGGAATGTTGGTGTTTGATGGAGAATGTTTTGTTTATTTATGGAATATTTGGTGTTTGATGTTTAGTGTTTGATGGAGAATGTTAGTGTTTATATTTGGAATATTGGTGTTTGATGGAGAATGTTTTTATATGGGGAATGTTGGTGTTGGTGATCTTTCTTTCTTTCTTATTAGCTGTGTGAATTCTGTCATTTTTCTTTCTAATATGCTGTTTTTCTTTCTTTCTTTCTTTTTTTTCTTTTCTTTCTTTCTATCTTTCTTTCTATTAGCTGGGTGATTTCTATAATTTTTCTTTCTAATATGTTTCCTTTCTTTCTTTTCTTTCTTTCTTTCTTTCTTTCTTTCTTTCTTTCTTTCTTTCTTTCCTTTCTTTCTTTCTTTCTTTCTTTCTTTTTAATAACCTGTATGATTTCTGTCATTTTTCTTTCTAATATGATCTTTTACTTTCTTTCTTCTTTCTTTTTTTCTTTTTTCTTTTTTCTTTCTTTCTTTCTATCTTTCTTTCTTTCTTATTAGCTGTGTGATTTCTGTCATTTTTCTTTCTAATATGCTGCTTTTCTTTCTTTCTTTCTTTCCCTCCTTCTATTTAGATCGTCCACTCTAAACTAGTGTTACACGATATACTGGTACTAAAAAAGCTATTGCAATTCCCTTCTTTTAAAAACAATTGATTCTTCATTTTATTTGTGCCGGTACTCGACGGCTGATGACATTTTGTAAAAATTACGATTGATTTTATATGTGTATATGTATTTTTAGTCAATTGTGAACATTGGGTGTTAATTAATAAAAAAATTAAAAAGTGTCTTGTTTTTTGCGATAGTATTGATTTGTTATTGGTATCATGATATTTAATCTAGGAATTGTGTCGAACACGTTATGCAAATTAACTTTGACGGCCCTAATTGTATTAACCCGTGATTAATGATTACTACGTGAGTGATCTGCTTCTTCACTCTGTTTTGTGTTGGTGAATAAACGAAACCTGAACAACAAAGACCAAAAAAGAACGAATGAATAAAGAAACGTTCAGTGCATCCACTCACGCTTCCGAAATGTCCCCTGAATTACACCTACTAGCTACTTACACCTACTACATCTGTTACAGTTAGAGTATTAAAAACATGAAAAGTATAAATTTGTATGTATATAAGTATGTGTTTAATTGCCTATATATATATATATATATATATATATATATATATATACATACATACATATATGTATATAGGGGCATGGTGATTTAGTGGTTAGCACGTTCGCCTCACACCACCAGGGTCCGGGTTCTCCCCGTGCCTCATGGGGTTTTTCTCCGGGTTCTCCGGTTTCCTCCCAGTCCAAAAACATGCACGGTAGGTTGATTGGCACCTTGGAAAATTGTCCCTAGTGTATGTATGTGTGTGTGAATGTGTCCTGTGATGGGTTGGCATTCCATCCATGGTGTATCCTGCCTTAATGCCCATAGACACCTGAGATAGGCACAGACTCCCCGTGACCCGAGGGAAGATCGGTTAAAGCGGTAGAAGATGAATGAATGAATGAATATATATATATATATATATGTATATATACAGGAACTCACTGAACTCACCTCTTCACATAGTTCTGACTAGAACATAACTTCTTTCTTTCTTTCTTCCTTTCTTTCATCCATATATTCCAAAGCCATTAGTAGGTCACTCCAAAGTCCAAAGTGCCCAAAGTGCAACATTGAAGGTAGAAGTAGGAGAAGCTCCTCATTTAATTAATTGCCACTGCTTTAATTATCCAAATGTTTCACATCTCTCCACCACATATTCATGTATTCATTAGCCTCAGCGCTGACTCATGATGACCTCATACCTTATTTTGTTACAAAGAGTCTTGAGGGGTCGAGCGACACACACACACACACACACACACACACACCTTAATCTGCTGTATAGATGTCTATTTGTGGTGCCTTCAACAACAACAGAAAAGCCCAGCAGTGCTGATTCGGGTTTGTGTTCACCTGTGATATTCCTGACCCGTTTGCTCATAAGGACAACAGTGTTGTTTTCTTGCTTACACACATTAAATAAAAAAACAAACACATGATATCATTTCACATTAGGATGATAGAATTGTTTAATTAAATCCATACTTGATATGAACAGGAAACTGCAGATACTCATTATACATGTACATGCGGTACTGTACTGTTCGCCCCATAACCCTGCCACCAGGCGAAATCCGCCTCCATCACTGCTGTCATGTTACTGAATAAAATAACATTCCCCGGGATGAACCAAAGGCCTTCTGCGTGATAAATGTGTGTTCCTGCAGACAGAGGTATCTCCTCTGGATGCTGTGTCTCTCCTGTCCTCGCTGCCCCCCCGTTTCCCTCTCTCTGATAGATGATCCTATTTGCAGTAAATCTGCTCATGTTCAACATCACAGCCTAGAAAACACTGCAGCTTTCTTTCCACTGATCACAAACAGTGCGTTAAAGTGTGCTGGAAGTGTGCGCAGTGACACACACACACACACACACACACACACACACACACACACACACACAGGTGTGTAACAATAGTGAGTGTGTATCATGTCACCTGGTAAAGCGACAGATTCTGTGCAGAAAATAAATGCTGGAAAAAATACATTTATTCGAATCAGGAGATTTTCCACAGATGTATCTGGATATAAATTTCTTTCCTGCTTTCTTTCTTTCTTTCTTTCTTTCTTTCTTTCTTTCTTTCTTTCTTTCTTTCTTTCTTTCTTCTTTCTTTCTTTCTTCTCTTTCATTCTTTGTTATTTGCTGTTTTCTTTTTTTCTTTCTTTCTTTTTTCTTTCTTTCTATCTTTCTAACTTGCTGTTTTCCTTCTCTTTCATTCTTTCTTATTTTCTATTTTGTTTGTTTTCTTTCTTTCTAATTTGCGGTTTTTCTTCTCTTTCATTCTTTCTTATTTTCTATTTTGTTTGTTTTCTTTCTTTCTAATTTGGCGGTTTTTCTTCTCTTTTTTTTTTTTTTTTTCTTTTTCTTTTTCTTTCCTTCTTTCGAGTTTTCCTTTTCTTTTTTCTTTCTTCTTTCTTTCTTTCTTTCTTTCTAACTTGCTGTTTTCCTTCTCTTTCATTCTTTCTTATTTTCTATTTTGTTTTCTTTATTTATTTCGTTCTTTCTTTCTTTCTTTCTAATTTGCTGTTTTTCTTCTCTTTCATTCTTTGTTATTTGCTGTTTCTTTCTTTCTAATTTGCTGTTTTCCTTCTCTTTCCTTCTTTCTTATTTTCTATTTGTTTTCTTTCTTTATTTCTTTCTTTCTTTCTTTTCTTTCTCTTCTTTCTTTCTTTCTTTCTTTCTTATTAGCTGTTTGATTTCTTTCATTCTTTCTTTCTAATATGCTATTTTTCTTTCTTTCTTTCTTTTGTTTATTTTTTCTTCCCATTTTATGTTCTTTCTTACATGCTTACTCTCCTCTTTCCCTCTATTTAGACTCACACTATCTCTTTTTGAAAGAACAAAGTGCTCCATTTATCCATGTTTATGGTAACAATGAACACTCGATACACTTTATTGAACACAATACAGATATGATTGCGAAAACAGAATATCAGATTTAAAAAAAAAGATTCATATTATGTACCTCCTTCATTTGCTTTTCCTCGAGCTGAAACATGCGTCCAAACACCTGCTTGTGCTTGTGGTGGAATTTCTTGCAGGATTCCTCCTCCCGGTTCAGCCCGGTGAATAAACGGCTTATTCCTCACCAGCTGCTCGAGGTCCAGACTCTGGCACGGCTGCAGTGTCTGCTTTCTAATCCGGAACACTGGAAATGCTTCAAGTTTTGAAATCAGAAGAGCATATTAACTACAGAGTGCATGGAGTACATGAGGCCAAACGGCTCCGCAGTGCACATGCAGAGGTAAAATGGCTCGGGGTCCTGTTGTGTGTCTCGTCTCCAATAGCAACAAGGCCATTACAAACCGGTTAGAGTGGAGGAAAAAAAAATACTTTCCTCTGTCCAGGGGTTAAAGTGCTCAGTGTGGTTTTATATTACTGAGAAACAGCTTATTTACAGAAATGTACAGCATAAAAGCTGACTGGAATATTATTCCCTTTATTTCAATTATATAAACTCTATAGAAGGGGGCTACGGTGGCTTAGCATGTTCGCCTCACACCGACAGGGTCCGGGTTCGATTCCCGTCTCGGACATGTGTGTGTGGAGTTTGTGCATGTTCTCCTCGTGCCTCAGGGGGTTTTTCTCCGGGTTCTCCAGTTTCCTCCCCCGGTCCAAAAACATGCACGGTAGGTTGATTGGCACCTTGGAAAATTGTCCCTAGTGTATGAATGTGTGTGTGTGTGTGTCTTGTGATGTGTTGGCATTCCATCCAGGGTGTATCCTGCTTTAATGCCCATAGACGCCTGAGACAGGCACAGACTCCCCGTGACCCGAGGGAAGATCAGATAAAGCGGTAGAAGATGAATGAATGAAAAAACTCTATAGAAACAAAAGTATTGGGACACCCGACTATTCCAACACAATTATGTGGAACATCTTGGGGCATCAAAATGTCCCTTCATTAAAACCAGATCCAGCATGACAATGATCCTGTTCAGAAAAACCAGCTCCATGAAGACATGCTTCACATGGGTGCGAGTGAAAGAGTGAAAGATCTCCTGCTATAAAGCTCCAAACCTAATGAACACTTGACTTTATGAACACCTAAATGAATCTTGACTCTTATGGAACATCTTCCCAGATGATTATAGATTACTATAAGAGCAAATGGGGACTAAATGTGAAATGAGATGTTCAAAATGCACATTCCAAACGTATGGTCAGGTGTCCACAAACTTTTGGTCCTATAATTATCATCCAAACGCTCTCTCCATTGTGCAATAAAATAAAGAAAAAGAGTAATGTAAAGAGTAATATCATATTATAACTTAATAACTTAATATAATATTAAGAGCAATATAATAATATAACATAAACTTCTTGTACGTCGCCGTGGCTAAGGGCGTCTGCTAAATATTGCAAATGTAAATGTAAATAATATTCTACTCAAGGAAAACATGCAATAACACATTTCAAATTATTTTGAACTCCTTAGCCACAAACACCAGCAAAGGCAAAAATCAGTATTTCATGTACAATCATCAAAATAAATAGTAAATAGTAAACAATTTTAAAAAGCTGGGACGCTGTAAAATGGAAATAAATATTAAATTCACTGATTTGAAAATATGGGCACGGTGGTTTAGTGGTTAGCACGTTCGCCTCACACCGCCAGGGTCCGGGTTTGATTCCCGTCTTGGCCATGTGTGTATGGAGTTTGTGCATGTTCTCCCTGTGCCTCAGGGTTTTTTTCTCCGGGTTCTCCGGTTTCCTCCCGGTCCAAAAACATGCACGGTAGGTTGATTGGCACCTTGGAAAATTGTCCCTAGTGTATGAATGTGTGTATGAATGTGTGTGTGTTTGTGTCCTGCGATGGGTTGGCATTCCATCCAGGGTGTATCCTGCCTTAATGCCCATAGACGCCTGAGATAGGCACAGACTCCCCGTGACCCGAGGGAAGATCAGATAAAGCGGTAGAAGATGAATGAATGAATGAATGATTTGGAAATCACAAAAATGTACCATTTTAAGGAAAACATTTTTTTTTCAAAATTACCATATATTTATCTTAAAATTGTACATTTCCTCACTTTTCGACAAGCGGTATTGTGAAAATCATGAATCATTACATTTTGGTTTTTTTTACAATTTAAACAGTGGAACAGGGTTCTAGGGTTATTGTCCTGCTGGAAGTTGAACCCCTAATAGTTTTTTTTCCAGGATTGACCTGTATTTATCTCCATCCATCTTCCTATCAACTCTGATCAACTTCCCGATTCCTAAACCATCCCCACAGCTTCCTGCTGCCACCACCATGTTTCAGTGTTGGGTTCCACATTTTGCTTTTAGGCAAAAAAGTTAAACAGCACCTACTTCCACATGTTTGCTATGTTCTCTAAATGGCTTATGGCAAACTGAAAATGGGACTTATTAGTGTTTTTTTTGGTGAACAATGGCTTCTTGGCATTCTTCCATAACAGCCATATTGTTCTATGGACAGACACTCTCACCTGAGCTGTGGATCTCTGCAGATCCTCCAGAGGTACCATGATCCTCTTGGCTGCTTCTTGCATCAATGTTCTCATTACCAGCTCAGTTCAGCTCCCAGGCCATGTCTTGGTAGACTAGCAATTGTATTGTTAGCAATACTCTTGGATTGATATGTGCTCCAAAAGATGGGTTGGTGGTAGCTCAGTGGTTAAGGTGTTGGCCCTTGAACCAGAAGATGGTAGGTTCAAATCCCACCACCACTAAGCAGCCACTAGTGGGTCCTTGAGCAAGACCCTTAACCCTTAAGTTGCTCTGGATAAGGACAACTGCCAAATGCTGTTTATGCTTACTAATGTTCTCTAACAAACACTTGAGGCCTCCACAGAACAGCTGTAATTATACTTTAAGCACACACAGGTAGACTCTAATTAGTAATGAGATGACTTGGGAAGGCAGTTGATTGCACTGGATTGGACAGTGTATACACACACACACACACACATAAACATGTTGTCCAAAATATATAATAGTAGTGCAATAAAAAAAAAGGTCTGAATTAAAAATAGGGATCCAGAAACTCCACCTGTTACATTCTCTCCTGAAAATGACCCTGCCACATGGCCTGGGTGATCCCACAAAGGGGATGAAAACTTGGCTTCTGCTTAGTCGTTGTCATAGCCTTTATGCCAAACCAAATTTCACAGTTAATTAACTAGCATGCGGCTCCTGCTCGCAGTTGTCGTGATCTCTGTAGCATGCTAATGATCACCGCTAAGTGACAAAGCTCATCTCGGTGTTAGCCGGAGATCACGCTGGACGCCGTGCCTCATCTCTCAGTCATTTGCCGTTTTCCCTTTAACGTCTATAAATATCTCAGAATTAGCATCAATAGCAACAGTGTGGCAACAGCTCCTGCTCGCTCTCAGTCACCAAAGCCATAAATTCTTCGCTCTCAGCATCAGCAGAGCTACTCGGGACGTGCTAAAAGGCCCGGGAGAGGCGTATATAAGGAGGTGAGAGGAAATCCACTAGCAGCATTCTGCCTCCGAGAAAGACACGGTGAGCAAACCTAACCAAAGTTTCACCATGGAGGAAACCATCACCAAGTCTACCGTCGCCAAGGATGAGACGCTGATGTGTCGGGAACCCCAGTTGCGCCCTCTGGGTTGCGGCTGGCAGCCCAGTCTGCTCTACAACCAGCACTTCGGCCTTCCTCCCTTCATGGACTTCAGGGATCTGAGCTGGATGGAGGGCATTTTTAGGAAGCTGCACACCTCATCCTGGCCTGGGTACTCCCAAGCACCTGGCTTCGCCCAACTCAGCCCGAAGATGCACCGCGAGGTAGGTGGCGGCATTTCCGAGGTGACGACCCAGCAGAACAAATGGACCGTGACCCTGGACGTGAATCATTTTGCCCCCGCTGACATCACGGTCAGAATTCAAAGTGGCTTCCTGGAAATTGAAGGTCAGTACAAAAGACTTCCTTAGAATTATCGAACGATGTTTTTTTTGTCGCCGGATATAGCTTTTATCGTTGATTTGTCACTGCAGGAAAACATAACGAGAGGCAGGATGAACATGGCTACATCTCGAGATTTTTCCTCAGGAAATACAAGTGAGTCTGCGATTGGCATCACAAAACTCATCGCCGCTGTAATCAGTGTTGCTTATACCATGTGTTTGACTTTGCGCCAGGCTTCCTGCTGGAGTCGAAGTACAGAGTTTACGCACGTGCATCACTGGAGACGGAGTTCTTACCATCGAGGCTGCGTTGCCAGACGTTGCAACACTGGGTGATGTTACGATCCCGATCCAGGCAGGTTCTCTAGAGTTCTTGCAGCTTATGTTGTTTTCGAATGAGTCCAATATTAGTTTATTGTATCCTAGATGGTGTAGAAAAGAGGCTTTAACATACAGGAAGAGTATTGTTACATCAATGAAATGCTACTTAATACAAATGAAGATACCGGTCTAATCATCTATTTAAATAAAATATGGAGGGTGTTTCAGGGACTCTAAATATGAGGGAATTTGGAGGGTGAGGGACTCTAGTGCTCAAAAATGACAAGTGGATAAACACCTCAAACTAGTTGGAACAATTTTTCAAGACCTTCGGAAAAGGACCTCCGGAAAGTCCGATTATTGGAGCCAAATCTTAAAACAAATTCCTATCACATGTTGTACGCTAGCCATGTTTCTAAATCAACCATCTTTTACACTTTTACAGTTACAAGCCATTCATTCATTCATTCATTCATCTTCTACCACTCTATCCGATCTTCCCTCGGGTCACGGGGAGTCTGTGCCTATCTCGGGCGCCTATGGGCATTAAGGCAGGATACACCCTGGATGGAATGCCAACCCATCACAGGACAAACACACACACATTCATACACTAGGGACAATCTTCCAATGTGCCAATCAACCTACCGTGCATGTTTTCGGACCGGGGAGGAAACCCGGAGAACCCGGAGAAAAACCCCCTGAGGCACGGGGAGAACATGCATACTCCACACACACACATGACCGAGACGGGAATCGAACCCGGACCCTGATGGTGTGAGGCGAACATGCTAACCACTACTCCACCGTGCCCCCTAGTTACAGGTCATAATTATCCAAATAACCAGAAGTGACTGAATAGAGTGATGTTTATACGATATAGAGACTGCTCCCATCCATTCCCACCCCCTACACACACACACACACACACAGCATTTCCTTTTAAAAACAAATATATTTCAAGCTCCTTGTTTTTTTTTGGCCTCAGGTGGAGATCGATTCACTGGTTTTAAAGGATCAATACCAAGATGGCGCCCATCCTGGGGTGGCAGGGACAGTAGATGGAGTCGGTCTTACTCGTGCAGGAAAGCCTGACGGCGCCATTTCAGGCCCTGATAAAAAGTTTCAAAAGACAAGTAGCCTAGCTGACGCTGCGGGAAGTGTGGAGGGAAAGGATGCCATGGGGAGCCAGCAAGATGGAGACATGACGGAGAAACAGAAACTAAGTGTAGCTGTAAGTGACCCTTTAATTTTATTTTAAGATCCATTATTTAAGTATCATTTATAAATACTATCATTATCTGTTGTTTAGCCAGAAAGCTAACCTGGATGTCGAGGCATCTTTGAGAAGTTAATCAGGATCATGTGTTCATAAACATCTCCACTCCTTCTTCTTCTGTGTATTAGGCTTCATCTGCAGCCAAAATAGAGGTGCTGGACTCCAAAAGCGATGCTCCTCAAGTTCCCCAAGCTCATGGAACGGTGATGTCTGAGAAGGAATTTGCGATCCAAGCAAAGAAAGAGAAAGAACAAATCCAAGCAGCAGGGATGGAAGGAGGCCTGCTGAGCTACAAGGCAGGGGGTCAGCTTTCTGCCACACAGGACGAGATCCCGATCAAGAGCATCAAACGGGCTGAAATGCAGGTGGCACATGTCAAGTAGATGAAGACAAGACGACTTGGAAGGATCGATAAAAGTGATTCTCTGCTTATTGTAGCCGATTCTTGAGTGATCGTTAGTTAGTTATCTGAAAACCAGTATGCTGTAACCTTGAAGCGCTAAATAAAACCAAAGCACATGAAAGTCCGATTCCTTTCTTTTTATTCCTGTATAAAGAGTACGGATTTATCATATCAGAGCAAACATTCATACATTCATCTTCTACCACTTTATCCTATCTTCCCTCGGGTCACAAGGAGTCTGTGCCTATCTCGGGCGTCTATGGGCATTGAGGCAGGATACACCCTGGATGGAATGCCAACCCATCACAGGGCACACACACACACACATTCACACACACATTCACACACTAGGGACAATTTTCCAAGGTGCCAATCAACCTACCGTGCATGTTTTTGGACCGGGGAGGAAACCGGAGGACCCGGAGAAAAACCCCATGATGCACGGGGAGAACATGCACAAACTCCACACATACATGGCCGAGACGGGAATCGAACCCCCGACCCTGGCGGTGTGAGGCGAACATGCCTCACCCTTGTCTATATATATATATATATATATATATATATATATATATATATATATATATATATATATATATATATATATATATATATATATATATAATATATATATATATTATATCTATATCTATTATTTATTTGTAAAGCTAAATAAATATCAAAAACTACATTTGAAATATGAATAGCAGCATTTAGAAAAAAAAATAAATGAATTTTCAACCTATTTTACACAGCCAGTCACTATATTCTACGACTCTAAACACACAAACAATTGAAGAGATACGATAATATCAAGCCATTTATATTTATGGTACTTGGTATAAACCTGTATTCACCACAATTATTATAATCTGATTTATACAGCTTGAGGGTTGAGGGCCTTACGCAAGGGCCAAAGAGTTGACAACACCCAGGCTACACAGCACAAGAATTATAGGATATATTTACATCTGTTCGATTTTTAGGAGTATCTACAGCGGAAAACTTAGAGATATCAGGCATATCAGCATTTCACTCGAGAGCAAAAGGAGTCAGTGAGTTTATCTTCAATCTTCTTCAGTTTTCATTCATTCATTCATCTTCTACCGCTTTATCCGATCTTCCCTCGGGTCACGGGGAGTCTGTGTCTATCTCAGGCGTCTATGGGCATAAAGGCAGGATACACCCTGGATGGAATGCCAACCCATCACAGGGCACACACACGCACATTCATACACTAGGGACAATTTATTTTTGGACCGGGAGGAAACCGGAGAACCCGGAGAAAACCACCCTGAGGTACGGGGAGAACATGCAAACTCCACACACACATGGCCGAGACGGGAATCGAACCCGGACCCTGGTGGTGTGTGTGAGGCGAACGTGCTAACCACTAAACCACCGTGCCCCCTAGTTTTAATTAATTATTCTATTTATCTTACACTCAACTCGCCCTTAATGTAAAACCGCAGAATGATTCGAAATCTTTACATCTTTTTTTTTGCAGTTTATACTTATATTGTATATATGTATATATATATACATTACATTAAAAGAAAAATACATGAAAGTAATAAGGAAGGTGTTATTTTTTTATTATGAGAATTGATTACAAACTGTATATTTACACCCAATAAAGTATCAGAAACACCAAAAGGTAAAATTTAGACAAAAATGTCAAAGCAATAGTGGATAAATTAAAAGGATAATAATTATTAAATATGTTTAGTTATAAAACACACTGTATCGCCAGGGTAAGAAAAAAAACCAAAACTCAACCCCACCACCCCCACCCTAAGAAACACATTGCCTGTGAAAAGCCTAGAAAACACCTAGTGGTTACACTTTTACGGTTTTTAAGAGACATTTGCATGTTCATTTTGTTTCCAGGCATTAACTTTTCCATTAACCAAAGAAATCTGTCCGGATGTTCCACTGCATTTCCTTAGCATGAAGAACAGTTTTTCACACGTCCGGATAGATCGTTCAGACGAAATACTTTGTAAAACTCTAAAAAGGTGTTCATCTCAGAGCAGTTCAGTAAGATTTAGGTGTAGTGACTGGGCAGAATGTGGATGCATTCCAATGAGCCACAGTCCAGACGGAATTGCATGGTGTTGAAGTATGGAATAGCAGCCATGTTGGTTCAGGATTCCTTTCACCAATAGAATGAGCAAGTCGTCCATCCATCAATTGCATGATGCGAAATGTGACATCATTACATGAATATCGTTTAATTTCATTGAATTTCGTTACATTGAATTTCATTCAAAACCAACTTTTTATTGCCTAAGGTGAAATTTTCATAGAAATGAACACAATGCAAGGACAGAGTTTGTTGCATAGGAACAAACAAGTGCCTCTCAAAAACAAACAAACAAAAAAAAAGACTAGGAGTTTCCATTAACAGGCACATTATAACACAATCTTTCTCTCAGAAACACACATACATACTGTAGGTATACACATACATACACATACACACTGCATTCTGTGTGTATGTAGAGTACGACACATCCCGGAATCGCCACTATGCAAATCCTCCTTTAGAAGCCGCACATAGATTCGGATAAATAGATGTTTTTTTTTTTTTTTGCTGTTGAAAGAAATTGAACTTTCCATCCTGGAGATATGTAGATTCTCATCATTGTACTTCATAAAAAAAAAAGCACATATAAATACATATAAAATGCTTGAATGCAAACAGGCAAAACAATTTCATAGTTATCCCATGGGTTAAATTAAATTACTACAGAAAGTTAGCTAATTTAGCTAGCCAAAGCTAAAACGAAAATGTGTATTATCATTATTATTTGGCATTTTTAATAATTACAAGTACATTGACCAACTGACTTAAATTAATTAGATATTAATAAACAAAAAAAAATGCTACAGATAATCCATTATTGCTAAGTTCTGTTGTGTCTATTCTTTCATTGGGAAATAATCTGGATTTTTTTTAGCAATAACCTGCAGTGTGAATGAATCTAGAATTGATCCAATAACACACTTCTCATTAGCATACTTGTTTGATTAATGTTGATTTTCTGGATGACTTGAAAATGAAACATTCTGTCAGGTCGAGGCACTGCGGTGCATAAGCATAAAGCTAGCAAAAGAAGAATTAGCTGTTATCTAGCTAATTTTCAAACTGGGAATACATTTAAGCAGCAAAATGTCATTTAAATTGCATGGCATTCGCATTATCTACATTATCAGTTATTCCAATAAAGCTTTTAAAAATATGTTTATATAATCATTTTTTACCTCATGATTAGCATAACAGTCAATATTTAGCCTTTGTGTCAATGTTGCTTGAATGTTTTTTTTTTTAACCCAATATCTGAAATATCAAGTCTTATTATTATTATTATTATTATTGGATGGCAATAAAAAAGCTGAGGTAAATGTGCTGGCAATATGCGATGGATAAGAATGTTAGCTAGTTGTATCAAGCTTGCATAGGATGTTTATTTTTTTTATAGCGAGCTAGCTAATGGGAATTCCATGGAAAACAGAAACAACAGGAAACCTGTTCTCACTTTGCCTTCATTTCTTCTAAACGATCCCTTTTAGCTAAGATTAGCATTCCTTTTCCTGATCTTTAGCTTTAAATAAAAGTAAATGAAATAAATATAGCATTTTTTTTCAATCTGCTAATGTGCAGTTTGTTCACTGACAAGTTTGCTAATTTAGCCAAATGCTAACTTATCCATGTGATTTGAGCTAGCATAAAATTCCAAGACGATACCGCTAGCTAAACAACTTAGCAACCAGGAAGAGCGGTACATTTATCCCAAATGTCGTCATTCATCCGAACTACAACTTTTTCCTAAAATGTAGAATTTTGGGAAAAAATTTTAGTGCATTGTAAACGACGTTGTGTTGCTCTTCCTGGTTGCTAAAGTCATCTTCATGTTAGTAACGCTGGGTTTTCACAATGTTTTTCAGATACATTTACATTAAACGATGTTTCAAGTTGGAAATTGTGGTAAGATTTTAGTACAAAATCATATCTCTCGCACCACACACACACACACACACACACACACACACACACACACACACACACACACACACACACACCCACCGGCTCAGAGGAATTTTAAGCCATGGAAGGTTCCTGTGGTTTGGTGTGTTCCTCCATGGGTTCAGCGGGAGCCTCGTTACTGTACAGGTAATATGGAGGAGTCTGCCTTGCCTCGATGATCAGAACTCCTTCAGGAGAAAGAGACGCAAACACTGTGAGGGGATCCACGTCCGCAGGGATCCTGCACAACACGAGAAAGAGAGAGAGAGAGAGAGAGAGAGAGAGAGAGAGAGAGAGAAATGATTTTAGTTGTCACTAAAGAACAATACAGTGCTATAAGTGACATTTTTTTAGTAAAAAAATAAGTATAGTATAAAAATAAAAAAGTTGTAGAACATAAGCACAAAATATGCACAATATTTCTCTCGGTTTCATGTCATTGTAATTTTATTTTTATATTTATTATCCCCGGGGGGCACGGTGGCTTAGTGGTTAGCACGTTCGCCTCACACCGCCAGGATCCGGGTTCGATTCCCGTCTCGGCCATGTGTGTGTGCAGTTTGCATGTTCTCACCGTGCTTCAGGGGGTTTTTCTCCGGGTTCTCCGGTTTCCTTCCGGTCCAAAAACATGCACGGTAGGTTGATTGGCACCTTGGAAAATTGTCCCTAGTGTGTGTGTGTGTGTGTGCCCTGCGATGGGTTGGCGTTCCATCCAGGGTGTATCCTGCCTTAATGCGCATAGACACCTGAGATAGGCACAGACTCCCCGTGACCCGAGGGAAGATCGGATAAAGAAGATGAATATTTATTATCCCCGTTTCTTTACATACATTTTCCCATCTTTTCACAACTTAATTCTTTCTTCCATGTCTTATTCTCAACTATTTTTCTCCTTCTTTCACTCTTTTCTAAAATTATACAATCTGTCTTATATATCTGTAATTGTCTTCTTACTTCTCACTTACTTTCATTACTTATTATTTAATGCATCTCCCTTTATTGTCTTGATTTCTTTGTTTCATTCTCCAGTGCTATTTTCTTCCATTTCCCTTTCCTCGTTATTATTTAAGATGTTTTTCTCCATTCTTGATTAATTTCCTGTCTTTCTTTTAAACTCAATTTTTTTTTAAATTTAGTTTATTGTTAAATTTTTATCTTTTGTTCATTCTTTCTTGTCCCCCCCCCCAGAAAATACAGCATACACTACATTACACTTACAGTCTCTCTGCATCTCAGAAGTGAAATAACATTAATAATAATAATATTTTTCTGTAAGAATCCCGTCTCAGCTAAAGGAGTGACGCGATGACTAAGTCACATGATCATCAGGAACAATGAGCGTTCCAAGATTCTTGGAATCTTCACTGAAACTGAAGGGTGTGGTATTTATTTGTTCCACACACAGATGGGAGAATGATCAAAGTATTTCATCGTTTATCATTTTGCAGTTTGTGTGTCTATGAGAGTGAGAGAGAGAAAGAGTGAGAAAGAGAGAGAGAGAGAGAGAGAGAGAGAGAGAGAGAGAGACAGGTGTTTGGTTCAGAAATAGTCTGTTCCTAATTACTACAAATCGCCAGTTGATTTGAAAATTATCACCTGAAATCTCCATCTGTACACTGAATAAATTAGAGTGAGATTTTAATATGCGAGAGAGAGATAAATAAAAATAAAGAAGACAAATAAAATAAGACAAAGAACAAAACATGTATGTGTGAGTGAGACCGTGATTGTGTATAATTGTGATAGCGTGTTTGTGTGTGTGTTTGTATATGAGAGTGTATGAGAATGTGTAAAGTGTATGATTGTGCAAAATTGTGTGTGTGTGTGTGTGTGTGATTTGGAATTGTGTAATTGTGTTTGTGCGTGTTTGTTTCAGAGATGTGTGCAAAAGTGTGTGCATGTGTGTAATTGTATGTGAGGTTTTGTGTCAGTGTGAGAACGAGGAAGAGTGTGTGTGTGTGTGTAATAGAGAGGATGTTTGTGTATATAAGAGAGTGTATGAGAATGTGTAAAGTGTATGATTGTGCAAAATTGTGTGTGTGTGTGTATGATTGGCAATTGTGTTTGTGCGTGTTTGTTTCAGAGATGTGTGAAAGAGTGTGTGCATGTGTGTAATTGTATGTGAGGTTTTGTGTCAGTGTGAGAACGAGGAAGAGTGTGTGTGTGTGTGTAATAGAGAGGATGTTTGTGTATATAAGAAAGTGTATGAGAATATGTAGTGTATGATTGTGCATTATTGTGCATTATTGTGTGTGTATGATTGCTAACTGTGTAATTGTGCTCATGCGTGTGCAGGTGTGTAATTGTATGAGGTTTTGTGTGAGAACGAGGAATAGTATGTGTGTGTGTGTGTGTGAGTGTGTGTATTTCTGTGTCAGAGACAGTGTAACTGTGTAATTGTGTGTGAGCATTTGTGCGTGCACGTGTGCTCATCCGCGTGTGTGTATAATTGTAAGTGTATGCATGATCCTGTGTAATTTTGTATACATGTTTTTTTTTTTTTTTTATGAGAGTGTTTCTAAAATGTGTGTTCTTGTGTGCGAATGGGTGTAACTTGCTTTCCACATGAATGTGCAGTGATGTCATGGACAGATTCCCCCCCCCGTACACCGTCTCCTATTACAACACTGCACGATGGGAATTGGAGGTACAGAACATTCTGTCAACATGAAGTCTTCTTCAGGGCACCAAAAGGGTTCCTCCTTAGAAACAACCCTATTGATACATCGCTCGTTTACACAACGTTATCTATACTAGCAAGCAATTTCCGCTATAGAGATCGTCTAAGTGTAAACATCTTCCTAAACGAGTGGAGCCTACGATCGCTGCTGAATGAAATGTTCATGAACATATGAATCTTTTTTTAAACAAATGTTTGTCTTTTTTATGTCCAGATTGAGGGGCACGGTGGCTTAGTGGTTAGCACATTCGCCTCAACCCTCCAGGATCCGGGTTCGATTCCCGTCTCGGCCATGTGTGTGTGTGGAGTTTGCATGTTTTCCCCGTGTCTCAGGGTTTTTTTTCTCCGGGTTCTCCGGTTTCCTCCCGGTCCAAAAACATGCACGGTAGGTTGATTGGCACCTTGGAAAATTGTCCCTAGTGTATGAATGTGTGTGTGTGTGTGTGTGTGAGCCTTGCGATGGGTTGGCATTCCATCCAGGGTGTATTCTGCCTTAATGCCCATAGACGTCTGAGATAGGCACAGACTCCCCGTGACCCGAGGGAAGATCGGATAAAGCGGTAGAAGATGAATGAATGAATGAATGTCCAGATTGATGAGCAGTGGAAATCAAGCTGAGGTAAAATAATAAATACATTCCAATCGTGAAAGAAACAACGATGATCTTTAGGAACTACAGCGTTAATCCCGCCAAGAAACAGCTGTTATATAGTGTTTGTTAGCTAGCTGTTTACATTTAGCTGTGCAGGTCATATATCTTGTCAGATAGCTAATAGCCGGAAATTTGCATATTAGCATTATTAGCATTTTCTGTACCCATTCAAATCCTCTCAGAAATCGTGTCAGGTTAGCGCTTGTAAGCCAACTAGCTGGCTTTATCACTTAGGAATGAACATAAAACCTTTATAATTAGATTTTTTTTAATCCTGTGAGACAGTTATCTCATGTTAGGGGGCAAAATGAAGAACGTTAACTTAAAGCCATAAATTCCTCTGAGAAATCCTGTCAGGTCAGCGTTTAGGAGGTTGCTAGCACGAATGCTACGTTTAGCTTAGCTTGCAATAGCCATCGGGTTAGTAAATGATGAAAACGTTTTAGAAATCCTGTCAGAATGGACATATGAAGGAATAGAATTAGCACTTATGTTTACAAACAAACACGTTAACTAGCACAATTTTAACTTTAAGTTATGAATGTTAACGTATAATACATTATAATATGGTAGAACCAACCCCCACCCCCCCCCCCCCCCCCCCCCCCCCCCCGCCCCCCCCACACACACACACACGAGCTCCCTGACCTAATAAGGTAGTGCAGCCGAGTGTGTGGACTGTAATATAAACATCAGTGTTAGTTCAGGAGTCACTCGCTATTTAATTATCAGCACACTGTTACAGCGGTCTAACAAGTGTGTGTCCTCACGCACACACACACACATCCAACAGTGTGTGTTCCTTCAGCATTAACTGTCACGCCATTGGTTTGTTTTACTCCAAAGTAAAATATATATATATAATTTCGATGTCATTTCTTTTGGTAGAGATTAAAGATGATTTGTAGCAGTTTATTCGAATATTATTGGTTGTGCAGAGTTCTATGAGGGCTGATGATCAGTATTAAGATCAGCAAATTACACTGAAACTGTTGCTAAACTGGCGACCGCAACAATACCCATCTGTCATTTTACTCATTCCTCTACAACACTCATGTGACCCTCTTTCCTTCGCATATCTTGTCTTTTGGCTACCTTATAGTTTTTCTTTAATTTCATTAATACACTTTTCTTTCATTTCCTACCTCTTTTAGCTTTTAATTCCTTTACTGGCAGGTCTTTACATTTCTTTCAGCCTTTAATTCCTTTACTGTCATTCCAGTTATGTTTGTATTTCTTTTCTAACTCACTTTCCTTTCGTGCCTCTTTTTCTACCTTTTATTTGGAAATTAATTCACTGGCACATCTTTCCTTTTAATTTAATTAAAAAATTTAATTTGGTATCTATTATTGTTTTTTTTTTTTTTTTTTTTTTTTTTTTAGCTTTCTTTGTTTCAGATATTATTTAAAGTACTGGTGTATCCCTCCTTGAAATGATTGATTTCTTTTGTTCATTCAGATTTCAATTAATTTACTATATGTGGTTTCGGCTTTTAATTCATTCACAGGCATCTATTTTCTTTTCTTTCCTACTTTCAGCTTTTAATTCCTTTACTGGAATGTCTTTCCGTTACTTTCTTCCTATCTCTTTTTCTCTCACCTTTGTCATGGTTTTCCTGTTAAATTTTTTTTATTGCTTTCTGACTTTTACTTGTCGCATTTTCTTACTTTATTATCTTTCTTTCTGGTCTAGTAATTTCTGAAGTATATATATATATATATATATATATATATATATATATATATATATATATATATATATATATATATATATATATATATATATAATATATATATATATGTGTGTGTAGTCTCCTACTTTTTAAATCATTATTTTTTTTACTTCATTATCTGTAATTCTTTTACTCTTTCCCTGTTCATTATTCTTTTATAACTTGCATTTTTGCTTTCTTTTTGTATTTATGACTTTTTTCTTTCTTTCTTTATTCATGTTTTCTTGTTACTTTATTTTTCAAGTTGGCAGCATACTCAATTTATTATAGCATCGTAAAGTCTATCCTTTCCCTCACTATTTTTCCATTGCAGTAGAGATGTTTTCCTATGTGTGTGTGTGTGTGTGTGTGTGTGTGTGTGTGTGATAAATGATCTGAGAGTTAGAGGCTGCAGGCATCGGTGCAGTCTGTTTACCCCCGGCAAGAAGTTTTCATTATCATTTCATCTTTCGTATCGACCCTGTAAGACTGCCAACTACTGTCTGAGGGAAACTCTTTCTTTTTCTTTCTCTTTCTCTCTCTCTCTCCCTTCCTCACTCACTCACTATCACACACACACAGGACAGAGACAAACAAATGAAAGAACTGCAAAACCTAAAAGACAGAAGGTTAGCAGACAGACATGGAGAGAAGAAGCAGAAAACACTAAATAAAGAACAAAGAGGGGAAAAAAAGGAGACAAACAGATATAAAGACCGACCGACAGAGATACAGAGACCGAGAGACACAAGGACCGGCAGAGTGAGAGACCCAGACAGGCACAGAGACAAAGAGAGCGATAGAGATACACAAATCAACAGAGAGCCAGAGGGAGAGACACACAGAGGCAGAAGGATAGATAGGATAGACAGACAGTGATGCACTGACATGCAGACAGAAAAAGAGCAATAGAGACAGAGAGAAAGAGAGAGATACACACTTATATAGACAAAGAGAGACATACACAGATAAACAATGAAACACAGAGTGCTACAAACAAACAGAAAGAGAGACAGGTACACAATAAGGAATACAAAGACAGACAGAGTTGGAGAGACACAACAGACAGATAGAGAGAGACACAGATAGATACATATCAACATTAACACATTTAGAAAGCCCTCTACATTGCGATTGTATAAAAACGTTATTGTGTGATTCAGCTCCTGTTAGAATACAACAATACAGAATTCAGCTGTTACACAAAGGTCAGAGGTCATCCGGACCCTATACGCAGTATGAGGGCTTAAACCAGGTGCACATTAAACCATGCAGTGAGAAAGAAGCGCAACCTAAAATAGATGCCTGTTATTTATAGATGGGTTGTGAGGGTGGGACGGGTCGAGTCTCACTCCATGGGACGCTCATGGGACCTACACTCACATGAAATATGCTCACATGTACCAACCTGGAGAAAGTGTTCTTACTTTACTACCTGTCAAGTTAGTCTGACTGAAATTGCCCTTATGTATGTGTTTGTATGTATATATATATATATATATTATATATATATATATATATATATATATATATATATAATATATATATATATATATATATATATATATATAGTGCTTAATCAGTCAGTATATATTAGTCATATATGTATAATATCCTCGTTTTTCCATATATATATATATATATATATATATATATATATATATATATATATATGAATTTATCATTTCTAATTCTAGTATCGCAATAGTTTTGACGACGGTTTAAAATATGGAAAAATCGTTAATATTGAATATTAACGATTTTTCCATATTTTACAGCCGTCGTCAAAACTATTGCGAATTTATCGTGACATTCGATATATCGCCCAGCCCTAAATGATATGATGCAATATGATGTGAAACAGTGTAATATACTGCATCTGCAGTTAATATGTGAATAACAATTACCTATAGAAAATGATATATTTTAGTATAAAATAAATCTTTACTTTTTTTTTTCCATTCTGACAACTTTCTCTCTCACTCACTGTATTTTCTTTGTGAAGTTCTTCGTCACGATTCCTCCTTCGTCCTGTTTCTCTTCGTGTTTCCCTGAACAGGGGAAAAAAACAACAACAACAACACGGTGTGTTATTGACACACACACACACACACACACACACACACACACTCACACACTACAGTAGTTTTAGTGTAATTGGTGCTAAATGAAGTGACTTCATTTAACTTTCACGGAAGGATGGACAGAACGCTAACGCACTTCCTCTTTCTGACATCCCAGAGGAGCCCAGAGGAGGAAATATTATTGCAGACCATCAAAACATTTTAGGAGATATTTACACTTTGTCTTTCTTTCTCGTTTCTCTTCCCTCATGACATCATTTAATTCCATGTCATCAGTTCATCAATCTTTTTCTTTCTTTCTTTCCTCTCTTTCCTCTGCAGCTGTTAGATTGCTGTCTGCTCCTGTCTTTGCTCTGGCCAAGATATGTGCTGAATGAGGAATCTCATAGTTAACATTGTGTTTGTGGATCATCATGTTGCCTGTGGTTACAAACGCTAGCTCACACAACGCTCGTCACGGCATCAGAATACGCTTAACTTTCCAGCGTAAAAGTGTGTACAAAAAGTCCACTTCATCGTCAGCGTTCACTCACGACCGCTTCAGGAGTTATTGAGAGAGTTGTGTCTCAGAGTCGAGCGAGAGTTCTCAGCTCGTCATCTCTGTGTGTGTGTGTCTCTGTGTCAACGCTGTTTATAGACACGAACGCAGCCACTGTTCTCCTGAAGGCTAATTCTGTCCTACGTGTGATGTTTCTTAAAGAGTCTCAGCGTCAGAGAGGCATCAACGAAATTTGCAAGTCACTGTGAGCTCAGACACACACACACACACACACACACCCACAAACTACACAAAAGTCTACACAAAATGTAATAAACCGATCTAAACTAATTCAAATTCAAAATCTGAATCAAACCAGTCTAAACCCAAATGCTTGGTTAAACCAGTGTAAACTCAAAATCTGAATCAAACTAGTCTAAAATGAACCTGTTTAAGCTAGTCTAAACTCAGACTTTCTAAATATAACCTTACCCGGTCTACCAAACTTGGCTTTTTAAAATTAGTTTTAACCAAATCTTCAGCGTAATCTAAACTAAAACCACGACACATCCAAACAACGCCGGTGTAAACCACAACCCCTAAAAATGAAACCGGTTTAAACCACAACCAATCAAAATTAAACCAGTTTACACCACAACTAATCAGAATAAAACCGGTTAAAACCACAACCAATCAAAATGAAACCAGTTTACACCACAACTAATCAAAATAAAACCGGTTAAAACCACAACCAATCAAAATGAAACCAGTTTACACCACAACTAATCAAAATAAAACCGGTTAAAACCACAACCAATCAAAATGAAACCAGTTTACACCACAACTAATCAAAATAAAACCGGTTAAAACCACAACCAATCAAAATGAAACCAGTTTACACCACAACTAATCAAAATAACACAGGTTAAAACCACAAGCAATCAAAATTAAACCAGTTTACACAACAACTAATCAAAATTAAACCGAGTTAAACCACAACCAATCAAAATTAAACCAGTTTACACCACAATTAATCAAAATAAAACCGGTTTAAACCACAACCAATCAAAATTAAAATAGTTTACATCACAACCCATAAAAATAAAACCGGATTAAACCACAACCAATCTAAATTAAACCAGTTTACACCACAACTAATCAAAATTAAACCGGTTTAAACCACAACCAATCAAAATAACACGTTTACACCACAACTAATCAAAATAAAACCAATTCATTCCACAAGTGATCAAAATAAAGCAGTTTAAACCACAACCCATCAATAATAAAAACGGGTTAAACTACAATCCTTCACAATAAACCGGTTTAAAACAAAACCTAACAAATGCAAACTGATTTCAGAATAAAAACTAGATTAAACAACAATCCAACACATTAAAGCGTTTTAAACTAAAACCAATAAAATTAAAAGTGGTTTATAATTAATTTTTTAGTTAATTCGAATTGAATCAAACTAAACTAGTCAAAACCGGTTTTTGTCCTTGTCTGATTTAAGAATTGCTTAAATGGTTTACTGAAACGTTTGTTGAAAAAATCTTTATGATTTAAAAAATAATGTACAATATTTGATTCTTTGACTGTAAAATGAAAGTATAATGTTTTGGAATAGAAAGAAGGAAAAGAAGGAGGGAAAGAAAAAAAAGAGAGAGAGATGGACGACCAACAACAGAATCTGATCATCTTCTCACCGGAAACTTCTACGAATCCGTCCTTGGTTTTGACACTGAGCTCTTCCGGTGTGTAGCTATGCACGTTCACGCACACTTTCCACGGCTCGTCCGAGTCCGCCGGCGGCGCGCCTCGGGAGGTTTGCGCGTTCACGGAGGTGCGCGGGAACGAGGAGCGCAGCGAGCCAGTCCACGGCGTGGCGAGGCGCGCGCTGAGGCGGGGGCGCGCCCAGCCCGGCCAGTCCATGGACAGATCCTCCGGGAACGCGGACATGGGCACGGAGAAGTCCGGATCCATGAAGTGCGTGGAGAACGGGTCACGCGTCATCCTTTGCCTGCTGCCCAGCGGGTAGAAATCACCTTCTGCCATCTTCTCAAGGGGTTCAAAGAAAAGTGAAACTTAATTAATTAATTAATTAACTAATTAATTAATTAAAAAAAAAAAGTTTTTAGACTCGTCCAAAAATTCTCTTAAAAATACTAATTAAAAAAAGTTTTACACAAACACAAACACTTAGAGATTAAAGTCCACTTGTGTGTGTGTGTGTGTGTGTGTGTGTGTGTGTGTGTGTGTGAGAAATCTCCAGCCAAAAGTGTCCTGGAGCAGTTTTATACAGCCTGAAGTGTTTAGGTTGCCATATTTGGATTGATCCCCAGGTTGCCAGATTGTGTAATCATAAATCCTCTTCAGAGACTCAATAGAGAACATAAATACAGAAGGTCCACCACCCTGCTAACCTTAGTTCATAGTATGAATTTGTCTCCTAGCTATGTTTGTAAATATAAGGCATAAAAACGTACGTTAACTCATTCCTGTATGCCGTACTTAAGAAAGGTAAAAAAACAAGAAGAAAAAAAAGCAATAACAGTATAAAATAATACGGTAATGTATACAGTAGTTACCATGGAGTGTGTGTGTGGATGGTGGGTAAGCATTATATGGGTATTATACTCGTTTGCCACGCTCTTTTGTTCATTAAGCTCTTTGTCTAGCTAGCAGTGTGTGGTTGTTTGTTTTTTTCCGCGAAATACAAACACATTTTACTTTCTTCGTATCGGCGAAAGTTCGTAAACTGTTTTCGTAGGGTGTAACGTTTAGAATGAAATATATGGAATGCCCATAATGTGTTTTTCCCATTATGTGTTTATTTACTTTTTCAGGCCCGTTTGTAAAAACAAGGTATAACAAATTGATGTTAATTTTTTTAAGGATGCAATCAAACTGGTATCGGAAAGGTGGTGCAATATTATCCACCCGCTTGTGTGTATTACGTTGAATCGCGCATGAGAGTAAACACACTTTACTCCACACTACTATTGAAAACAGCATTTTAAAACAATTTCATACTTTCTTACATTTTGCTATTTAAATCTAACCTAAACGAGTCTATTAACCGGTCTAAATGAAATCAGGTTGAACTAAACGTTCTGCAAAATCATAATAATAATTTATATCGTATAAAATACAGATAGAAATCAATCTGGCAACCCAGTTTAAGACCCCTCCTGTACAATCCACATTTAGCCAGAGACTCCAGCAACTTCTGCAGTGTTCACATACCCTGTCATTTCTGACTGGAAGTTCAAGAAGGGTACAGAAGGATCCAGAACACACACTTACACACACTTACGCACACACACACACACACACATGCAAGCACAAAATATACGTATATATATATATACAGACGTGGACAAAATTGTTGGTACCCTTTGGTCAATGAAAGAAAAAGTCACAATGGTCACAGAAATAACTTTAATCTGACAAAAGTAATAATAAATAAAAATTCTATAAATGTTAACCAATGAAAGTCAGACATTGTTTTTCAACCATGCTTCAACAGAATTATGTAAAAAAATAAACTCATGAAACAGGCATGGACAAAAATGATGGTACCCCTAACTTAATATTTTGTTGCGCAACCTTTTGAGGCAATCACTGCAATCAAACGCTTCCTGTAACTGTCAATGAGACATCTGCACCTCTCAGCAGGTATTTTGGCCCACTCCTCATGAGCAAACTGCTCCAGTTGTGTCCGGTTTGAAGGGTGCCTTTTCCAGACTGCATGTTTCAGCTCCTTCCAAAGATGCTCAATAGGATTGAGGTCAGGGCTCATAGACGGCCACTTTAGAATAGTCCAATTTTTTCCTCTTAGCCATTCTTGGGTGTTTTTAGCTGTGTGTTTTGGGTCATTGTCCTGTTGCAAGACCCATGACCTGCGACTGAGACCAAGCTTTCTGACACTGGCTAGTACATTTCTCTCTAGAATTCCTTGATAGTCTTGAGATTTCATTGTACCCTGCACAGATTCAAGACACCCTGTGCCAGCCAGACGCAGCAAAGCAGCCCCAGAACATAACAGAGCCTCCTCCATGTTTCACAGTAGGGACAGTGTTCTTTTCTTGATATGCTTCATTTTTTCGTCTGTGAACATACAGCTGATGTGCCTTGGCAAAAACTTCGATTTTTGTCTCATCTGTCCACAGGACATTCTCCCAGAAGCTTTGTGGCTTGTCAACATGTAGTTTGGCATATTCCAGTCTTGCTTTTTTATGATTCGTTTTCAACAATGGTGTCCTCCTTGGTCGTCTCCCATGTAGTCCACTTTGGCTCAAACAACGACGGATGGTGCGATCTGACACTGATGTTCCTTGAGCATGAAGTTCACCTTGAATCTCTTTAGAAGTCTTTCTAGGCTCTTTTGTTACCATTCGGATTATCCGTCTCTTAGATTTGTCATCAATTTTCCTCCTGCGGCCACGTCCAGGGAGGTTGGCTACAGTCCCATGGATCTTAAACTTCTGAATAATAAATGTGCAACTGTACTCACAGGAACATATAGTTGCTTGGAGATGGTCTTATAGCCTTTACCTTTAACATGCTTGTCTATAAATTTTCTTTCTGATCTCTTGAGACAGCTCTTTCCTTTGCTTCCTCTGGTCCATGTCGAGTGTGGTACACACACCATATCACCAAACAACACAGTGATTACCTGGAGCCATATATATAGGCCCAATGGCTGATTACAAGGTTGTAGACACCTGTGATGCTAATTAGTGGACACACCTTCAATTAACATGTCCCTTTGGTCACATTATTTTCTGTGTTTTCTAGGGGTACCATCATTTTTGTCCATGCCTGTTTCATGAGTTTATTTTTTTACATAATTCTGTTGAAGCATGGTTGAAAAACAATGTCTGACTTTCATTGGTTAACATTTATAGAATTTTTATTTATTATTACTTTTGTCAGATTAAAGTTATTTCTGTGACCATTGTGACTTTTTCTTTCATTGACCAAAGGGTACCAACAATTTTGTCCACGTCTGTATATATATATATATATATATATATATATATATATATATATATATATATATATATATATATATATATATATATATATATATATCATATATATATATATATATGATTCCCACCTCGGCCATGTGTGTGTGGAGTTTGTGCATGTTCTCCCCGTGCCTCAGGGGTTTTTTTTTTTCTCCGGGTTCTCCGGTTTCCTCCCGGTCCAAAAACATGCACGGTAGGTTGATTGGCACCTTGGAAAAATTGTCCCTAGTGTATGAATGTGTGTGTGAATGTGTGAATGTGTGTGTGTATGCCCTGCGATGGGTTGGCATTCCATACAGGGTGTATCCTGCCTTAATGCTCCAAGATGCCTGAGGTTCCCCTCAACCTGAGGGAAGATCAGATAAAGCGTTAGAAGATGAATGAATATATATATATATATATATATATATATATATATATATATATATATATATATATATATATATATATATATATTCTTCTATCACAAATCAATTCTCCTTCAATTCTTCTTCTCCACCCGCTACTTCTCCTACTCTGCACTGTTGACACAAGGTACTTAAACCTCTTCTACCTACAATCTCACCACTCCACTACCTTCCCTCTACACTGCAATATTGACTTGGTAAGAATTCTTGAAGCTAGTGTTAATTTCTATAATAAATAAAGCCTATAACCAGACAAAAAAAAACACACAGTTTCAAGCTTTAAAAAAAACATTTTTACCCAGTAGTGGCAGATTAATGGTTGGATTTGAACCTGCAATCTTCTTGGCTGTAAACATTGAGGTACTGCCTCTGCCTGTGCTTCTACTGCTATGTTTCTAGTGACATTTTGCTCAAAAGGAGTTCACATTTAGTTTCCTAGACTGAACAAGTACAGTTTTCTAACTTTAAGATTTATAATCTAATGTGAAATGTGCATTTTATGGTTTTTTATCATTCATCATTCATTCATTCATTCATCTTCTACCGCTTTATCCAATCTTCCCTCGGGTCACGGGGAGTCTGTGTCTATCTCAGGCTCAGGCATCTATGGGCATTAAGGCAGGATACACCCTGGATGGAATACCAACCCATCACAGGACACACACACACACACACACATTCATACACTAGGGACAATTTTCCAAGGTGCCAATCAACCTACCGTGCATGTTTTTGGATTGGGAGGAAACCGGAGAACCCGGAGAAAAACCTCCTGAGGCACGGGGAGAACATGCACAAACTCCACACATACACGGCTGAGACGGGAATCGAACCTGGACCGGTGTGAGGCGAACATGCTAACCACTAAGCCACCGTGCCCCCTGGCTGAATATCTTTCCTGGCAAAAAAAAGACATATTGTCTAGAAATAATCTTTTATTTCCTTTCTTAGTTTTTGCAGTGTAAGATTTTGGGTAAACGTCTCCATTCCATATGTACAGTACAATCGAACCCGTTTTTGGAGAGATCTATTCAGACACATTCAGAGTGTTAGTAAAACCAGGTACTGATGTAGGTGAGGTGAGGAGACCTGGTGTGCCTCCGTATTCATTTCTATTCAATAGAGTACCGAGTCGGGTGTCCCAATACTTTTGGGTCCACGTTGTACTTTCATAATGTACACAAAATCGCACCCGAACATCGAATCAGGGCGCTTGTGAACTCTGCATGGTGAGCTTTCCCTCCCTCGGTGACTCATAGACTATTTAAAGGAACCTCGGTTCAGATCAGTGCCAGTACTCGGGTCATTGGTATGTGAGGTGATGTCACCACACACACACACACACACACACACACACACTATACATGTAAAGATGACGCGATAAAATGACCGTCAAGAAACACGACCTTCTCCTTCGTAAGGTTCCTTATGAAGAGGTTGAGACGCGACATTCCAGTTGAACAACATCGACGCGTATAATAAGGTTTAAACAAGTCTCTTTATTTATTTTCTATATTTTCTACATGGACTCGGACAACAGAGGAAGACGAGGCCTAGCAAAAGGGGACACATTCTTATTCTAGGACACACACACACACACACACACTTTTATTCTCTCAGACAATATTTTGCATATAATACAGAGAACTCATATAAATATACACACATTTGTACTTGAATTTGTATCCACATGTCTGAATGTAATGCGAGGAGGTTCATTTATTATTATTATTATTATTATTATTATTATTATTATTTTCTTTTTTTTCATGTCCTTCTAAAAAGTGACTTGTCAAAAACACTATGACGTCATAACACTGTCCGTTTCGGACCCATTTAAAGTTAGCGTATGAGCTAACAAGCCACATTTAGCCATACACAGCGCTGTTGCTAAGTAAACCTTTTAATAGCCAATGGCCGAGGCTAAGAATTTTCCCCTCATGAGAAGTTTGTTGTACAGCCGAACGTGAAGGAAACGCTGGGAGTTTAAACAAGACAACAACTTAGTGGGAATTTGAACATTTCCGTCAGAAGTGCTGGAAAAAACAAATAGGGTTAGCATTACGTCTTAAACCTTTAAAGGTCACAAAGTCTTACGAAACGGCACTTTTTATGGGAGATTCCTAAATAAGTTAAAAGTACTAGTGCACCTCATTCAGTAATAATTCCAAACCTCTAAGAATAACACCGTAACGAGCAATTACATTAGAAGGAATTGCGAGTGGCGCGTAAAAGGTGCGTAAGGAGACTCGTCGTTGTGTGGCGAGCGTTTCGATACGTCACACATCTACGTTTGCCGTTACTTTCTAAAGGGGGCGTGGACGGCGTTGTCATGTGGACGCCGTTGTCACATGATGACACGGGAAAGTCGCTACTATTTAGCAACCTACTTAGTAATTATCAAGATGACTTGGAATGGATTCTGGAATGGTGTTCTAGGGTGCGACAGCTTTAAATCAAAAGAAATAATAATAATAATAATAATAATAATAATAATAATAATACGGCTGAGGTTCGAGTATGAAGGCTTTGTCGAGAAGGATGCTAAAAATGAGTTTTTTAAATTTTTTATTTGTCTGCTTCAGGTTGATGAAGCGATCCTAATGAAGTTCCAAGAGGGATTTTAGCGTTTAAGGATAATTGGACATGAAAGAGGGTGATGAATGGATCAATGCCCTGTACAGTATTATACACATTATACACAGAATCTTCCTGTTTGGATCTTGGTGAGAAACGTCAGGCTTTACAGACAACATATAACCTTTTTTTTTTTTCATGTCTCACAAAGTTGTTTTTTGTGATATATTTTGTGACATATGCACTATATGGGCAAAAGTATTGGGACACCCAGCCATATGTTCTTTTCCTCCATAGTCCATAGAGGTGCAGAATTGTATCTGGATGCTGTGGAATGATATCATGAAGATCTGCTTTACATGTTTTCGGATAGGAAGATCTCTTCCATCGAAAGCGTTCTCACGTAGTACATCAGTATCGGACTTTACTAACCCTCTTATTATTCTTCTCAGAAGAATTGAGGTTATTATATCAGTAAAATGAGTAATGTGGAACGTGATGAGGATTAAATGTGGAACGTGATGTTTCAAGGGGCGCATAACGTTCTGGGCAGGTGTCCGAATACTTTTGGTCACAGAGTGCAATTTGACATCTCGTATCGTTTCCATTTTCAATACATTGACACTCATGTCCACACATTTCCTCCAACGCGCATGGACATGAGAGATTTACAGATCCTCCTGAGGAACAAAGCGACTGTACACGCTAAACAACGTTTATCCTTCAAAATATTCAAAAATAAATACAATAAACACATCCTCTAAAAACGGTGTTGACCTTCGTTTCATTTTTAAATATTGAAAATCATATATATATATATATATATATATATATATATATATATATATATATATATATATATATATATATATATATATATATATATACACACATATCATTTATTACCTATAAATAATTCTCAATAAAATGTAAAAATGATTTATGCTTGCATAATTCCTCAAGCTTTCCCCAGATCAGTCTGTGACATGTATATTAGCATCATTCGTGCTGCAGCAATAAATAAATAAATAAATAAATAATATTACAATATAAATAAAAAAAAATTGAATAAAAAAAGAATGGATTTCCTCCATTCTACTAAAAAAGAAACATCATTATTTAAAAATAAATAAAATACCCAAATAAATACTTGTCGCATGTTTCCGTGTTCTGATGAAGAATTCAAATAAAATAAATAACCAAACAAATAAACATTTGTGACTTAACATGCGGAATGTTAAATAGTGTGAGAGATCAATTTATGAACACGCAAACAAATAAATAAATATGGAAAAAAGATCCAGCATTAATTCACTTAAATATTCAAGCGTTTTTTAAAATGACAATAAATTGATAAAAGTGGACGCCCAGATTTGGCCAAGGACGACTGAATAGTAGTGAAGGTTTATCGTCGTGTTGTTTATCTGTATGTATTTTGGAATAAAATGTACATTTGTGTTGATAGCGAGTCAGTGTGCTCGCTTTAGTTTATATGAAGCAACGGCAGGCTGAGAAAAGATTTGTATTTCATCGAAACTATTATTTGGCATATAAAAAAAGAAATATATATATATATATATATATATATGTGTGTGTGTGTGTGTGTGTATATATATATATATATATATATATATATATATATATATATATATATATAATATATATATACTTATTCTTTATGTTTTAAATGTTCATATTTTCCAGCTCGTCAATTAATTAACTGTAATTAACTCATATAAATTCAATATTCAATAAAATAGTAAATTATAATATCTGATATCTAATCCAGCGCTACATTCGGACTCAGTATTCTATAAAATACGTTTTATACACGGTGTGCAAATGCAGTCTAAATAAAACTCAAATCTAAAGAAGGGATGAGACACATACGGAGTGACGAATACGGAGTGACGAATGCGGAGTGACGAATACGGAGTGACGAATACGGAGTGACGAACACGGAGTGACTCCGCAAAATCAGGCAGCTTTTTCATTTTTTATAAATGTTCTACTTTCATATTCTTTTATAGCTGTGCTGTATAAACCAGGACGATGCGACATATAATCTGTACTCTCTCTATGTGGAAGAGATCCCACCATGATGTATCGATCATCTATCCATCAGTGTCTCTCCATCAGTCTCTCTCCATCAGTGTCTCTCCATCACACACCAGGTTCTGGAGTAATCCCTGCCTCTGTGTATGAATGGATGTAAAAAAAAAGAGAAAAAGATAAGTGTCGCGTGGTTGCCCTTCAGTCACTTCTCAAACTTCGTCTTTAACATCTGCGCCAATAAATACACAAATTCCCGGGCCCGTGAAACAGCACGTGAGCGGCGTGGCCGTGACGCCCGTCGGGGGTTCGGATTGTTTGCGCTCGGCAGGAAGATAAATACACCTGGCATTTGAACTGACGGAGCGTGTGTTTGGCAGCGTGGTGCGATTTTTCAAAGGGAAGAAAATGTGATGCGAGGTGTCAAAAAAAAAAAAAAAAGAAAGAGAGACCTGGCGTGTGGTTAAATCTGCCGCAGATCTGAGCCCGCGAGCGATTTCTAGACATTTCTTTAAAAAGAATAATAAATAAATAAACAAACAGACATCACGGCAAAAAGGGTTTCATAGTTCAGGCGTGAAATTGTGCTTAACTCAAGGTTACTAATCTGAAGTGACACTGCGACATGTGTTTGTTTAACTGCTGTACGCCTAAACAACACACACACACACACACACACAAACGTGACACGTGTTCAGCCGTGAGTATAGACGCCGCTGCCGCCGCCGTCGATCCCAAATACAGACACATTTTTCTGTCTCACTGTGCTGTAGATTATTATTATTTCCCCCCAGGGTGATTTTTTCACCACCTGGCATCCGGTAATTCATTCACAGTTTCATCCTATTAAAGTTTTACTCTTGGTAGCCGGTTAGCGCCGCTAGCTTTGCCTCAGATAGTAATGTGTGCTTCCTCGTTATCTGGTCCGCATAGAAATTACATCATGTTTTTTCCCCCCTCCATTTCTTGTAATCTTGCTATTTTGTCGATTAGTTCTGAAGTAAAATTGAATCACGTCACCCGAAATGAAGATTGTGATTTTACACTCCTGCTAACGAGCTAGTGTCAGATTTTCCTCGTTTGGCTGTAAATGTGATTTCTGGGTGCGTTTTTTTAAAGACAATGTCTTGTAAATTAGCGCCGGGCGCGGCTGTAAGCGGTTAGCGAGTCGTAGCTCCTGCTGCTGTAGACGGAGCTGAGCGGCGATGCGCGGCTGTAGCCGCGGTACGACGAGCGGCTGCGGCTCCTGCTGCAGCTGCGGCTGCGACTCCGCGATTGGCTGCGAGTCAGCGAGAACAGACTCCAGGATGACAGGCTGCTGGAGCGACTGGAGGAAGAGGAAGGACTCGGGCGGTAGTAGGGGATCGGCCTCTTCCTAGCGCTGCCGGGAAGAGAGAGAGACGATCTCAAATTAAGTGGATATTTATGATTTGTTTATTTATTGGTGACTGCTGAAGGGATCGGGCAGTAGATTCCCGCACCTGGTGATTCTGCGAGCCTCGAGATGGCTGGGCGAATCTCTTCTCCTTTTCCTCATCGGCGAGCAAGTTCTCCTCCGGCTGCGAGTCCTGCTGCGCTTCGAGCGCTTTTTACTCGAGCTCCGGCTTCTTCTTCTTCTCTCTCGGAGCCTTCAGGAACATAAAAAGAAACTATATATATATATATATATACATATCTATAGAATTATAGAATATATTATATTAAATATCAACTATAAATATCAATTTATGCAAAATTATTTGTTATGTACATTTTTTATGCAAAATTCATTTTGCTAGCAAATACAAGGAACACATGAGAAGACAAGAGGTTATGAATATGAATAAATATATAAAACGGACTTATAAAGGACGGTGACTATATATATATATATATATATATATATATATATATATATATATATATAAAAATTATGTAAAATGTTATTTATGTAGAGATTTATATGTAAAATTTATATTATTATATTATATGAAATAATTTTGGGCACTATATATATATATTATATATATCTATATATCTATATATATGAAAATTTATATTATATTTATATATATATATATATATATATATATATATATATATATATATATATATATATATATATATATATATATATATATATATATCTATATATATATGTATAACATATGTAGTAAACATATGTAGTAACACATTTATAATAACACATAATATATGTAATAACACACTGACTTCCAGAAATTGGGTCTCTTGGGAAGCCTTTACTTTTATATATATATATATATATATATATATATATATATATATATATAAAGATAATAAAAGATCAAAATTTTTTTCAGATTGCAGTGGCTTCTGGGAAAGTGTTTCTCCCCCGAAGTCTCCAGTGATGTTAATGCAATGCTTGAACGCAGCTCATTAAAGTAACAGAACGACCACAAATTTGAAAAAAACACACATGACATAGAGACTTGAGAATGAAGAGTCCCTCGTTGGATGTATTTGTTACTGGATACAGACCAGAGTGCCGCTGCGTACCTCTCCACTGTGTGTCTCGAATGTTTCCCGCTCTGTCGACTGCTCACGCTACACACACTCGCTCTCCTCGAGTCACAGGAGGAGCTGGATGAACGGGAATACGACCTATACACACACACACACACACACACACACACACACACACACACACATTTAGATTTATGCCATGTGGCAGGTGCTTTTATCCGGAGCGCCTTATCTCATTGACACCATTGAGCATGTGAGGGTTTAAGTGCTTTTCTCAAGTGATAGTTTGACGGTGCCGGGATTTGAACTCATGACTTTCGGTGCAACCCCATGTACAAATGAAATGAAGTGCGTTTGATTAAATCCCTCTGACCTGCGGCTGGAGGACGGAGACCTGCTCCTGGATACGCGGCGTCCCACATGGCGGGAACTTTGCGACGATGGACTCCTGCTGCGAGATCGAGTTTCTGAGCGATAAGAGCGATGGCTCACGAATCCAACACAGCTGTCCGTCTCTTTGCTAGGAAATACAAGATACACACGAGAAGATGATAAGACAAGATGTTATGAATTTATGAATATATAAATATGAACAATCCAATTACTTATCCGGTACTTAATTGATGGAATAATTGTTAAAATGCTAAAATGGTTGCTAATGCTAATTGTTAACAAAACAAAACAAAACAAAAAAAACAAACAAACAAACAAACAAAAAAAAAAAATTAAAACAAAAAAAAAAAAAAAAAAAAAAAAAAAATATATATATATATATATATATATATATAGAGAGAGAGAGAGGTGTATTTTTAACACATCAATTTATATATGTAATATATGTATATAATATAACATATATTATTCATTCATTCATTCATCTTCTACCACTTTATCCGATCTTCCCTCAGGTCACGGGGAGTCTGTGCCTATCTCAGGCGTCTATGGGCATTAAGGCAGGATACACCCTGGATGGAATGCCAACCCATCACAGGACACACTCACACACACACACACACACACACATTCATACACTAGGGACAATTTTCCAAGGTGCCAATCAACCTACCGTGCAGTTTTCGGGAGGAAACCGGAGAACCCGGAGAAAAACCCCCTGAGGTACGGGGAGAACATGCAAACTCCACACACACATGGCCGAGACGGGAATCGAACCCGGACCTTGGAGGTGTGAGGCGAACGTGCTAACCACTAAGCCACCGTGCCCCTCTAATATATATTATATAGTATATAATATATGTAATAACACATATGTAACACATTTATAAATCATGCAATAGCACATTTGTAACACACACACACACACACACACATTAATGTACACAACACATATGTAATAACACATGAATTTGAACGGGATTAACACATTCCACATTAATGCTTGACCATTTTGTATTAAAAAAACAAATACATAAATAAATGAATATAAAAACGCAAAACCCTTCATTCAGTCATTTACTCACAATGTCTCTTCTTTACTCATATATAAAAAATAAATAAAATGCAAAGATATGTGCTTTTTAATCGTATTTTTGAACTCAGTACAGCAAAACAAACTTAAATTACTCTGTATGTTTTGATGGTACGGATAAGAGCAATACATTATTCGACTCTGTAAAGAGCCTAGGTTTATGTGTATGAACGCATACTAACAACAAAATTCTGGGTTTTTGTAAAATGGAAAACAATGTACAGACAGGGGGCGCTCTCTGCCATCTCTGCCATCTCTGTCATCTCTCCCCTTACACTTAGTAAAACATTAAGTATGACATTTACTTAGTAAAACATTTACTATGATAAATGTGGTCGTCATGCTCATGTTTGGTTTCATTAATAATAAACATACATTTGCATAAAACATCTATATGCTGATTGTAGGATTAAACACTTGAAAATGATTCATTCATGATATTTAGAAATGTGCGATTAAGTGGCGATGAATCAAGAGACAATCATTATGACAAGCTCAAGACAATCCTGACCTAATATACAGTGGGTATATATATATATATATATATATATATATATATATATATATATATATATATATATATATATATATATATATATATATAAATGCTGAGGAAAGTCTTGAGGAGGAGCTAAAAAAGGGTTTTCACCTTTTCTGCTTGTATGTGGTATGTGTGTGTGTGTGTGTGTGTGTGTGTGTGTGTGTGTGTGTGTGTGTATGTATATATATATATATATATATATCTATATATGTATATATATACATATATATAAATGGTGAGGAAAGTCTTGAGGAATAGCTAAAAAAAAGGATTTTTCACTTTTTTGTGTGTGTGTGTGTGTGTGTGTGCATATATATATATATAAAAAGAAAAAGAGCTAAAAAGAAAAGGATTTTCACCTTTTCAGCTTCTTGAAAACAGACGTGTTGCTGCATCTCTGTCTGCGCTCGGATTTCCCCAGAGACACGTAGCTGCTCAGAGAGTTCCCCGAATCAGACGAATTGTCTATAAACTTCCCTTTCTCCCGTCCCCCCGCCGTGACCTGCGCCCTCGAGACGCCCGTGTTAGACGACGGCGGAGAGGACGTGTCGTGTCCCGAATCGTACTCCGTGCGCCCTTTACCCTGAGCGCACACCGGGTCCGGGACGTGGGAATGTTCCAGGCCAGGGCGCGAATGTACCACCTGCAAGAACACCGGCCAGCTTTATAAAAATGGAGGGAAATGCAGGAATGAAAGAGTAATCTTCTAGTTACTGTCAGAGCGCTCGACTAAATCACACAGAGCAAAATTACACCATGATTCTTTTACAGCACAAAAGAAGATCAAAGAGATTTTTTACATTTGTTTTTAAAAGTCATGCAAAATTTGTTTCATGCTAGAAAAAGAAAGAAAAGGGAACAGGAAATATGGGTTAAAAAAGAGAGAGAGGGGTGAGAAAAAAAGAGGGAATGATGACTGAGTAAGACCGAGAGATAGAGAGAACTGAGATACGAGACTGAGATGAGTGGATGAGAGGAGGCTCGTGTAAGAAAGATGGTATGAGAGTATGTAAGGGAGAAAAGAAAAGAGAAAGAGAAGACAAAAGAGAAGAAAAAGGACGAATGAATAAAAATAAGGGAGAAAAGAAAAGAGAAAGAGAAGACAAAAGAGAAGAAAAAGGAGGGAGTGATTGAGAGAGGAGGCGGGTGTAAGAGCGAGTGAATGACTGAGAGAAAGAGAAGAGAAAGAGTGAGGGAGTGAGATGGAAAAGAGAGAAAGAGGAGCGAGAGGGGGTATGAGAGTGTGTGAATGAGTGATAGTAATAGAGAAAAGAAAAGGGCAAGAGGGGACAGTGAAAAAGGAGTGAGTGAGTGAATGTAAAAAGGGGTAGAAAAAAGAGAGCGTGAGAGAGAGGAAACAGGAAGAGGAGTGAGAGAAAGATGGTATGAGAGTGTGTGAATGAGTGATAGTAAGAGAGAAAAGAAAAGGGCTAGAGGGGACAGTGAAAAAGGAGTGAGCGAGTGAGTGAGTAAGTGAGAGGAGGTGGGTGTAAGAGCGAGTGAATGACTGAGAGAAAGATAAAGAGTGAGTGAGTGAGATGGAAAAGAGAAAGAGGAGGGAGAGAGTATGTGAATGAATGATAATAAGGGACAAAAGAAAAGAGCAAGAGAAGACAAAAGAAGTGAGTGAGTGAATGTAAAAAGGGGTAAAAAGGGGTGAGAGAGAGAAAAGAGAGTGAGAGAAAGTGAACAGTGAGAGAGAGGAAACAAGTATGGGGTAAGAATGTGTGAAGAGGAGTGAAAAGAGAAAAAAATGGAGTAGAGTGGGGAGAGAAAGAGTGAGCGAAAGAGTGAGTGAGTGAGATGGAAAAGAGAGAAAGAGGAGCAAGAGGGGGTATGAGAGTGTGTGAATGAGTGATAGTAAGAGAGAAAATAAAAGGGCTAGAGACCCAGGGACAGTGAATTGTGAGGACGTGCCCCCCAAGGAGTGAGCGAGTGAGTGAGTAAGTGAGAGGAGGTGGGTGTAAGAGCGAGTGAATGACTGAGAGAAAGATAAAGAGTGAGTGAGTGAGATGGAAAAGAGAAAGAGGAGGGAGAGAGTATGTGAATGAATGATAGTAAGGTTGAAAAAAAGAGCAAGAGAAGACAAAAGAGAAGAAAAAGCAGTGAGTGAGTGAATGAGTGAAAAAAGGAGGAGAGAAAAAAAGAGATAGTGAGAGAGAGGAAACAGAAAGAGGAGTTGGAGAAGGGGGGGTATGAGAAGGAATGAATGAATGAGGGAGTGAAAGAAAAAGGGAATCAAAAGAAAGCCTTGTTTCATAAGAGAATAATATAATAATAATAATAATAATTATTATAATATAAATATAATAATAATAATAATAATAAAAGTAAGGTGAAAAATGGAGGAGAAAATAATAATAATAATAATAATAATAATAATAATAAAATTAAGGTGAAAAAGGGAGGAGAAAATAATAATAATAATAATAATAATAATAAGAAAATAATATATAATAATAATAATAATAATAATAATACAAATAATACAATTTATTAAACAGTGGAAAGAATAGAAAAAAACGCATCATTATTATTATAAATAATATATAATATCTAATACAGAGACGTCTCTCTAGTAGATTCTAACTAAGACTCAAAGCGTTGAGGAATTAACAGGACATTTGGTTCGAGTTTAGGCCCCCTTTAGGTTCCCTGCAGGAAGAGCTTTTAAAGTCCACCAGCGTCCTACAGTAAGCCCTGAATCTGCGGATAGCATCGACTTACCAATCCAGACTTCCTCCTTAAGTAGGTACGGTGTAGGAAAAAGGGAAGAGCGGGTAACGTAAGTGCATCGTTAAAAAGCGGGTAAAATTCAAGAAAAAAAAAAAAAAAAAAAGAGAGACAAATAAACCTGGTCTTCAAAACCTGTCTCACTGCTTTATAACACAACGTTTCCCCTTCTTTCTGGGATTTCTTCCAACTCTTTTTTTCAAACAAAACAAATACATTGTTAGCATTGTTACGGAACACAGTACACTTCACTATTATAAAGAACATTTCTAGAAAATGACATTATAGGATTATAGAGATTATATGGCTTTTTTTATGACCACTGAGTGAGACGCGTCACTGTGCACTTTAGCCACACCTCCTGGCTGCAAAAGCGTATTTGTGATTTGTTTGTTTGAATCTGATTCTGTTAAAAAAGTAAAAAAAAAAAACAGTAAAATTGTGACCTAAATTATAAAAACAATATTTAAAAAAAAAAATTAACATAAATTAATTGTGATTAATGATTAATTGTAACCTGAATTGAAAAAACACTAAAACTGTTATTATAGAAAAACTGTTAAATTATAGAAAAAATATTATTTTTAAATTGTAACCTAAATTGTAAAAACTGTAAAATTGTGACCTAAATTGTAAAAATGGTAAAATTGTAACCTAAATTGTAAAAACTATTTTCAAAATTTTTTTTTAACTTAAATTAATTGTGATTAATGATTAATTGTAACCTGAACTAAACTGTTAAATTATAGAAAAAATATTATTTTTAAATTGTAACCTAAATTGTAAAAATGGTAAAATTGTGACCTAAATTATAAAAACAATATTTTTTACATTTTTTTAACCTAAATTAATTGTGATTAATGATTAATTGTAACCTGAATTGAAAAAAAAACACTAAAACTGTTATTATAGAAAAACTGTTAAATTATAGAGAAAATATAATTTTTAAATTGTAACCTAAACTGTAAAATTGGTAAAATTGTGACCTAAATTGTAAAAACGGTAAAATTCTAACCTCAATTGTAAAAATGGTAAAATTGTAACCTAAATTGTAAAAACAATATATAATCAAGATGCAAAGGGCCGCATCCCGCCAGTCGCCAATTTCACCACGCAAATCTCAGGGGCAGTTTTAGCTAGCGGTGAGCGGTCACACAAATATAGTGTGAGTATCTCCATCTCCAAGTTAAACAGACAGACAGGCAGAAAGTGTCGGGACAGAAGAAGTGAAAGCAGAATAGAGACAGACAAAAAGATGGATCGATCGACATATTGTGACAGCTGGACAGAATAGAAAGAAAGAGAGAGACAGACAGAAAGAAAAAGAGAACAATAGAGAGAGAGAGAGAGACACAAGACAGCGATGGAGTCAGACACTTTCTATCTCTCGTTCTGATCATATCAAACTGTATAAGCTGCAATATGCAGTATGCAGTAGCAGATGTGTTTCACTAGATGGCGCTGTTCGGCGCGGTGAACAGCAGTTACAGTTAGATTTAGCTGTAGTTTAGCGCTATAACTTTTTAGCTCATGTATAATCCATAATACGTCTTTTTTTTTGCAACCAGGTCACGTGCACATGCGTCTCTTTGCGTTCACACACACACACACACACACACACACACACACACACACACAGACACAGATTTTTTTGAACAGAATTACAATCCGATATTTAAGAATATTTTTCATCTGTAAGAAAAATTCATTGATATTGACACGAATTCCAACATAGTTCACGTTGACTTTCCCTTCGATTTTTAACACACATTTTTTTATACACATATTTACACTGTATGAGCAAAAGTATTGGAACACCCGACTTTTTTCATTCGTTCATCTTCTACCGCTTTATCCGATCTTCCCTCGGGTCACGGGGAGTCTGTGTCTATCTCAGGCGTCTATGGGCATTAAGGCAGGATACACCCTGGATGGAATGCCAACCCATCACACACACACACACACACACATTCACACACACATTCACACACTAGGGACAATTTTCCAAGGTGCCAATCAACCTACCGTGCATGTTTTTGGACCGGGAGGAAACCGGAGAACCCGGAGAAAAACCCCTTGAGGCATGGGGAGAACATGCAAACTCCACACACACAAACCCCCACTACTACCAAGCTGCCACAAGGGGGCCCTTGAGCAAGGCCCTTAACCCTCAATTGCTCAGTTGTAAGTCGTTCTGGATAAGGGCGTCTGCCAAATGCCGTAAATGCCGTAAAAGAAGGAATGAAGGAATGTGAACGTTGCCCGACGTCCCCTCGTCTACAGTGGATCATGTCCAGGTGTCCATAAACTTTTGAACATAAAGTGCATTTCAGCATTTTCTACATAAATAACTAAACAAATTAATTAATTAATTAATTTCCTTGTTCATATTGGCGAAGAATAATAACACCAAGTCCAACGCCAACGCCAAGGATATTACATAAAGAGTCATTTGGGAAGTAAGTGTGTGTTTGTGTGTGTGTGTGTGTGTGTGTGTGTGTGTGTGTGTGTGTGTGTGTGTGTGTGTGTGTGTGTGTGTGTCAGCATTTGCACTGAGAGGGATGAAAGGTTAGATGGACGCCAGAGTGTGTGTGTGTAATTATAAACGCTAGGAAACACTCAAAAGCCCACTCTGGTTTAAAAGTTAATTAATGCAAATCTCCAACTGGTGTGTGTGTGTGTGTGTGTGTGTGTGTGAGAGTGAGTGAGTGTGTGTGTGTGTGTGTGTGTGTGTGTGGTGTTAGAGAGCTCCTGAATATGATCCGCAGTAAAGGGTTTAATGAAAAATCGCTTTTGTGCAAAACATTTGGAACAACAGCAGATGCGGGGAATGTAACGGCGGATTTGATGTCGTGTTTGCGGAGGAGAAAAACAAATAGAAAGAAAATAAACGAATAGTAGCTATAATTAGATTTAATATTAATAACAAATTTTTAAGTATTAAGTAAATATTAAGTAAAATTATTACAATTAATATTATTTTTCCCTTTTTAATGTAATTTAATTACATTTCTAATTTATTAGTATTAATACTTCTCATTATCTCACACACACACACACACACACACACACACACACACACACACACACACACACACACAACACACACACACACACACACAAATGTTGCTACACATATTATTACTGTATCTGGCTTTTTCTACTGGCTGCTTATTTTTCATGAAAGAAAGAGAACAAAGGAAAGACACAGAGACAGAAGGAAAAACTACAGACAGACAGAAAACGGACAACGAACGAAACAAAAACAGACGCATAAAGGCAGACAGACAGATGGCCAGATAGTGAGACAGAGACAGAAAGAGTCCACCATGGTTACCCTCATTATTTAAGAAAAGCAAAGAAAAAAGAAAGAAAGAAAGAAAGAAAGAAAGAAAGAAAGAAAGAAAGCAAGAAAGAAAGAAAGAAAGAAAGTTCAAAAAAAAAGAAAAAAGTTCACCATGGTTTTTTTCATTGGGTACCATGGTTGCCCTCATTTATGATTTCAGAAAGAAAGAAAGAAAGAAAGACAAGAAAGACATGAAAGAAAGATAGATAGAGAAAGGTCATTGCACTCATTTGCACTCTTGTCTTTCAAAGGAAAGAACAAAAGAAAGAAAAAAGTTTACCATGGTTGCTCTCATTTATGATTTCAGAAAGAAAGAAAGAAAGAAAGAGTTCACCATGGTTACCCTCAGAAAGAAAGACAAGAAAGAAAGAGAGAAAAAGGTTATTGCACTCATTTGTGATTTCAAAAGGAAAGAAAGAAATAAAGAAACAGAAATGTAACAGAGAGAAAGAAAAGGGGAAGAGACATAATGTAACGTATGATTGAGAGAGAGAGAGAGAGAGAGAGAGAGAGAGAGAGAAAGAGAGAACATGAAAGAAGGCACAGAGGCTGAGAATAAAAGAAAAATAGACAGACAGACAGACAGACAGTAAAAAGAAGGGACAGACAGATATGTGAGATAAGGAGAGAAATATTTATATACTGAGAGTATTTCTCTGGGCTGTGTGTGTGTGTGTGTGGTGTGTGTGTGAGATAGAGTGTGTGTGTGTGTGTGTGTGTGAGAGAGAGT
>JACRUU010000019.1:3650954-3658454 GCA_030449085.1 Kryptopterus vitreolus | reverse complement strand
AATTAAAAGAATGAGGTCATTTTGCATCACATTTTGCATGAGGTCATTTTAGCACATCTCAAAAAAACCTTGTGACGGGGCAACAAAAGTTTGGAAAAAGAAATTGCTGGTAAAATGAAACAGTCGGAGAAACATTGTGGAGTTAATGAGGTTAAGTGACTTAATTGATTTAGATAATAGTTCATTCCTTCATTCATTCATCTTCTACCGCTTTATCTGATCTTCCCTCGGGTCACGGGGAGTCTGTGTCTATCTCAGGCGTCTATGGGCATTAAGGCAGGATACACCCTGGATGGAATGCCAACCCATCACAGGACACACACACATTCATACACTAGGGACAATTTTTCCAAGGTGCCAATCAACCTACCGTGCATGTTTTTGGACCGGGGGAGGAAACCTGGACAACCCGGAGAAAAACCCCCTGAGAACAAGTAAACTCCACACACACATGGCCGAGACGGGAATCGAACCCGGACCCTGGCGGTGTCAGGCGAACGTGCTAACCACTAAGCCACCGTGCTCCTCTATATAATAGTTGTTTATTATTATTATTATTATTATTATTATTATTATTATTATTATTATTATTATTATTATTATTATTAATAGTTTTTATTTTCCTACATTCGTACATTTACATGTCTTTGCATTTCACTATGTCTTGTATTCTGTATGTATATGTACATGACAAATAAAATCCAAATTTGTATTAGATTATGAGATTATTGGTGTATCATGAAATGGAAAACACAACAAAGGAAACCCAGAACTGTTGCTCAAATCCCGTGAGCCATCGCTCCTCTCTCAAAACTTCATCTACTGCTCATCATCCGGGTTTTATAACCAAGTGTGTATATATGTTTGACTAACCGTCTTTCTCCTTGTGTGTGTGTGTGTGTGTGTGTGTGTGTGTGTGTGTGTGTGTGTGTGTGTGTGTGTGTGTGTATATACCTCGCATTGCTGGAGGTTCTCCAGTCAGAACTCTCATCTCTTCGTGATGGACGTCTACGATGGGAGTCACTACGGCACCTGAAACCTGAAACACACACACACACACACACACACACACACACACACACACACACACACACACACACTCACCCTTAAATTCAGCTGAAATGCCTTCCCTTCCCTTGCTTTGCTTTCTCTCACTCATTCTATCGCTATTTCACTTGCATCGTTTCTCGCCCTCTTTCTCTCACTCTTTCTCTCACTTGCATTGTTCTCTCACTCTTTCTCTCACTTGGATTGCTTCTCTCCCTCTTTCTCACTCTCATTGCTTCCCTCGCTCTTTCTCTCCCCTGCATTGCATCTCTCACTCTTTCTCTCACTTGCATTGCCTCTCTCTCTCTTTCTATCTCCTGCATTGCGTCTCTCCCTCTTTCTCTCACTATCATTGCTTCTCTCCCTCTTTCTCTCACTCTCATTGCTTCTCTTGCTCTTTCTATCTCCTGCATGGTTCTCTCCCTCTTTCTCTCACTTGGATTGTGTCTCTCCCTCTTTCTCTCGCCTGCATTGTTCTCTCCTTCTTTCTCTCACTCACATTGCTTCTCTCACTCTTTCTCTCTCCTACATTGCCTCTTCCTCTTTCTCTCACTCTCATTGCTTCTTTCCCTCTTTCTCTCTCCTGCATTGCCTCACTCTTTCTCTCACTTGGACAGCGTCTCTCTCTCTTTCATATATCTCTCAATAGCATTGCCTTTCCCCCTCTTTCTCTCTCCTGCATTGCCTTTCTCCCTCTTTCTCTCACTTGGATTGCGTCTCTCCCTCTTTCATATATCTCTCAATAGCATTGCTTCTCTCCCTCTGGAGTTTGGGTAGGTAAGAAGAATAGGATGATGAGTTGTGTATGGGATGATTGTGTATCAGCGCTTCTCATCTGCTGATATATTTAATAAAGAAACAATATGCGGATGTAAATTTGTATTTGTTTTTTTTTTATTTTCACAGTTAAACCCAACATGATCTTTCGCTTCAAGGACTTCAAGGACCAACCTCTTTTTCAGTTTTCTTTCTTCCTTCCGTTTGCGTCTGCTGCTCGAGGAGCTGTATGATGAAACGCATATTAATGTATAAAATCACTGTTTTAGAAAAGAGATCCCACACCGTCTCACCTGTTTCTCAATCACATGTTCTATTACAACTCACAAATATCTTTACTATATCTGCTTTTGTTTCTTTAATGTACCACATTTCATATAAAAGCCATGGAGGGGTACGGTGGCTTGGTAGTTAGCACGTTCGCCTCGCACCGCCAGGGTCCGGGTTCGATTCCCGTCTCGGCCATGTGTGTGTGGAGTTTGCATGTTCTCCAAAAACATGTACGGTAGGTTGATTGGCACCTTGGAAAATTGTCCCTAGTGTATGAATGTGTGTGTTTCCTGCGATGGGTTGGCATTAAATCCAGGGTGTATCCTACCTTAATGCCCATAGACTCCTGAGATAGACACAGACTCCCCGTGACTCGAGGGAAGATCGGATATAGCGGTAGAAGATGAATGAATGAATAAATAAAAGCCATGGTTTATTAAAACTGGTGCGAATGAACGATGAAACCAAAATCCAAGAAAGATGATGTAATAAGAGACTCTGCAATGGACCAAATCCTACACACGGGCTACATAAGACCTGCCGTCCCGTTCTGCCCATTAGATGTGTAGAATAGACAGTTTTACTTTTGTTTTACTTCATAAACTGGCCTTCTCTGAATTATTTAAGGTTCAGGTTCGAGTGAAAATAGTTTTCAGGACATTTCATCACCATGATTTCAAGATGAAGCTCAGCATTGGTGCCAGTACAATCAACAAAACCAACATACAATATATATATAATATATATATAATATATATATATATATATATATATATATATATAAAGCTATATCTATCTATCTATCTATCTATCTATATATGTATTCATTCATTCATCTTCTACCACTATATCCGATCTTCCCTCGGGTCACGGGGAGTCTGTGCCTATCTCAGGCGTCTATGGGCATTAAGGCAGGATACACCCTGGATGGAATGCCAACCCATCACAGGACACACACACACACTCACATTCACACACACACATTAATACACTAGGGGCAATTTTCCAAGGTACCAATCAACCTACCGTGCATGTTTTTGGATCGGGAGGAAACCGGAGAACCCGGAGAAAAAAAACCCCTGAGGCACGGGGAGAACATGCAAACTCCACACACACACATGGCGGAGGACGGGAATCGAACCCGGATCCTGGCGGTGTGAGGCGAACCACTGTACTAACCACTAAACCCACCACCGTGCCATATTATATATATTATATATATATATATATATATATATATATATATATATATATATATATATATATATATATATATAATATATTTAATCATGATGATGCACCATATATTAACACTTTTAACTTTTTTAACAGATGTAATAATTATATAAATTTCACTTGAACTCTCTCCCTTTAATACAATTATTGATTATTTAATATTTACTTTACTCTGGAAATTATTCTTTAAATATTAATTTCTTGTTACTTCAATGTTCAATGTTGCACTTTTTTGTGTGGTTCTTTTGATTGTTCAATAAATGGGATTTGAACTCACAACCTTCCATTCTATATTATATTACTTATATGACTAGAATACTACATTCGACACTATTGCGCTCCTGCTTTACCACTGTATTATAACCTCTTTACATCTTTACTGTCACATACACGCCTGTTTTATGGCACTAAATCAAGGAATAACAATGTCTCTTTTGTCTCGCAGTCGTACCTGTGTCTTCTCTTCTTGGAGGCAGCCCTGTTTGTTTGAGAGAGAGACAGAGGGAGAGGGAGAGAAAGAGAAAGAGGGAGAGAAGTATTGCCTTCATTAGCGTTGTGTGTTAAATAATACAAAGACGTGTAAATGAGTGAGATCGTCGGCATGAGCGCTACGTGATCAGCGACGAGGCACGAAAGCGATCTGCTCACCTGTGTTGCTTCCTCTTCTTCGAGCTCTTCTTCTTTTTCTTTTTCTTGCGGAGAGGGGAAGGACTGGAGGAGGGACACCTGCCAATTAAACAGCTTCCGATCAGAGTTGCTATTCCTTCCATATTCGATGCAATATGTGGATGTGGTGGTTTAATGGTTATGATGGTGATGGGTTACTGTTGAGAAGATTCAAGAGAAGATGCCACTGTTGGGCCCTTGAGCTGATGCCTTTGGGCCCTGGCCCTGACTGTGTTACTGACTGGAGGGTCTTTTCTCCACTCTTGGGCCCTTGAGCCAGGGGCATCACTGGGCATCCATGGGCATTGCAGATATATATATATATATATATATATATATATATATATATATATATATATATATATATATATATATAGTGGTACCTTTTGGGTGTACGTCGTTAAGTCGTTCCTCAGAAAGCGACTTTGACTAAATAAGACTTTAACCTGAAACTGAATTGTCCCGTTTATTCTCCGGTCATGATCGGGGAAGTAATTGGCGCGTTCATCTAGATGGCTCTGCAGGTGAATGCGACGGAAACTGAAGGAAGCAACGTTAACCGGAATATATATATATATATATATATATATATATATATATATATATATATATATATATATATACGGGGCACGGTGGCTTAGTGTTTAGCAGGTTCGCCTCACACTGCCAGGGTCCAGGTTCGATTCCCGTCTCGGCCATGTGTTGTGTGGAGTTTGCATGTTCTCCCTTGTGCCTCAGGGGGTTTTTTTCTCCGGGTTCTCCGGTTTCCTCCTCCTGGTCCAAAAACATGCACGGTAGGTTGATTGGCACCTTGGAAAATTGTCCCTAGTGTGTGTGTGTGTGTGTTGTGTGTGTGTGTGTGTGTGTGTGTGTGCCCTGCGATGGGTTGGCATTCCATCCAGGGTGTATCCTGCCTTAATGCCCATAGATACATAAGGGATTTGAACCTACGACATTCCCAGAGCCTAATGCCTTAACCACTAAACTCCCACCTACCTGACAGACATGAAAGATGTGTTGACGAAGGGCAAAAGAGCGTTAGGATTTATTATATTATTAACGAATATTAACGATATTAACGATAATTAATGATATTAACGAAGAGCTCTGCTTTATTCCTCCGGCTCTTCATTCTTTCTTTCGCTCTGTGTCTTTCTTCCTCCGTTCCCTGCAACCACCTGCAAACGTTTCTGTTATTTCTTACTCACCTTTCGCTCCTCCTTTTCCTCACAGATTTTTTCTTCTTCTTTTTTGCTTTGGTCATCGGCCTGAGGGAAAAATCTGCATCGAGTGACGCGCTGCAACAGAGAGAGAGAGAGAGAGAGAGGGATCGTATCAGTTTTATAGTTAAATAATCAGTTGTTTGTGATTCAAGCGAATATAATCACCTACAGTGCAACCTGCTGAAAAACACTCATTCATTCATTCATCTTCTCACTTCTAACCAGCTTTTTTATCCGATCTTCCCTCGGGTCACGGGGAGTCTGTGCCTATCTCAGGCGTCTATTGGGCATTAAGGCAGGATACACCCTGGATGGAATGCCAACCCAATCACAGGGACACAAACACACACACACACACACATTCACACACTAGGGACAATTTTAAAAAGGTGCCAATCAACCTACTGTGCATGCTTTTGGACCGGGGAGAAAAACCCCCTGAGTCACTGGGAGAACATGCAAACTCCACACACACATGGCCGAGACAGGAATCGAACCCGGACCCTGGCGGTGTGAGGCGAATGTGATAACCACTAAGCCACCGTGCCCCCCTGCGGAAAAACATATTTGGCCAATTTTTGGCATTGTAGTTGGAGGGTGGAGTTCTGGTGTGTAGCTAGATGAATGGCCCTGTTGGTTAAAAGTCTATCCTACCTAGCTATCGATAAAAAAAAACAATGATCATTGATCACATGACACCTTAATGGTACATTTGGCTGGAAGTCACCAGAAACATGTATGGAGGATGCACGGTGGCTTAGTGGTTAGCACGTTCGCCTCACACCGCCAGGGTCTGGGTTCGATTCCCATCTCGGCCATGTGTGTGTGTGGAGTTTGCATGTTCTCCCCGTGCCTCAGGGGTTTTTTCTCCGGTCGGGTTCCTCCCCGGTCCAAAAACATGCACGGTTGGTTGATTGGCACCGTGGAAAATTGTCCCTAGTGTATGAATGTGTGTGTGTGTGTGTGTGTGTGTGTGTGTGTCCTGCGATGGGTTGGCATTCCATCCAGGGTGTATCCTGCCTTAATGCCCATAGACTCCTGAGATAGGCACAGACTCCCCGTGACCCGAGGGAAGATCGGATAAAGCAGTAGAAGATGAATGAATGAATGAATGAACGACTACGTCTGGCTCGTTCCTCCCGGTCGAATAAAAAAAGAAAAAAGAAAAAAGAAAAACGGCAAGTATGTATGAATTGTTTTTGGGACAGAGCCGATGTTTGGGACTACAGTAGACGTGTGAAAGTAATAATAACGAGGTGAAGTGTGTGACGTGATGGATGGATGAGTGCGGTTCAGTGAATTGATTGATAAAAGAGAGAGAAAAAGATAGAGAAAGAGAGAGAGAGAGAGAAGTGCTTTGTGCGTTAATGGAGCTGTCTCACTTTAGATGCTGATTAGAGACACAGCGAGTGTCATTTCTGCTTAATTAGAAAGTGTTGTCACTATTTACACCGTTCTTGCTATGACACACTCGTTCTCTCTCCCTCTATCCATATGTCTCTCTCTCCCTCTCTCTCTCTCTCTTTCTCTCTCTCTCGGCCCAATTGGGGGAAAGGGTGATGTAGAGAGCTTTTCTTTATCGCGATTGGTTTTGTGAAACATCTAGGAATAATTCCAGCGTGTGTGTGTGTGTGCATGTGTGTGTGTGTGTGTGTGTGTGTGTGTTGTCCACTGAGAATGGATGCTCCTTCCATGTTCTTGTTCAGTTTAGAGCAAATGATTCATTTCATTCATGAATCATTCGTGACAGGGAGCTGACACTTGAGCTTCACGAGGTCCTCCAAGGTACGGAGAACGGGTGAAGTATAGCGCTATACAAATAATGCTATCCGAATGTTCTCAAAGCCTATAAAAATCCAGGATTATTGTTGATTTGAACTTTTCCAAGAGCATGGTGGCCGTAAAGAAGTTCGAGGTCATGTGGTGTTGCGAAGAACACCAGAGATAGGCTACACCTACCGCAATCTTTAAACTGCCATTGCTTTCTTTTTTCATTGCTTTCATTGCTTATGTCTATTTGATGTTATTCATTTTATTATTTATTTGACTAAATAAGTCATACCTATAGCATGTAACGCCGTTACATGTAACCAGTTCATAACCACGACATAACCACTAACCACGACATAACCACTAACCACAACATAACCACTAACCACGACATAACAATGACATAACCACTAACCATGACATAACCACGACATAACCACATAACCATGACTATACCATGACATAACCGACTAACCACAACATAACCACCAACCACGACATAACCTTGACA
>JACRUU010000019.1:3585954-3640954 GCA_030449085.1 Kryptopterus vitreolus | reverse complement strand
TCAACACCTTTTGGCCAATCAAAATTCAACAACCTATGCTAATGTCTGTAATGAATTACTTTCGGGTTTTGATGCTACTCAATTACTTTGAAAGCATGTGACACTTTTTGGATGATCGGATCGACATCTGACCAATCAGATTTGAGCATTCGTCCCATTGTACTTACAAGAACTTGCAAGAACGTAACACCTTCCGACCAATCAAATTCGAGCATCCAGCAGAAATCATTTGAACACCTTCCGACCAATCAAATTCAACCATTCGTCCCCATGTACTTACAAGAACTTACAAGAACATAACACCTTCCGGCCAATCAGATTAAATCATTCAACAGAAATCATTTAAACACCTTCCGACCAATCAAATTCAACCATTCGTCCGTCACAATGTACTTACAAGAACTTACAAGAACGTAACACCTTCCGACCAATCAATTTCAAGCATTCAGCAGAAATCAAATAAACACCTTCCGACCAATCAAATTCAAGCATTCGTCACAATGTACTTACAAGAACGTAACACCTTCTGACCAATCCTATTCGAGCATTCAGCAGAAATAATTTAGACACCTTCCGACCAATCAAATTCAAGTAATTGTCACAATGTACTTACAAGAACTTACAAGAACGTAACACCTTCTGACCAATCAGATTAAAGAATTCAACATAAATAATTTAAATATCTTCTGAACAATCAAAATCGAGCATTTAGCAGAAAACATTTAAACACCTTCCGACCAATCAAATTCAACCATTCGTCACAATGTACTTACAAGAATTTACAAAAAAATAACACCTTCCGACCAATCAGATTAAAGCATTCAGCAGAAATAATTTTAACACCTTTCCACCAATCAAATTTAAGCATTCGTCACAATGTACTTACAAGAACTTACAAGAACGTAACGCCTTCCGACCAATCAAATTCGAGCATTCAGCAGAAAGAATTTAAACGTGGTTCTGACCAATCAAATTCATGAATTCCACACTCAATCAACAGCTTCTGGCCAATCTGATTTAAAGATAACCAATAATGTACTTAAAAGAACTTTAAAACACTGAACATGTTGAAGTTGTACCTCATCAGACCAATCCGTTTTAAGAAATCAACAGAAAGAATTGACAAATCAAATTCAGCAACCTCATTACAAAGAATGTAATCACTTCTATCTGGCCAATCAGATTCAAGAATCCATCATAATGTGTGTGAAAAGAAATTTCACTTTTTAATTTAATCACCTTCTGACCAATCAGATTTGAGGATTCAACACCGGCTATGAACATTTAAGTCATTTTGCAGACGCCCTTATCCAAAGCCACTTACAACTGAGGAATGGAGAGTTAAGGGCCTCGCTCAAGGGCCCACTAGTGGCAGCTTGTTGGTGGTGGGATTTGAACCTGCAATCTTCCAGGCGAGAGCCCACAGTCTTAACCACGTCCCGGAACGACAGCAATATGAACAACATCATACTCAAGGCCTTCTAACCAATCAGCTTCAGGAACTCATCACAATGCCTTCTGACCAATTAGACTCAAGCATTTAACAGACTGTACACCATCAAGAACGTAACACCTTCCGACCAATCATATTCAACCATTCGTCACAATGTACTTGCAAGAACTTACAAGAACATAACACCGTTTGACCAATCAGATTCAAGCATTCATTACAAAGAATTGAAGCGACTTTTGACCAATCAGATTTCTACACGGTGTACTCCAAAAAACTCCTCCTGTCCAATCGGATTCAAGAACTCATTTCCGATGCACTTAAAAGACCGCACCGCCTACTAACCAATCAGATTCCAGCATTACACACAATGTACTCCAGCAGCAACATCCGACCAATCAGATTCGAGGACTCAAATTTAAATTTGCTAGTTAAGCGATAGTGGTTGAGCGAATATTTTCTTATAAGCTCCGCCCTTTTCAATTTCTTCGCCAAACTGGAACCACTCACAAAACACCCGAAAACACATTTCCTTTAAAAGGAGCACGAGTGTGTTGATTTCAGATGGCAATACAGGGACATTAGCCTGACACACACACACACACACACACACACACACACACACACACACACTTTGTGAAGAGCCCCTCCCGCACTATTAGCCCTGTCGTATTCGCTGCTGAGCGATTGATAATGGTTACGATAAAAAATGAGCGAGGGAGTGATAATGAAGGAGAGAGCAGATGACTGAGTGTGTTCATTAAATCCCCCGGCGGAGGCCATTAACACCTCGGCGATGCTGTTGTTTATTCTACGCCGAGGTTACGGCAGGTTTTACAGCCGTGGGGCGGCGCAGGGGGACGTGAAGAAACGCGCTTACAAACACAGCGCTGCGAAGAAAAAGAACGATCACGTGGTCCAAAAGTCCGTCCGTTATCAACGTGCACTATCTGGACAAAAAAAATATCGGGATTGACTTTTCCAGCCGTATGTGGTTGTGTCGGATGTTTCTAGAAGTGGTTTTGCTTTCGTTTAAAACCGTAGCATGATGTTCGTAAGATGGAGGGAAAGAACAATTCATTCATTCATTCATTCATTCATTCATTCATCTCATTCTTCAAGAAACCACCTTCTACCGCTTTATCCGATCTTCCCTCGGGTCACGGGGAGACTGTGTCTATCTCAGGCGTCTATGGGCATTAAGGCAGGATACACCCTGGATGGAACGCCAACCCATCACACACACACACACATTCACACACACATTCATACACTAGGGACAATTTTCCAAGGTGCCAATCAACCTACCGTGCATGTTTTTGGACCGGGGGTAGGAAACCGGGAGAACCCGGAGAAAAACCCCCTGAGGCACGGGGAGAACATGCAAACTCCACACACACATGGACGAGACGGGAATCGAACCCGGACCCTGGCGGTGTGAGGCGAACGTACTAACCACTAAACCACCGTGCCTCCGAGGGAAAGAAAAATTGAAGTTCGGGAGAATTATGGGGAACGAAATCTTTTTCGTCGTTTTATTAAAGCTGTTTATAATTAACGTTTTTTTTTTTTAAGAATTTGAAATAAAACGCTCGCTTGGTTTAAAGAGTAAATAAAACGTTTGATTGTTACGGATTAAATTGAGCAATTGATTAAAAGAAGCACAAATTAAATTGAGTATATTGACAAGTAAGTAAATGGATGAAATTGATTAAACACAATTACCGTAAATTCTGGACTATAAAGCGCACCTGCATACAAGCCGCATCCGCTTTTGAATTGTAAATGTACATGTATGTACCTAAATAGATCCTTTCCTAACCTGTATTTTAACACGGTGTAACGGTGGACGCTGCACAGAGACGCGGAGATCCGGAATTCATACAAAACAGGATTTATTAGAATAAAGAACTCAGGAGACGCCGCTCATACGGAGCGGCCAGACAGGCTAGGGAGCCTTGAGCTCTGCGCGCCGTGGTACCGGGAGTACCGGAGAGCAGGAGTCCGGGAATCGGGAACAGACAAAGGTTAGGCATAAACATATATCGAGCGTCCGTGTCCGCGACACTAGGTATGTGCTACGAGCCAGGACGGGGATTGTAGAGTGAACCGGGCTTATATCGGGATTTGTGCGTGTGTGTGTGTGTGTGTGTGTGTGTGTGTGTGGGGGGAAAAAAGAGCAGGGAGGAGAGAGAGAGAGCACCGAGCAGCAACTTTACTGATTAAAACGGGACAGAACGAAGAGAAAATAAGCGCTATTTACAGTATTTATCTTCATTTCTCCTGTGTGTGAAATGACGTCACCTTAACCTTGTAAAGATAGAGTTTGTCCTCCTTCTATCCGCTTCTACCCACTTATATCTGCTAAAGAGGAACTAGCGCATTCTTCTTCTTTGCATTTATTTTGTGTTAGTTTTGATTCTAATTCCGGTTAGAGCCCCTAGCGGTCGGGAAAAAATCTGCAGAATAGCCGCACCTTATTATTAGCCGCATGGTTCAAAACCTAGGAAAAAAGTAGCGGCTTATAGTCCAGAATTTACGGTAAATACGTTGTACAGGAAATCGCACAGAACACGCAAAAGTACGTGTTGGGCGATGACAGGAAGTCACGAAATCGAATGGCGCGATGCGATCAACGTCCAGGGGGCGTAGACTAAACAAATGTCCCGCCTTCCATTTAATATGTTCTTCCAGAAAACCATGTTCATTTAACCATGTTAAGACTATGAAGACGGGTACTGTTGCATCCACCATCCCTCCCTCTTCCATTTCCCCATCTGCATTCACACACACACACACACACACACACACACACATATAACAGATTTACCAACAGCAGATGTGAAGAGCACTCTGCCGAAGCACTATTCATTCTAATGACGCCACATAACGGTGCTTCAGCGAGCCCTAAAAACATTCATCTTAAAAACAAACGTATTCTTCATTTCACACATATCCTACGGGGTTTGTGGGATCTCGGCTGTGTTTCGGCGCATGGCGTAATTATTTGTCATTATTTTGCGGGCGGGGGTACGCGGGGGATTAGTGGTTAGCACGTTCGTCTCACACCGCCAGGGTCCGGGTTCGATTCCCGTCTCAGCCATGTGTGTGTGGAGTTTGTGCATGTTCTCCCCGTGCCTCAGGGGTTTTTTCTACGGGTTCTCCGGTTTCCTCCCGGTCCAAAAAACATGCACGGTCGGTTGATTGACACCTTGGAAAATTGTCACTAGTATATGAATGTGTGTGTGTGTGTGAGTGTGTGTGTGTGTGTCCTGTGATGGGTTGGCATTCCATCCAGTGTGTATCCTGCCTTAATGCCCATAGATGCCTGAGATAGACACAGAGTCCCCGTGACCCGAGGGAAGATCGGACCCGAGAGGTAAAGATCGGAGTAAAAGCTATAGAAGGGTAGAAGATGAATGAATGAATGAATGAATGAATGAATGTTTTGCGGGCTCGGACTTGAAAACACACTTTAAATGACGATCCTCTGTTCATTTTCTATAGGGCTTACCCAACATAGAGGAGTCCTATTCCAGGGGGTTAGAGGGGGCACCCTAAAGAAAATGCCAGACTATGTTAGGAAAGTAATACATACACACACACACACACACACACACATGCCTATAATACTCATCTACAAGGGACAAAACCTCGAAATGAAAGTTTTATCAGAATTGGGTCAAATATATATATATATATATATATATATATATATATATATATATATATATATATATATATATATATATAAAGGAATGTTCTTTATTAGTGTTACGTTTCTAAAATACAGCTCTCGTTCAAAATTGCATCCAAACGATGGAGAATTCATAAGCTTTCTGCAAAGAGAATGGTGCCACCGAAATCGTTATAAATTGATCTTTTAATTGATACCATTACGAATACCTTCCATTCATTTATCATTTTTCTCCCTGACAAACTGACCTACTTAGCCATAACACCCAAAGACTGGTTGCCCAAAGAAGCTAATCAGGGTATCTAATCATCCTGGGAAAATTAGGTTGCTCATGGAAGAGGTGTTAGTGAGGGCCAGCAGGGGGCGCTAACCGTGTATGGGGTCCTGGCACTGTGCTGTCAGAAAAGCACCGTCTTTCAGAGGAGATGTTAAACCGAGGTCCTTTAATATCCCAGGATGCCTTTTCCTATAACTACTGATTGGCTTCATCGTCTCCTCTCCACCAGTACGCTGTGTATGTGTGTGGTGGGAATTCTGGTGCACTATGGCTGTGCTGGTAGAGGATGAGGAAGATCCCGCTCTCGTAATTCATTCATTCATTCATTCATCTTCTACCGCTTTATCCGATCTTCCCTCGGGTCACGGGGAGCCTGTGCCTATCTCAGGCGTCTATGGGCATTAAGGCAGGCAGGATACACCCTGGATATGGAATGCCAACCCATCACAGGGCACACACACACTCACACACACACACACACATCCATACACTAGGGACAATTTTCCAAGGTGCCAATCAACCTACCGTGCATGTTTTTGGACAGGGGAGGAAACCGGAGAACCCGGAGAAAAACCCCCTGAGGCACGGGGAGAACATGCAAACTCCACACACACATGGCCGAGACGGGAATCGAACCCGGACCCTGGCGGTGTGAGGCGAACGTGCTAACCACTAAGCCACCGTGCCCCCGCTCTCGTAATGTAAAGCTCTATATAAATGTCATGAATAATTATAATTGTAGAATGCGTCTGGGTTGATTCTATTGAAGTCGAGTGGGAGGTGGTAGCTCAGTGGTTAAGGCGTTGTCCTTTGGACCAGAAGACCAGAAGATCGCAGGTTCAAATCCCAACAAGACCAAGTTGCCATTAGTGGAGCCCTTGAGCAAGGCCCTTAGCTTTCAACTGCTCAGTTGGAAGTCGCTCGGGATAAGAGCGTCTGCCAAATGCTATAAATGTAAATGTCTGGCTTCCCAGACAATTAAGATAGAACCTTAAAATTAGACAATTTTACAGCTTACAAAATATAATGTGAATATCAGGTCATAGGGGGCGGCTGTGGTATGTGATCATCATCTGAGCAATTGAGGGTTAAGGGCCTTGCTCAAGGGCCCACCAGTGGCAGCTTGGTGGTGGGGTTTGAACCCACGATCTCCTGGTACAGAGTCCAAAACCTTAACCACTGGGCTATCACCACCCCTAAGCCATACGTTTACATTTACATTTACAGCATTTGGCAGACGCCCTTATCCAGAGCAACTTACAACTGAGCAATTGAGGGTTAAGGGCCTTGCTCAAGGGCCCACTAGTGGAAAGCTTCATGGTGATTGTGTTTGAACCCATGATCTTCTGGTCCAGAGTCCAACACCTTAACCACTGGGCTACACCACCTCCCTGGTAGTTTGTCCTGTTCCTTCTAAACCCGCTACACTGTTTTGTTTATCTCCATATCTTGTGCCATTTTTGTTGCGGTGTGGGTTTTTTTTTCTTTTGCCACAAGGGACGTTGTGTGTCCTTCTTTTTGGGTTGCTTTACGTTTAGGAAAGTAAGGTCTGGTAGAAGTATTCTTGTCGTTTGTTGTTGCCTCGGCGCACCCTGAAGGTTACCCGCTCGTATACCATGTATCAATAGACTTTCCGAATTAAGATATCCCCGGTGTTTGGGCCCCATTCCACCACTGTGATACCAGATACCCTCACATCCACCTCCTATCTACCGCCCAGTGCTTTATTCCTTCTGTACGCCCCCAACCCCAGACTGGGACGTAACACTCTTTTACACTTGCACCTTTATTACTTGTCTAATTCTTACATATTTACATTATACCTCGATAATTTCCCAAAATGTGTACACCAGTGTTCCTCAAGAACCCCCTAAACGTACATGCACAATCTACACAGGACGGCTTTTAAGGGGTAAAATGTTTCTTTTTATAGAGACCACACCCACATTTGATACGACTGACAGGCACAAAGTTTCTTTTTATAGAGACCACACCCAGATTTGATACGACTGACAGGCAGAAATTTTCTTTTTATAGAGACCACACCTACATTTGATATGACTGACAGGCACAAAGTTTCTTTTTATAGAGACCACACCCACATTTAATACGACTGACAGGCGCAAATTTTCTTTTTATAGAGACCACACCCACATTTGATACGACTGACAGGCACAAAGTTTCTTTTTATAGAGACCACACCCACATTTGATACGACTGACAGGCACAAATTTTCTTTTTATAGAGACCACACCCACATTTGATACGACTGACAGGCACAAAGTTTCTTTTTATAGAGACCACACCCACATTTGATACGACTGACAGGCACAAATTTTCTTTTTATAGAGACCACACCCACATTTAATACGACTGACAGGCAGAAATTTTCTTTTTATAGAGACCACACCTACATTTGATATGACTGACAGGCACAAAGTTTCTTTTTATAGAGACCACACCCACATTTAATAGACTGACAGGCAGAAATTTTCTTTTTATAGAGACCACACCTACATTTGATATGACTGACAGGCACAAAGTTTCTTTTTATAGAGACCACACCCACATTTAATACGACTGACAGGCGCAAATTTTCTTTTTATAGAGACCACACCCACATTTGATACGACTGACAGGCGCAAATTTTCTTTTTATAGAGACCACACCCACATTTGATACGACTGACAGGCACAAATTTTCTTTTTATAGAGACCACACCCACATTTAATACGACTGACAGGCACAAATTTTCTTTTTATAGAGACCACACCCACATTTGATACGACTGACAGGCACAAATTTTCTTTTTATAGAGACCACACCCACATTTAATACGACTGACAGGCACAAATTTTCTTTTTATAGAGACCACACCCACATTTAATACGACTGACAGGCAGAAATTTTCTTTTTATAGAGACCACACCTACATTTGATACGACTGACAGGCACAAAGTTTCTTTTTATAGAGACCACACCCACATTTAATAGACTGACAGGACCACACCTACAGAAATGACAGGCACAAAGTTTCTTTTTATAGAGACCACACCCACATTTAATAGACTGACAGACCACACCTACATTTGATATGACTGACAGGCACAAAGTTTCTTTTTATAGAGACCACACCCACATTTAATACGACTGACAGGCGCAAATTTTCTTTTTATAGAGACCACACCCACATTTGATACGACTGACAGGCGCAAATTTTCTTTTTATAGAGACCACACCCACATTTGATACGACTGACAGGCACAAAGTTTCTTTTTATAGAGACCACACCCACATTTGATACGACTGACAGGCACAAAGTTTCTTTTTATAGAGACCACACCCACATTTGATACGACTGACAGGCACAAAGTTTCTTTTTATAGAGACCACACCCACATTTGATACGACTGACAGGCACAAATTTTCTTTTTATAGAGACCACACCCACATTTAATACGACTGACAGGCACAAAGTTTCTTTTTATAGAGACCACACCCACATTTGATACGACTGACAGGCACAAAGTTTCTTTTTATAGAGACCACACCCACATTTAATACGACTGACAGGCGCAAATTTTCTTTTTATAGAGACCACACCCACATTTAATACGACTGACAGGCACAAATTTTCGTTTTATAGAGACCACACCCACATTTGATACGACTGACAGGCACAAATTTTCGTTTTATAGAGACCACACCCACATTTAATACGACTGACAGGCACAAAGTTTCTTTTTACTGAGACTGACACATTTCTTCTCACTGTGATTGACAGCCACATTGACTAATATAAAAAAAGGAAGAAGGTGGCCACAGCTACTTTAATAAGACTGACAGGCACAGAGGCCACACCCCTTTTTTGAAAGACGCACAGACTTTAAGACCACAACTGAGCTTGTAATGCCTGAGCTTGACAGGCATTACATGTGGTAACTCAGTGGTTATAGATCAGAAGATCACTGTTGCTGTACCATTAGCAGTAGAGGAGCGTGCATTTCGCACCTAGGCCTTCAGTAGTGCTCCGTTTGAAATGACGATTATATAAAGCATCTTAATATGCAGAAATTCAGTATAAAGAGCCATTGATTGCCATTGCTGTAGACACAATAAATGCCTGTGATGAATAAACAAACCAGGGGCGAACTACTGCAACTCCAGACTAGTAGCCTGTATTCTACTGCAGCTCCAGCCGTGACCCACATAAGAAACATCAATCATTTTACTCACCAAAAAAATTGATCGTTTGTAAACAAAAAATCCATCCTCCTCTCTTTCCTCAAAACCAGTTGCCAAGGTGAAAGAGGCGGAGAAATCCTCTTCCTGGTCGTGATAGGCGGAGCTTCAGAGTTGTCCAAACTTTCTTAACAATGTCCGGCTTTTCTTGAAAAGTCCGACTTGAAAGTGGCCTTGAAAGTAAATCTGCCACTTAATCTGTTTTTTCTTCTCCTTCATCCATTAGGGGGCGACAAAAATAGCTCAATTGAACCCAATCTCTACTATCCAATCAACGTCTCTGAATACGGTGATGTCATACGCCTGCTAGAGGGCGCTGGTGACACCAGCTCAAAATCTGATTGGTTGAAGCAACAGTTTATTCTGTGTTTAGAGGTGCTGCAGAATGGATTGTGAAGGCCTCGAGGAAGTCTTCTCTGACTTTAACTCTGCCTGGCAACAAATGATGAATGCTGAAATGTGATTGGTTAAACGCTTTAATATGAAAAATACATGTCTGGAAGCTGCACAAGCATCGGAAAAGCAACGACATTTGCTTATGGCGGATATGAAAGGAAGCGAATAGACCATTTGGAATTATTGAATAAATACTGATGGACAAAATATAAGTAATATCAGTTTGTGATTCCGATATTCTTAGGCCAGCAGAGAAGGCCTTGCAGGCCCTGACGGCCCACCACTCGCGCTGGAGACGAATCTGCCTCCGATTTAAATGTAGTTTAACATATAACAAGAAGAAAGGGATTCCCTTTTTTCCTTTATTTATCGTGTGTTTTCCGAGCGAAAACGTCCTTTCCGAGTCCCGTCAGGTCTCTTAACGCTCATTGCACTTCAAGCTGCGTCGATGAAAACATCCCGCTATGAATTCCAATGCAGAGACAAGATCCGGCTATGGAGAGCTAGTGATGGATGCTTAATGTAACCGGAACAATAAATGTTTGTCTTCCTTTTTGACTCTTGTAGAGTCTCAGAAAAGAGCCTGATTGCGGGTCATTTATCATGAGGGGTTTCCTCCTTGTTTTCTTGTTTCCTCCCCGGAAAAAAAAAAACTGGCCTGTAGAAAGACCCTGTGAGTGTTTGTACGTGTGTGAGTTTTTTTTTCTCCAGCCAAATTAGCACATTTAATCGCAGCTGATTATACAATTATAATTCAGACCTTTAATTACAGTCGAAGTCACAGCCAAGAGGAAAAAAAAAAGAAAAGTGCGTCTTATTGATGGGAACTCTGGACTCTGTGCGAGAAAGAAAGTCCTGTGGGTGAAATGGAAGCAGAGCAGCCGGCGTTAATATGTGAAGTACGCGACGGTGATCTCTAAATCCCAAACGAATGAGGTTTCGCGAGGAAGGGTGTGTGTGTGTGTGTGTGTGTGTGTGTGTGTGTGTGTGTGTGTGAGAGAGAGAGAATATTCTATTTCTTGCTACGTTATGAGAGGACACCAAGGATTTACAGCCAATTCAGACAGATTTAAATCTCTGATCCTTCTCCGTCTTCCTTTGGGTTGGAAGAAACCTGAAACTCATATCTTTTTGTGCATTCTCCATTCTTTTTTTTTTTTTTTTTTTTTTACTGAGAATGAGAAGAATGGAGGCCACACCCAGTTTTAATAAGATTGACAGGACCCGCGTCCTTTGGCTGAAATTGACATAAGACCACACCTCGTTTTGCTGAGACCTGAGAAAAGAAATGGAAGCCACACCTCCTTTTGCTAACATTGACAGGAACAAGGACTACACCACCAAACACACACACACACACACACACACACACACATTTTTTTACAGAGCTTGACAGGCATCATGATCACGCCTTCTTTTGATCGGTTTGACTGGTACAAAAGCCACACCCCCTTCTACTGAGATTGACAGGCACAAAGGCCACACCCATTCTTAATGAGAATGGAAGCCACGCCTCCTTTTACTAAGAATGATGCGCTGGCGTTAACCTTAACATGTACTGTTTACGCATGCTTTTCCATCACTCGCCTCCTTTTATGCAGGGTTACATGCATACAGGCCACACCCCCTTCTACTGGGATTGACAGTCACAAAGGCCACACCCATTCTTACTGAGATTGGAAGCCACGCCTCCTTTTACTAAGACTAGCAGGCTTTAAGGCCACACCTCTTTCTCTGAATCTTGCAGGCATTAAGGCCACACCTCTTTCTCTAAGACTGAGAGGCATTCTGCCATACTTCTTACTCTGAATCTTACAGGGATTAAGGCCACGCCTCTTTCTCTAAGACTGACAGGCATTCGGCCACACCTCTTTCTCTGAATCTTACAGGCATTCGGCCACACCTCTTTATTAATTCTCTTTTATAAAAAGAGAGTGTTGTAGTGGCTTAATAATTTCCTCTTCACTGAGAGCACGAACAATAATTATTTCCAAGGGCACGGCATCCCGATCGCTCCATCCATCACGCCAAACAACCAGTAATTCCCTCTTTCATCAGAATCAGAAAGCGTTGTATTGCCAGATGCAGCAGCGAAGGGTTCAGTAAAGAGCATGTTGGGATTTGTCAGGTGGAAGCATATACACATGTACACAGATAGGAAATATGTACACAGTATTTAAATGAAAACTAGAAAAAAAAATAAATACAGATATCAATACAGAATACAGTTGATTTGAATGTATGGGTGAGAGAGACTGTTCACACACACACACTCACACACACACACACACACACACACACACACACACACACCACATATATATATATATATATATATATATATATATATATTTGCTCACATGGTGGGATGTGAACTTTCGATCTTCCAGTCCAGTGACCGATGCCTTATCCACTAAGCTCCACCCTCTCCACACACACACACACACACACACACACAACACACACACACACACACACACACAAGCTTTTCTCACGGGGAGTCTGTGCCTATCTCAGGCGTCTATGGGCATTAAGGCAGGATACACCCTGGATGGAATGCCAACTCCATTACAGGCCACACACACGCACACACACACACACACATTCACACACTAGGGACAATTTTCCAAGGTGCCAATCAACCTACCGTGCATGTTTTTTGGACCGGGGAGGAAACCGGAGAACCCGGAGAAAAAACCCCCTGAGGCACGGGGAGAACATGCAAACTCCACACACACATGACCGAGACGGGAATCGAACCCGGACCCTGGTGGTGTGAGGGTATATATATATATATATATATATATATATATATATATATATATATATATATATATATATATATATATATATATACACCAGGCAACTGCATGATGGGAAAAGAGGGTTCCTTTCAACAATAGCCGAACTCATTGCTAAGCCACTAGGACATGAAACGGCTCGAGGTCGGAGCCTGGAACGCGGCGGTGCATTAAATACCGATTGTAAGGAGTGTGTTGGCGTTTTGATACTTATCTTCTCTCAGCTTACTGACAGCTGCTACATACACCCCGCTGGCATATACAATAGTGTCTGATTTAGCGTCTCGCCAGGGCAGTCATGCTGAAACCTCAGGCTTTTTTTTTTTTCTCCTTCTTCTCCATACAACAACACAATGAAACACTGGAAGTCAATCTGTAGATGTCATTCTGAAAGGTTTCTCCTCTCTTTTTTTATGTATAAAAAAAGAGACGTTTCCCCTATAAGGTCCAGGTCCTGTTATCATATAATAGATTTGCTTTTATAAACCGCTCCGCTCTTCTGGTACACATGAGGTCCGAGCTCTAAAGCAGGAGACCATAGACATGGATCCAACCCATGTAATGCAGATCTTCATAGAGCAGGCTTTGTACACAGGGGCATTGTCATGCTGGAACAGGTATAGATCTGCTAGTTCAAGGGAGATTTCATGCTTCAACATCCAAAGGCATTCTTATGACCTTTGTAGATAATGTTTTGTAGATAGTGTTTACACATGACAAAGGTGAAGGCAGTCGATTGGATATGTCAGCTTGTAATGCACCAGGAGGCTGAAACTTGTGCCAGCATGACAATGCGCCTGTGCACAAAGCCAGCTCCATGAAGATCTGCTTTCCATGAGTTGGAGTGGATCCCTCTGGAATGAACCTCCGCTCGGGTCCTCGTCTACATCGGTCCTTGACACCCGTGGAAAAAAAAATGAAAGAATCTCCACGTACATCTATCGCATGAGGAAGAGGAACATTTGTAATGTTCAAACAGCACATCCTCATCTTATGATCTGATATCCACAAAGCTCTCTCTCCCTCATATTTCATGTTTCAAGTTTCAAGTTGCTTTGTCGTATGTTACAGATGCCAGTGATCGTTTGCACAATGAAATTCTTAAGTGAGGCTCCAGGCAAACTGCAGCAATTTAAAATAAATAAATAAATAAATAATGTAATAATTAATAATCATTTAAAATAATGAGGAATAAAAAAAAGTTGTCATTTTATTACAGGTCATTGCTTTGGAGTGTGTGTGTATACACAAAGATGTGTGTATATATATATATATATATATATATATATATATATATATATATATATATATGCACGGTAGATTAGTGGTTAGCACGTTTGTCTCACACCTCCAGGGTCCGGGTTCGATTCCCGTCTCGGCCATGTGTGTGTGTGGAGTTTGTTGCATGTTCTCCCCGTGCCTCATGGGTTTTTTTTCCGGGTTCTCCGGTTTCCCCCCGGTAAAAAAACATGCACGGTAGGTTGATTGGCTGGCTCCTTGGAAAATTGTCTCTAGTGTATGAATGTGTGTATGAATGTGAGTGTGTGTGTGTGTGCTCTGTACGATGGGTTGGCATTCCATCCAGGGTGTATCCTGCCTTAATGCCCATAGACGCCTGAGATAGACACAGACTCCACGTGACCCGAGGGAAGATCGGATAAAGCGATAGAAGATGAATGAATGAATTACCAGCTGTGAACTTTTTACTTAAGGACATGTCAGAGCTGTTAAACGTTAACAATGTGTAGAGCGAATGAGGAGTGATATATATATATATATATATATATATATATATTATATATATATATATATATATATATATATATATATATATATATATGTATTATGAGCTACTGTGTACATGCTGTAGGATCCGGTGTCCACAAACGTATACGTCTATATAAAGTAGATCCCGCGCTGCACCGGGTTATTCAATCTCTCTGGATGGGTAATGTAGCTTAAGTATGGACAGACGAAGCTGTTAAAATTCAGATGGTAAATCAGCAGGGAAGATTTGTAGACTTTTTTTTTCTCCAACACACACACACACACACACACACACACACACACACACACACACACACACAGAGATTAAAATTCATAGCGGCTGCACTTGAGGCCGGTGCAGCAGATTGTAATTACATGTGTTACAAAACAGCGCCAAAGCGTGCGAGGGTAACGCGAGGTCGGGAGGGAATTAGCTCTGGAAGAGAGCCAGACAGTCTCCCTGATCACATCGACACCCCCTGCTGTCCCGGCCACATTGCTTTTTCTTCTTCTTTCTGCGTTTTTTTTTTTTTTTTTTTTGGTGTGTGTGTGTGGAATACGTTCCGTCCTCCAAAGGTTGTGATTTTCGTCGGCCGTGTGCGAGACCGACTCGCTCGTTAAATGTCAAAGAGCAGCGCGCGGAATCAGATTGGAACTGGCGGCGGCGCGATGGAGCCGACACTCGCGGCTTGTTTATGCACTGACAATTCATATCTGCTCCTCCGACTGTGTCAGATCCGTCCAAATACCATTATAACATCAACTGACCGGACCCTTATACTGATTTGTCGTTTTTTTTCCTTCTTTCTTTTCCTTTAATTCCTCCCTCGACTTAAAGGAAGAGCGCCGCCGTAGCCTGGTGTGAATACGAAAGAAAACCAGCCTTCAATTGTCTTCAAAAGTAAATTGACATTTCCAGATGGCCAGCAAGCTGGAAACGAATCCAATTTGGTGATAAAGCAATGCCTCGCCGACAGGCTGGTTAGATGCGAGACGTTTGCAATATTTCCTTTATGCATATAAATCATATCAATTATTTATGCTCCGGGAAGAAGGGAACGCTCGAGCCTGTAAACAAGTGTTTTTGAGACGTCGTCAAGTGACACTTCCCATAGTGCACCAAATGCCAGCATTAAAGACTTTTGAGGAGCAAATGCTACAAACGGCGCCGGTTTGTAACGAAAGGACCATTGTCAAATGGTCTGGGTTGGAAATGAGACCAAGATTCAGAGTAATGACATCGTTACTCATTACGAGAGTAAGAATATGAGTGATGAGAGAATGACACCGAGTAACGAAACAAAGGCACAAAAGACATTTTTTTTACATGAAACTGAAACATTGAGCATTAACAACAAGACACTTATTAATGATAAAATTAATAACGAGGCACTATGTAACGAGGCACTATGATAAAGACACTACTTAACAATAAAAACACTGCGTAACAAGGCACTATGATAAAGACACTATGTAATGAGGCGCTATGATAAAGACACTACTTAACTATAAAAACACTACGTAATGAGGCGCTATGATAAAGACACTACTTAATGATAAAACACAACGTAACAAGGCACTATGATAAAGACACTACTTAACGAGGCGCTATGATAAAGACACAACGTAACGAGGCGCTATAATAAAGACACAATGTAACGAGGTGCTATGATAAAGACACAATGTAACGAGGTGCTATGATAAAGACACAATGTAACGAGGCGCTATGATAAAGACACTACGTAACGAGGCGCTATGATAAAGACACAACGTAACGAGGCGCTATAATAAAGACACAATGTAACGAGGTGCTATGATAAAGACACAATGTAACGAGGTGCTATGATAAAGACACAACGTAACGAGGCGCTATGATAAAGACACAATGTAACGAGGCTATGCTATGATAAAGACACAATGTAACGAGGTGCTATGATAAAGACACAATGTAACGAGGCGCTATGATAAAGACACAACGTAACGAGGCGCTATGATAAAGACACAACGTAACGAGGCGCTATGATAAAGACACAACGTAACGAGGCGCTATGATAAAGACACTACGTAACGAGGCGCTATGATAAAGACAAAACGTAACGAGGCGCTATGATAAAGACAACAATCAAGACACAACGTAACGAGGCGCTATGATAAAGACACAACGTAACGAGGCGCTATGATAAAGACAACAACGTAACGAGGCGCTATGATAAAGACACGTAAACGTAACGAGGCGCTATGATAAAGACACAACGTAACGAGGCGCTATGATAAAGACACAACGTAACGAGGCGCTATGATAAAGACAACAACGTAACGAGGCGCTATGATAAAGACAACAACGTAACGAGGCGCTATGATAAAGACACTCAACGTAACGAGGTGCTATGATAAAGACACAACGTAACGAGGCGCTATGATAAAGACACAATGTAACGAGGTGCTATGATAAAGACACAACGTAACGAGGTGCCTATGATAAAGACACAATGTAACGAGGCGCTATGATAAAGACACAACGTAACGAGGCGCTATGATAAAGACACAACGTAACGAGGCGCTATGATAAAGACACAACGTAACAAGGCACTATGATAAAGACACAATGTAACGAGGTGCTATGATAAAGACACAACGTAACGAGGCGCTATGATAAAGACACAATGTAACGAGGTGCTATGATAAAGACACAACGTAACGAGGCGCTATGATAAAGACACGTAAACGTAACGAGGCGCTATGATAAAGACACAACGTAACGAGGCGCTATGATAAAGACACAACGTAACGAGGCGCTATGATAAAGACACAACGTAACGAGGCGCTATGATAAAGACACAACGTAACGAGGCGCTATGATAAAGACACAACGTAACGAGGCGCTATGATAAAGACACAACGTAACGAGGCGCTATGATAAAGACACAACGTAACGAGGTGCTATGATAAAGACACAACGTAACGAGGCGCTATGATAAAGACAACGTAACGAGGCGCTATGATAAAGACACAACGTAACAAGGCACTATGATAAAGACACAACGTAACGAGGCAGGTGCTATGATAAAGACACAACGTAACGAGGCGCTATGATAAAGACACAACGTAAATACGAGGGAGGTAACGAGGTGCTATGATAAAGACACAACGTAACGAGGCGCTATGATAAAGACACAACGTAACGAGGTAACGAGGCGCTATGATAAAGACACAACGTAACGAGGCGCTATGATAAAGACACAACGTAACGAGGCGCTATGATAAAGACACAACGTAACGAGGCGCTATGATAAAGACACAACGTAACGAGGCGCTATGATAAAGACACAACGTAACGAGGCGCTATGATAAAGACAACAACGTAACGAGGCGCTATGATAAAGACAAAACGTAACGAGGCGCTATGATAAAGACAAAACGTAACGAGGCGCTATGATAAAGACAAAACGTAACGAGGCGCTATGATAAAGACACAACGTAACGAGGCGCTATGATAAAGACACAACGTAACGAGGTGCTATGATAAAGACACAACGTAACGAGGTGCTATGATAAAGACACAACGTAACGAGGTAACGAGGCGCTATGATAAAGACACAATGTAACGAGGAGGTGCTATGATAAAGACACAACGTAACGAGGCACTATGATAAAGACACAACGTAACAAGGCAGCTATGATAAAGACACAACGTAACGAGGCGCTATGATAAAGACACAACGTAACAAGGCACTATGATAAAGACACAACGTAACAAGGCACTATGATAAAGACACAACGTAACGAGGTGCTATGATAAAGACACAACGTAACAAGGCACTATGATAAAGACACAACGTAACAAGGCAGGTGCTATGATAAAGACACAACGTAACGAGGCAGCTATGATAAAGACACAACGTAACGAGGCGCTATGATAAAGACACAACGTAACGAGGCGCTATGATAAAGACACAACGTAACGAGGCGCTATGATAAAGACACAACGTAACGAGGCGCTATGATAAAGACACAACGTAACGAGGCGCTATGATAAAGACACAACGTAACGAGGCGCTATGATAAAGACACAACGTAACGAGGTGCTATGATAAAGACACAACGTAACGAGGCGCTATGATAAAGACACAACGTAACAAGGCAGGTGCTATGATAAAGACACAATGTAACGAGGTGCTATGATAAAGACACAACGTAACGAGGTGCTATGATAAAGACACAACGTAACGAGGCGCTATGATAAAGACACAACGTAACGAGGCACTATGATAAAGACACAACGTAACGAGGCGCTATGATAAAGACACAAATGTAACGAGGCGCTATGATAAAGACACAATGTAACGAGGCGCTATGATAAAGACAAAACGTAACGAGGCGCTATGATAAAGACAAAACGTAACGAGGCGCTATGATAAAGACACAATGTAAACGTAAAGACACAACGAGGCGCTATGATAAAGACACAACGTAACGAGGCGCTATGATAAAGACACAACGTAACGAGGCGCTATGATAAAGACACAACGTAACGAGGCGCTATGATAAAGACAAAACGTAACGAGGCGCTATGATAAAGACAAAACGTAACGAGGCGCTATGATAAAGACACAACGTAACGAGGCGCTATGATAAAGACAACAACGTAACGAGGCGCTATGATAAAGACAAAACGTAACGAGGCGCTATGATAAAGACAACAACGTAACGAGGCGCTATGATAAAGACAACAACGTAACGAGGCGCTATGATAAAGACAAAACGTAACGAGGCGCTATGATAAAGACACAACGTAACGAGGCGCTATGATAAAGACACAACGTAACGAGGCGCTATGATAAAGACACAACGTAACGAGGCGCTATGATAAAGACACAAACGTAACGAGGCGCTATGATAAAGACACAACGTAACGAGGCGCTATGATAAAGACACAACGTAACGAGGCGCTATGATAAAGACACAACGTAACGAGGCGCTATGATAAAGACACAACGTAACGAGGCGCTATGATAAAGACACAACGTAACGAGGCGCTATGATAAAGACACAACGTAACGAGGCGCTATGATAAAGACACAACGTAACGAGGCGCTATGATAAAGACACAACGTAACGAGGCGCTATGATAAAGACACAACGTAACGAGGAGGTGCTATGATAAAGACACAACGTAACGAGGCGCTATGATAAAGACACAACGTAACGAGGCGCTATGATAAAGACAAAACGTAACGAGGCGCTATGATAAAGACAAAACGTAACGAGGCGCTATGATAAAGACAAAACGTAACGAGGCGCTATGATAAAGACAAAACGTAACGAGGCGCTATGATAAAGACAAAACGTAACGAGGCGCTATGATAAAGACACAACGTAACAAGGCGCTATGATAAAGACACAACGTAACGAGGTGCTATGATAAAGACACTACGTAACGAGGCGCTATGATAAAGACACTACGTAACGAGGCGCTATGATAAAGACACAACGTAACGAGGCGCTATGATAAAGACACAACGTAACGAGGTGCTATGATAAAGACACAACGTAACAAGGCACTATGATAAAGACACAATGTAACGAGGCGCTATGATAAAGACACAACGTAACGAGACACAACGTAACAGGCTATGATAAAGACACAACGTAACAAGGCACTATGATAAAGACACAACGTAACAAGGCACTATGATAAAGACACAACGTAACAAGGCACTATGATAAAGACACAACGTAACATGATAAAGGCAGGTGCTATGATAAAGACACAACGTAACAAGGCAGGTGCTATGATAAAGACACAACGTAACAAGGCGCTATGATAAAGACACAACTAGTAACGAGGCGCTATGATAAAGACACAACGTAACGAGGAGGTGCTATGATAAAGACACAACGTAACAGGCGCTAGGTAAAGAGGCGCTATGATAAAGACACAACGTAACAGATAAAGACACAACGTAACGAGGTGCTATGATAAAGACACAACGTAACGAGGCGCTATGATAAAGACACAACGTAACGAGGCGCTATGATAAAGACACAACGTAACGAGGCGCTATGATAAAGACAAAACGTAACGCTATGATAAAGACACAACGTAACGAGGCGCTATGATAAAGACACAACGTAACGAGGCGCTATGATAAAGACTATGATAAAGAACAACGTAACGAGGCGCTATGATAAAGACACAACGTAACGAGGCGCTATGATAAAGACACAACGTAACGAGGCGCTATGATAAAGACACAACGTAACGAGGCGCTATGATAAAGACACAACGTAACGAAACGTAACGAGGCGCTATGATAAAGACACGTAACGAGGCGCTATGATAAAGACACAACGTAACGAGGCGCTATGATAAAGACACTATGATAAAAACGTAACGAGCGCTATTATGATATACACTATGATAAAGACACAAACGTGCTATGATAAAGACACAACGTAACGAGGCGCTATGATAAAGACACAACGTAACGAGGCGCTATGATAAAGACACGATGTAACGAGGCGCTATGATAAAGACACTACGTAACGAGGCGCTATGATAGACGCGATGTAATGAGACGCTATTATAAAGACACTATGTAACAACACACTATGATTTGCTGAGTCGTGCCCCCGCCGTTAGGGGCTTGAAAAAGCCAGTGTGTTGCTGGTGGATGGGGAGGGTGTGTTAGGCATCCATCGCATGCCCTGTCAAATCTAATATGCAGATCATCTGCTGTATAATTATTTATGAGACCAAGAGTAATTAGGAAAAAGACTGAGTAATTAGACCTCTGAGTACTGAAGCCAAGACACTGAGTAATGGGACGCCATAACTAAGACTGTGTCTGAAGTCCACGGCTGGAGGGCGAACCCGGACCGGACCGGACAAGGAACGCGTGTCGTTCAAGACGCCGGCACCAATGAACAAGAGAAAAACATCAGCTTCAATGAGAGACACCCTTATCAAGAGCAACTGGAACAGTTGAGGGTTAAGGGCCTTGCTCAAGGGCCCAGCAGTGGCAGCTTGGTGGTGGGATTTGACCCTGCGATCTTTCGGCCCAGGGGCCAATGGCTTAACCACTAAGCTACCACCTCTCAACCGAGAGAACGACGTACCGGTGAGCGATTGCACCCGGCCTAGGAAAAAAAAAGAGAGGAACCTTGGGCGGTGGCAAAAGAGCCAAAGGTCAAGAGAGAAAGACGTCCTGAATCGCCGGGAGACCGAGAGTGCTGAAACCAATGGGAGACCTTTAAGAGAGACCTTGATGAGACCAAGACACTTGATGAGACCTTGCTGACGAGCGTTGTCTTTATTTTTTTTTTACTTTCCACGCGTGTCCCGGCGCTTTCTGTCCCTCGTCCTCACACCGGGACACGCCCACCACAGTCTCACGGCCCGGGACACCCTCCTCCGACGTCGGTCTCGCTCGGGTCTTTTCGGGCCAGCACGCCTTTTCTCCTGTCTCTCGCTGTCTCGTTGTCGTCGACGGACGGAAACGAGCGCGCTGATTACTCAGCTTTTTTTTAAAGGGCCTCGATTAAGGGCCCCAGATGTTTAAAGTAGTGCCAGAACTTCCCATTTCACTTCTGCCACCAACAATTAGAGGCAACCTCGAGATTCTGACCGGGTCATATTGATATTTTTCTCTTCGGAATCCTCATTCCGTGCCATTGTACTGGAAAACCCTGCCGAAAGCTAAACGCTCAGCCTTGGCTCTCGGCCACATGCCCTCGTCATGCTTTTCGTCACCTGGCTCTTGTATTTGCGCTGCGTCCTTGCGAGTCTCGTACGTGTTTCTCCTGCAGCTGTGACCCGCCGTTCCTAGTTTCTTGCGTCCTAGTTCCATGTTTGTCTACGTTCACTTATTTTTTTCCTCCTGGTGTTGTCCTAGTTTTTACTGTTTCACTCCTATTGAGTCGTCTCCGATCACCTTAAAGGCTGCCCGCTGAACGCCTGGACTCCTGCCACGCTCTCTCAGAAAAACGGCTAAATAAAAAGGCGTTTGCGTCTCACCGCCATTTGATTATGCAGGGTATATCAGGCGCGAGGATGCCTGCCTCGTTCCTGCGGAGACTCTTCAAATCCTATTCTTTTTTGAATCCATTACATTTTGCCGACTCGTATCAGGACGGATTCCCAAGGGTCCAAAGATCACCTAGGCTCGGCTCCACATGAGACTCGGCGTCGTTCCCCAGGCGACGGTCAATTTTTTCGAACCCTGGCGAGACCCGGGTCTCAGCAATGGTGGCAGAAATGTCTGCATCTTGGAAATAAGTGGATCACGTGGATTGTTTTCCGTTGATCATCATATACAAGTTACTAAATGGTTTAGAGGAGTTTATCGACGGTCTTTACGATCTCTCGTCTCGTTTGAAGTCATCAACCTTGCCCAGTTTCACACTGGGGTTGACATTTTGTCGTCCGTGGTGAAATCACAGACGCGGGGGAACTGTTACACCAGTTAGACCAGATATCACCCTGTAGCCCAATGAAGCTAATGCAGGGTGGAGTCCGGTTAGCACTCGGACGGATGACCACCTGGGAAATAGGGATGTGAGGGGGAGGAAATTTTCACACCGGTTTCTGGACATGTGATAATATCGGAATCCCCAGGAGAGGGGGGGGCTGGATAGGTGTTTCCCTCCTTTAATTCACTTTTAAATATCCTACGCCTGTGCACAGTTCACTTTTAAATTAGCGGAAATTAAGCCAAAATAAACAACAACAATATAATGGCAAAAAAACCCGAACTCACGACACTTATATGAAAGAACGAACTTTCATTATATAACTACTTAATATACACCACACATATACACTGTCTTTATAACCGCGATCACCGTCTATCGCAGCAAGCGTACTACGAAAACTAGGTAGCTACTGGAAGAGATGTTAGTCAGGCCAGCAGGGGGCGCTTACCCTGCGGTCTGTGTGGGTCCTGAAACCCCGGTATAGTGACGGGGACGCTATTCTGTCAAAAAGCATGTCTTTCGGATGAGACGTTAATCTCTCTGTGATCCCAGGATGTCTTTGGAAAGAGTCGGCCTCCGACCATCACAACATTTGGCGGACGCCCTTATCCAGAGCGACTTTGAGGGTTAAGGGCCTTGCTCAAGTGGTAGCTTGGTGGTGGTGGTGGTGGGATTTGAACCTGCGATCTTTTGCCCCAGAGCCCAATGCCTTAACCACTAAGCTACCGCCTTCCACATCAATTCATCATTCTGTCTCCTCGCCACCGGTAAGCTGGTGTATGGTGGGCGTCCTGGCGCACTATGGCTGCATCATCCAGGTCATACTGCACACTAGTGGTGGATGAGGAGATCTCCCTCTCATAATTTAAAGGGTGTAGAAAAGCGCTCTATAAATGTCGCATATTGTTCAGGGGCGTCAATAGGCAAAGAAATGACAGGGTCAGAAATCCTGCCACATTTCTATTCCATCAAACCTGCTAATTAGACGGCTCAAATCGGGTGCGCGTCGAGTGGGCATTCGGTGTGGCATGGAAACGGAAAAGAGGTGGGAGAAAAATGTGCTTTCATTAGCTAGCGGTTTGTGATAAGCTTCAAGCTGTCTGATTCTCGAGAAGAAGGGGAGGGAGGGGGAAAAAAAAGAGTACAGAGAGCTAATCAGTCAGCTCCGTCACACTAATTGCAGAGGTGGATGGGGGGAAGGACAGTGTAAAAGAGAGGAAGGAAGAAAGAGGGATGAGACCAAAGAACACAGTCAGCTGGGGTATGTGTGATTGGAGCGCGGCATTTCCGAGGGTCTGCCATTAAAACGTCAGGCACGGCGCTCTGTGACAGATTTAGCTCCTCGCCATTCAGTACGAGGCTTCGCTTTTGGCAGGGGAATTTGACTGAAAAGTTTGGAGGCGAGCCACGAGCACCATCTTAGACGCAAACACAAGCAGATGGCGAGGCTCGAGAGAAAGTGTGTGCTCTGATCTGCCTTTTTTTTCTTAAAAAGGGACAGAAATGTAGCTGCGCTTTCTTCAGTTCTTCAACATGCTACTCTGAGAAATAGAGTGGATTGCCTTTCGGATGTAATCCCGGGCATCATAACATATTTAGTGGTTAAGATATCGAGCTTTGGATTCAGCGGGTTGTGGGTTCGAGTGAAAAATGAAAATGTATATATATATATATATATATATATATATATATATATATATATATATATATATATATATATGGGTCCGGGTTTGATTCCCGTCTCGCAGCCATGTGTGTGTGGAGTTTGTGCATGTTCTCCTCGTGCCTCAGGGGGTTTTTCTTCGGGTTCTCCGGTTTCCTCCCCAGTCCAAAAACATGCACGGTAGGTTGATTGGCACCTTGGAAAATTGTCCCTAGTGTATGAATGTGTGTGTGTGTGTGTGTGTGTGTGTGTGTGTGTTTCCTGTGATGGGTTGGCATTCCATCCAGGGTGTATCCTGCTTTTATGCCCATAGACGCCTGAGATAGGCACAGACTCCACGTGACCCGAGGGAAGAATATCTATATAGCAGTAGAAGATGAATGAATGAATGAATGAATGAATGTAGTATATATATATATATATATATACATATAACCATCATAAATCAATGTACTTGTGAGGCAACTGAAAAAATACAGCAAATTTGAAGGCGAATACTTTTGTACTTTTACTTAAGTGAAAGTTTAAAGGGAGCCCTTTTACTTTAGTTATATTTTAGCACGTGTATCTCTACTTTTACTCAAGTAAATGGTTTGTGTATTACATCCACGTTCTTACACCAAAGACATACTTTACATTTACTCAAATACTTTACACCACTACACACCTCCACTCACACTATTTACTGATTCGGCTTCATTCTGAACCCACAGGCTCATGTGATCTTGACTCTGCCTTTACCGAGGCGTTGTATTTTCCGTAAATATTTTGTTGTGTATTCTGCGTTCTGTATTCCAGCCTGTTCTGCGATACTACCTCTGACCTTTTCCACCCCCATCCCTGGTCATCCTCGATTTGTAATAATTCCTCCAATTTTCTCCATCTATCTCATTTTGGTTGACGCTTCACAACAACAATAATTCCAATGGTGACAGGACTCAGTGTAGGAGAATTTTATTTCATTTGCCTCGTTTACGCTGGCCGATATCAGGTTTGAACATTTCAATCGCGGTTCGTTATTCGCGGCAGAGGAAGGTGAAATATCACCGACCTGAAAACGTCCAGAGAATGCAAATCAAGCGTATTAGGTTTAAAGTGTCCTGACCAGGAAACCCGGACAAAGGAAAGGTGATGTGTGTTTTCTATCACAACCCGAAAAGGGTCTTTTATACAGGACGAGTGTCCTCAATATCACCGGTGTTGCCATGGAAACAAATGTATTGGAACGCGATTGGAATTGTATTTTTCCACCCATATGTGGTTGTTGTTTAATGCTCCTGTACTCAAAGGCAGCTCCATGAAGATCTGCTGGAGATCTCCTGCTATAGAGCCCTGACTTCAACCCTATTGAAGTAACACATGAGGTGTCCCAAACTTCAGTCTATATATATATTCATTCATATCCGATCTTCCCTCGGGTCACGGGGAGTCTGTGCCTATCTCAGGCGTCTATGGGCATTAAGGCAGGATACACCCTGGATGGAATGCCAACTCATCACAGGAAACACACACACACACTCACACACACATTCATACCCTAGGAACAATTTTCCAAGGTGCCAATCAACCTACCTTGCATGTTTTTGGACCGGGAAGAAACCGGAGAACCCGGAGAAAAACCCCCTGAGGCACGGGGGAGAACATGCAAACTCCACACACACATGGCCGAGACGGGAATCGAACCCGGATTCTGGCGGTGTGAGGCGAACGTGCTAACCACTAAACCACCGTGCCCCTCCATTTGAAAAGTTTCCTTGGGACAGTGTTCACTTTTAAACGCGCTGTACATACACAAAAGATGGCAGCAAAAGGATGCACGCGCAATCACAGGCAGCACCGACTTTTATAAGTCAGTGTGACAAAAGGCATCGTGTCCTGTGTATATCGGGAGCTGGTGCGCAACAATGTCGCCATAATTTTGACACCTTGACAAGGCTTGTGGAAAGAAGACTTACAGGATACGTTCCAGAAGTGGCAGGAACTTCCCTTGGAAACACCTCTCCTTGGAAAACGCAGAAAGACGTCTGGTGCCCTTCACAAAAGGATGTTATCCCATTCTATCGTCGCTTACCAATAGCCAGCTGGCGCAGTGGCCAACTTCCACCCCTACGTATCATCCATCCTCCTGCTACTGTGGATGTTGGCACACAGACATTTACATTACATTTACAGTATTTGGCAGACGCGCTTATCTAGAGCGTCTTAAAACTGAGCAATTGAGGGTTAAGGGCCTTGCTCAAGGACCCACTACTTTTAGCAATAGATTAGATCTACGGCATTTGGCAGACGCCCTTATCCAGAGCGACTTAAAACTGAGTCGTTGAGGGTTAAGTGCCTTGCTCAAGGGTCCACTAGAGTTGAGGGGTAGCTCAGTGGTCTAAGGCACTGGGCTGCTGATCGGAAGATCCGGGTTCGAGCCCCGGTATGGCCAAGCTGCCGCCCTTGGGTCCTTGAGCAAGACCCTTACCCCTCTGTGCTCAAGGAGGGCGCTGACCATCATGGCTGACCCTGCGCTCTGACCCCAACTACCCACAACAAGCTGGGATATGCGAAGAAAAGAAGTGTGACAAATAAAGGCTATTCTTCTTTTATTCACTAGGGGCAGCTCGGTGGTGGTGGGATTTGAACCTGCAACCTTCCAGTCCAAAGTTATTAGCCTTAACCGCTGGGCCTTCATAATATTCATTATTAAAACGGGTCCTTCTTCTACTTGGTCTAAAGCCCCAATGCCACACCACCTGTTAAAACTGCACAGAAATGAACCGCAATGAATAATAAATAAAGACGACACCTTGACGTTAAGCGCCACATCAAATTTCAGCGAAATGAAGACCAATCAGAACGCGAGGTGTAACGGGGGTAGTACTGCTCTGCGGGTCTTCGCCGGTCTGTTTGCACAGAGACGGAGAGATGGATGGAGGTGATGAGGTGGAAATGTTCAGCGGCATGAGACTGGAAATGAAAACCACAGATCATTGATCATTTCTGTCCCGACTGCTCAGTCTCTCTCTCTATCTCTCTCTCTATCTCTCTCTCTCTGAGGAGAATGTCACACGTGTTGGTGCGAGTCCAACCCATTAAGCCGAACCCCACCTGAACAGCCCTCATTATTTCCAGCAGCAGCACCTCTGACACGCACCCAGAGCGCCGATTCCGTTACAATTAAACAGCGCGGGTATGTGTATGGCGTATATCCGTTTGTTTTTGTTTCCTCGCATCAATTAACGATGGTTATGTTGGAAAAGAAAAACTGCCTTTATATGTGACATTACAGCACGTATACATTGCTGTAGGAACCGCAAGGCAGGGTTTCTGCTGGTTTTAAAGACCTTTAACTTTTAAGTACAACATCAAAAACGCACAAACAAATACAATATTAGCAACAGGCCTTAACCGAGCCCTAAATTCCTATTATAAAATGAAAAATAAAATCCGTGGGCACGGTGGTTTAGTGGTTAACACGTTCGCCTCACACCTCCAGGATCCGGGTTTGATTCCCGTCTCGGCCATGTGTGTGTGTGGAGTTTTGCATGTTCTCCCCGTGCCTCAGGGGGTTTTTCTCCGGGTTCTCCGGTTTCCTCCCCCGGTCCAAAAACATGCACGGTAGGTTGATTGCCACCTTGGAAATTTGTCCCTAGTGTATGAATGTGTGTGTGTCCTACGATGGCTTGGCATTCCATCCAGGGTGCCTTAATCCTGCCTTAATGCCCATAGACGCCTGAGATAGGCACAGGCTCCCCGTGACCCGAGGGAAGATCGGATATAGCGTTGAATGAATGAATGAATGAATGAAAAATAGAACGAAAAAGAAAATGAAAAATAAAAAAATCCGTTTTATATTTGAGGTGCAATCCGAGAGAGAGAGTTGCACCAATAACAGAAAGCTGATTGGCTGCTTCGTGTCGCTCTCATTTGTAGTTAACGAAATATATTTACACATATTTACACATCACGGAAACCAACAACATTCTAACAAGTGCATTTCAGTTATTACCAGTATTAGAGGTCGCGTTACATCAACATTGGGAAATTAGGGCCTGATTAAAATGATTTAAGACCTGGAACTTTTGTTTATGGGCTAAAATCTTCACCAATATATAACGGGACCTGACTTCACTAACACACTGTGTTTGAAGGAACCCCAAGGCTGGCCCCTGGAGCCCAAATTGCTGAAGAATGCGGTTAATGGTCGACGGGGGTTCAGGAAAAGGGGAACTAACATAACAGCTGTTCATAATGTTATTCCTGATCAGGATGCATAGTTTGCGGGGGATATGAGCATAAAGCAGCGATGGTGCTTGGGCCCGTACGACGTTTCTACCTGCGTACGGTAATTTCACGTCCTGTTCAGTCCACACATCCCAAGCCTTGGATCTTTGTCGGTGGAAAATAATGGAGTATTGATTGCCGGGTGCTGTCACCTCTGCAGATTGGTAGCTATTGTTGTTGAGTCCTCTCTAGCACGTGGGAATAGGGAGAAAACGGGAGGGCGAAATAAATAAATAAATAAACGAATGAAGGAATGAATACAATTACAGGTCACCTTGGATGAATGCAGCCATGCGATCGGCCTGAGCGGGAAGACCGAAGACGGTTTATCGCTTGTCAACATTTAGGACGTCCGCTGAAGGGATGACATCATAAACCCCACGTCACCACCACCATCACCACCACCACCACTCTGGATAATTCATTCATTCATTCATTCATCTTCTACCGCTTTATCCGATCTTCCCTCGGGTCACGGGGAGTCTGTGCCTATCTCAGGCGTCTATGGGCATTAAGGCAGGATACACCCTTGATGGAATGCCAACCCATCACAACACACACACACACACACACACACACACACATTCATACACTAGGGACAATTTTCCATGGTGCCAATCAACCTACCGTGCATGTTTTTGGACCTGGAGGAAACCGGAGAAAAACTTCTGAGACACGGGGAGAACATGCAAAACTCCACACACACGGCCGAGACGGGACTCGAACCCCGAACACCCTGTCGGTGTGAGGCGAACGTGCTAACCACTAAACCACCGTGCCCCCTACTCTGGATAAACTGAGTGAAAATGTGTCAGGGAGAAGAAGTGTAGCGACAATGAGGGGGTCCCGATGAAAAGTCCGACGCGATAATTAACTCGATGAAGTAGTGCGGCGGCGATGGCAGGGTCGGTGTCGTCCGTGACTCGCGCTTCACCTTCTTCTCACAGCTGGCCTTTACTATGCAAAGCAGCGCGGTGAATAATTCAGCCCTTTTGTACCAGGAATAACGGATAATATATGGACGTCGTCGGTGTAAAGAACAAAAAAAAAGGGGGAGAGCTTGATTTATGGTACAATCTGGTGGAAAAGCAGCGGTAGCTTGAGGGATGTGACATGGAACATCTGACGAGCTGCGTGCGAGAAAAGCCCCCCCCCCCCTTTCTTTTTTTTTATGAGCGACGACAGTTTTTAAAAGATTTTCACACTCCGGTGGAAATGATGAAAAGAAAAGCACTTCTCTCTACCTTGCGTTAATAACCGAGGGGATCGAGGTAACCTGGAGGTGTAATGATGCTATTAAGAGCTTCATATACCTGTGATGGGACGAGATCTTCGGCTTGTACTGAGTACCCGATCGCATCGGCGTGACCGAGATCTCCTATTGCTGAAATATACACTGTATTCTTCACCTCCCACGATGCACTTGAATCCGAGATGTACAGTAATGAAGCAAATGTACTTACGTAGCCTTTTTTGCGGATCCGTACTTTACCGAAGTATTTCCATTCTTCGCCTGCTTACTACACAAATACAATGTGTGAAATCCGCCGCTCCTTTTTTATCTATTTGCGGATGACAAGTAGTGCATGTGTCGTTTTGAACTCGTCTTGATTAGCACTGTGAGGTATCTACTTATCTCCAACAGATTCGAACATGCATGCGTTTTTATCCAAGAAGAAGAAGGTAGGCCTTCATTCCTACCTCCGCCCTATACGAATTCTCCTTTCATTCATTCATTCATTCATCTTCTACCGCTATATCCGATCTTCCCTCGGGTCACGGGGAGCCTGTGCCTATCTCAGGCATCTATGGGCATTAAGGCAGGATACACCCTGGATGGAATGCCAACCCATCACACACACACGCAATCACACACACATTCGGGACAATTTTCCAAGGTGCCAATCAACCTACCGTGCATGTTTTTGGACCGGGGAAGGAAACCGGAGAACCAGGAGAAAAAAACCCCTGAAGCACGGGGAGAACATGCAAACTCCATACACACTTGGCCAAGACGGGAATCGAACCCGGACCATGGTGGTGTGTGGTGAACGTGCTAAACAACAAACCACCGTACCCCTACGAATTCCCCTTCTCTGATTTAAAAAAAAAGCATGTCGGGTTTAGTCATTTTCATTGCGTTGGTCATTTTCGATTAAGTAGTCTAACATTGGCTTCAACAGTGGTAGCATAGCAACAGTGCTAACAGGGGTAGCATAGCAAGGCAGGGCATCAATAACACAGTCAAAATACGCAAACCATCACAAACAAACAAGCTATTTTGTCCCGTTTGTCAGTTAGAAGTTTCACCAAAGTTTGTAGTATATGAAGCCGAGTGCTTTTGGTATTCTGAAATATCAGTCAGTAAACGTTATGATGAAATATAAATTAAAACAGATGGAGGAGAGTGCTTCTTAATAGATAGATAGGTGGGTGGGTGGATGGATGGATAGATAGATAAATAGAGATAGATTGATAGATAGATAGATAGATAGATAGATAGATAGATAGATAGATAGACAGAACGAACAACATCCAGCAGTTTCTACAAACATAGGCGTTAAGACATTTAAAAATAAATAAATAAACACTAAAAATGAAATGAGATTCTTATGGGGGTTCGAGCCCTTGAGTAAGGCCTTTAACCCCAGGGGCGCTGTATCATGGCTGCACCCTCACGAACTCTCACCAAAGCTTCCATACAAGCTGGGATATGCGAAGAAACAATTTCACTGTGTAATGTATATGTGACTGTGTCTTCAAAAGACAGTGTTAAGACTGAGCCTATGCTGAAAATAGTGTACTCTGTAATGTGTATAAACACAACAACATAAAACATATAATAATATAATATAAACAGTATAAAAGATTTGATTAGCCCAGTGTAAAAACAAACAACGTCATTACCGTGAGGCCGCTATCGTAGCCGAAACGGTCACAAAAGCGGAAAAAATCTGGGTATGGATTTTACCGTCAGTCGATAGTTTCAGGAATTGACTATTGGGGGCGATTAATCGGCAAAACTGATGACCTTCAGCCAACCTCTAGTATTCGGCACAGGAATTTCTGCCGTGGCTGTTACTGCACTGCACTGAACAGCTAATAGTCTAATATTATATATATATATATATATATATATATAGTTTATGTTTGTTTTTTCTTTTATATGATATATATATATTATATATATATATATATATATATATATATATATATATATATATATATACTTATATATATCATATATATATATATATATCTTAACAGTCAATAGTTTGGACACTCGTATTTGTTATGGCACATGTTATACCACATGTATTTACCTACAGCACATTATTCACATTATTGTACATTATTCACCCTCACTCCTGTACCTGTAAACAACAAACAGTTCAGGTTTGCCAAGAATCAAGACAAGAATTCGTTTTATAGCAGTGTGTGTTTGTGTGTGTGTGTGTGTGTGTGTGTGTGTGTGTGTGTGTGTGTGTGTGTGTGTGTGTGTGTGTGTAATTGAACACAGGTGTAGCTCGGAAACTGGGAGTGCGGCCGTAGGTGGATTCGTAGTTGGTGGCAGCATCCATATTTGAAGTGCCCTTATACATCTCTCTCTTCTTCCCCCCTTCTCCTCTTTCTCTCTCTCTCTCTCTTTCAATCAAGCTACACACGCTCCTGAGATACCAGTCGTTCTCTCCTCTTCTGATCTCCAGACCTGACCTCCCGATGCCCTGCGTCTGTTCGAGTACAAACCGCTCACTGACTCTGGGCACGGATTCGCACGGACAGGAATAAAGATCCTGACGGTCACTATGGAGAATTCCACTCAAGGACCATTCGACTACTGATTAACACGATAGACTTTAGACCTGAAGGTCGTCAATTCGAATCCAACTACACAGACTTCATCCTCTACTTTAAACTACAATGCACATGCTGAGTGACACTTTGCCACTTAATATGATTTTCCTTCAAGTCTGGGGTTCTTCATCGAGAATAAACCTCTTTATGGTGCTTACATTTATATTCATAAGCTTATTCTGTAAAGGGTTGTGGCCAGCGTCTATTGTTATACACGGAACTGAATTAAACATTGAATTTGTAGGCAGCAGTCACCAAACCCAAAAGTGCAGCCACCTGAATATATGGCTTATATGCTAATCGGGGGAAACGTCAGCACAACTGTGCTAATTATTCTTCCTCGCGCTCGTCACAGAAACGAAGCTACTCGTGCGTTAGTGTGTGGACAAACTGACCCTACGGTTGCTCACTTCTTCTTCTTTTTCAACATTTTATCGCCATTTGCTCTGCTCCACTCTTTAGCTCAGGGGTTTAAAGCGCTGGGCAAGTGATCGGGACTTACCCCGGACTTACCCTGGGTATAAACAAGCTGACACCTGTGGATCCTTGAGCAAGGCCTTTAACGCTCTGTTTTCCTCATATTCAATTATATTCAATGTTCAACAACAGGATGGATGGATGGATATCGTTATCATTATTATTATTATTATTATTACAGAATAAGCTTATGAATAGTAGTAGCTCAGGGATTTAGGCATTGCCCTCTGGACTGTAAGATCTCAGGTCCAAATCCCAGCACCACCATGTTGCCACTAGTGGGCCTGTGAGCACGGCTTTTAACCCTTAATTGCTCAAGTCTCCCTGGATAAAGGAATGTCTGACGAATGCCATAAATGTAAGACTGGGTGGGGGTTAAGTCAATTTTACGCATTCATCCCGGATGTATTTAATAGTATGGGGCTGAATTAATTTTTTGGGGGGTTTCCCAGTGAAGGGACGCTTTGGAAGGGGCATCCAAAGCCAATGCCTTCCATGCCCTTTGCCTCACACCTCCAGGGTCCGGGTTCGATTCCCGTCTCGGCCATGTGTGTGTGGAGTTTGCATGTTCTCCCCGTGCCTCAAGGGGTTTTTCTCCGGGTTCTCCAATTTCCTCCAGGTCCCATGCCCATACTATAAGCATTACTACAGTACATTATGGACATTATTAGCTACAGCACGGTGAAATGATTCTTTAACGAAGGTTTGGCGCGAAACATAACGTTGTACGCTGAACGCTTGTGAAAACGCGCCGATGAAAACGCTCCCTCGCTTCACCTCGGTATGGGAGTGTGTGTGTGTGTGTGTGTGTGTGTGTGGTGTGTGTGTGTGTTTGTGTGTGTGTGTTCTGGATGTTTCTGAAGCTCCACGCTGAGCTCTGCACATTCATCCTGTCCAAGAGGAAGCTGCTGTTTCTCCACCACCTGTGTTTGTGTGTGTGTGTGTGTGTGTGTGTGTGTGTGTGTGTGTGTGTGTGTGTGTGTGTGTGTGTGTGTGTATTACAGATGGAGAGTTGATGGCTGTCGGAGCAGGATTTATTGCTTGCCTCAGAGAATTACAGCAGCAGGTCAGCTCAGTCGGAGGAGTTCATTTGTAGCCAGCTGCTTCGCCTAACGAGCGCTGAACCGAACCGTTCGGAAATGTTTACGTTATGGCTGCGCGCTTTTCCCCACGTCGGGGGAAAAGTCCGTTTTTGTGAAATGAAATTGTAAGAAAAAAGTTTTACTACTAGCGCTTATTATTTACGAAGTGTATTCACAGTCAGACTTTCGTCTCACACCGCCAGGGTCCGGGTTCGATTCCCGTCTCGGCCATGTGTGTGTGGAATTTTGCATGTTCACCCCGTGCCTCAAGGGGTTTTTTCTCCGGGGTCTCCGGTTTCCTCCCGGTCCAAAAACATGCACGGTAGGTTGATTGGCACCTTGGAAAATTGTCCCTAGTGTATGAATATGTGTGTGTGTGTGTGTGTCCTGTGATGGGTTGGCATTCCATCCAGGGTGTATCCTGCTTTAATGCCCATAGACGCCTGAGATAGGTACAGACTCCCCGTGACCCGAGGGAAGATCGGATAAAGTGGTAGAAGATGAATGAATGAATGAATGAATGTATTCACAGTCGCAGTTTGCGTTTCCGTAACTGTCAGTCTCTGTGAAGAAGGCGTGGCTTGTTAGCCACCAGTGGTGGGCCATCAGAGCTAGCATCATCTCTGTCAATAGAATAAGAATAGCCTTCATTTGTCACATATGCATTACACATTATACGGCGCCCCCTGGAGCACAGAGGGTTAACGGCCTTACTCAAGGAGCCAAGAATGGATGGCAGTTTGGCGATACCAATGCTCCTGACCGCAGGAACCAAATCTGGAGAGTAGGGTGGATGTGGAAATGAGATTGTGTTGTTTTGGCCGGAAGAGCAAACGTGGTAATGCACATAGTTGCAGTGCTTATGATGTACATAGAGAACAATGACTTTTGAAGACCGGTGCTCCCTGTGACTGTGCATGCAGCCGCGTGCTGCCATCTGCTGGCATGCCACAAAACTAGATTAGAAACTTGTTGAAACCACCTCATAATTCTTAGTCACAGTAAAGGGGGTGTGGCCTGTATAGCTATAAATCACATTGAAGGGCGGGGCCTATCAGTCAAAGTAAAATGTGGTGGGTGTGGTCTTTGTATTTACCCATGATGGGCGTGGCTTATCTCATTTAAATAGGAGTTGTTTTCTTTTTCCTCCTGGTATAAAAAAATGTGCATTTCAAGGCACTGAAACGAAGGGAATCGCAGTATAAGTCGCAATCTCGCTCTCAATCCAAGTAATTTGTCCAAAGCCACGCCCACTTTAACGATTCTATTCACCTCTTAGTATGTTGTAATTACTCTGTAATTGCTCTTTTTCCCCCACCTGAACTTGTTTACTAGAGACCCTTTTTTTTCATCCCAGTACCCAACTTACTGTCTCGTTTGCTAGACCCGTCCTCGCGCTTTAATGAAATCCCAATGTTACTCGATGTGTCTTTATTAAATGCCTCTCATTTGCATTTTATTTCTGTGTTGTAAAAGATGCTAATGTCATTAGGAGAGCTTGAGGATCGTAGCTTTGCCGTTCTTCACCCAGGCTCTGTTATTTGGGGTCCCTTCGCTGTTTACTCGCCATATAATTACATCACAGAGAGCCAGACAACATTCGAAGGCACGTAATAATTACATTAACTCCTGGCTAACAAGCTTGAGATCAATAATGGAAGCTAATTGCAAATAATTAAAGGCTCGCAATTTGGAAAGATTGACTATATATATATATATATATATATATATATATATATATATATATATATATATATATATATATATAGCTTCAGGGAATGAAAGCGATCGAGCGCGCAGAGTGGATTAAATAGGCTTCAGGTTATGCTATTAGAGACAGAAAAATATGGGGAAAAAATGCTAATAACGCAGTCGTCTGCTTTGTCATGTAAATAGCACGGGTCCCAATAAGTTCTACTGTTCTAACAATGTTTTTCCAGCTCCGTAGTGACTTTTTCACTCATTTTCCTTGTTGTTGATATTCCTCTCATGGGAAACAGGAAGTTTTGAAGCTGGTGATTATATATTCATTCATTCATTCGTCTTCTACCGCTTTATCCGATCTTCCCTCGGGTCACGGGGAGTCTGTGCCTATCTCAGACGTCTATGGGCATTAAGGCAGGATACACACCCTGGATGGAATGCCAACCCATCACAGGACACACACACACACACACACATTCATTCACACACTAGGGACAATTTTCCAAGGTGCCAATCAACCTACCGTGCATGTTTTTGGACCGGGAGGAAACCGGAGAAAAAACCCCCGGAGGCACGGGGAGAACATGCACAAACTCCACACACACACATGGCCGAGACGGGAATCGAACCCGGATATACTTATACAACTTCCAAATACTTTGATAATCTTTCGTATGAAGAGTATCTCCAGAAGTCAATTAGACAGATATAAACGGAACTGTTTCCCAGAAGTGATTCACCGCTCGGCTAATAAAGCGATGTTAGGAAAGGAGTGTATACATTTTATGATAAAGCCAGCAAATGGACTAATATTCACACGAGAACACGAAGCAATTAGCTTAAAAAAAATCTCGTTTTACTTCTGCTATCTTCAGAGATTTGACGGTGGGACAAACAAAGGCAAAGACTAATGAGTTAGAGCTAAGGAAGGACACGTCTTTTATATATATATATATATATATATATATATATATATATATATATATATATATATATATATATATATATATATATGTATGTTCCCAGAGCTTTTAAACTTTAACTTTAAAATAAAAATAAAAAAAACTCGCAAACACAATTGGGAGTTGATTTACGTCACTTATGTGTTTAAGAATATAGAGCATAACATGATCTCGGGCATTTCTCTTGTTATCTCTGAAAAGGGTTGCCAGGATAAACTTCTGTGAAAGCACATGTGTGCCTGTTTAAAGCCATAAAGCAGTAGGTATATATATATATATATACACACTATATAGTCCCTTCATATAATGTACTGGTCCAACATAACTCACAGGGGTTACGTTCTAAAACAGGACGCCCTTATCCAGAGCCCTTATTTGGCAGACGCCCTTATCCAGAGCCCTTATTTGGCAGACGCCCTTATCCAGAGCGACTTCCAACTGAGAAGTTGAGGGTTAAGGGCCTAGCTCAGGGGCCCACTAGTGGATTCGAACCTGTAATCTTCCAGTCCAGAGCCCAATGCCTTTACCACTGAGCAACCACCTCCCTATAAGGGGTTTAGATGCCACATCTTTCTCTACGGGACTGAAAGAGGCACTCAGGGAATGGAATGTCGGAGGGTTCCATTGGGGAGGGTGTAGCTCAGTGGTTTAAGGCGGAAGATCGGAGTTTGGAGCCCCGCCTTTGGGGCCTTGAGCAAGATCCTTAACCCTCGGTGTTCCAGGGGCGCCGTATCATGGCTGACCCTGCACTCTGACCCCAGCTTCCAAACAAAAGCCCGGGATATGCAACAAAAGTACTTCACTGTGCCGTAATGTATACATGACAATTAAAATCTATTCTATATTTGATATCCACGCCCCCCTTTAAAACAGGGCTAAAGGAAACACACCCAATTCTCGAACCTGAGAAAGCAGATGCCACACACTCGTCCCCGGACAAAATGGGACAAAAGCCAGAACTGCAACCTTCTCTGCTTCACCGAGGCATGGCTGAACCAAGCGGTACCGGGCCGGTTCACCGCATGGACGGAATGATGGACTCGGGGAAGTCAAGAGGAGGTGGAGTGTGTCTGATGGTGAACAACCGCTGGTGCGACAGCGCGAGCACCGTCCCTCTCTCACGCTCCATGCACACCAAATCTGGGACTCCTGACCGTCAAATGTCGCCCTTTCTATCTTCCAAGGGGAATTCGGCTCGGTCGTAGCAGTGCCGTTTATATTCCACCTCAAGCGGACACAGACACTATAATATGGGATACCAGATACAGTGTTTTGAACAGTGCACAAACTTTCAGCAGCACATCACCTGCCCCAGGAGGAGTGAAAGGATACCGGACCACTGCTACACACACCTTTCAAGCTATGAGTCACAATGATGTCCACCGTTTGGACCACGCCGCCAAGTTCCCTCATGAATGTTTACAAAGCGAGGCTGAAACCAAAAACCCGGGTACAGTGGGAGGTCACATGCGGGACGGACCAATCGATATGCAGGACGCTATGGATGACGCAAGATCCCGTTGCCACACCCCTTTCGTTTTGTTTATGATTAAAGCGAGTCGAGGCCATCGACGAGGAAAACGTGTTTTTTTTCCACTCGGGAAGAATGAAACTATTAATTGTCACTCGTTCGTCACTTTCTGTTTCTTCAATGCCGTTAGTCAGCCCAAAGCAGGGACGAACGAAAATATGGCTAATAAGGAAAGGACGCTAAGGAACCAACCGGCAGTGGGGGGAAGGGGGGGGGGGGGGGGGCAGAATGTCAAACTCGCTTCCCCTAATCAGTGCTCAGGAGAAAGCGTCCACTGCAGAAAAGTCACAAGAGATCAAATTCAATGCACAATCCGCGAGTGACTCGCAGACAAACCCACGTCGAGGCTCACTTCCTGTCTCCACATCCGACCTGCCTCTGAATAAGAAACACAATCCAGCCTGCTGCTGAAATCCAAAGACATTAATTAAAACCCCTAGGGGGCGTTACATGGTTGTATGGTAAAGCAAATTACGGCAAGTGTTTTATTCCTCTGAACCACAGCTTTTTTTATCCATTTATTGTTGCATGATTAATATTGAATGCTTTAATTCAGCTTATCGACTTATCAATGTAAAGGGGGGCACGGTGGTTTAGTGGTTAGCACGTTCGCCTCACACCGCCAGGGTTCGATTCCCGTCTCGGCCATGTGTGTGTGGAGTTTGCATGTTCTCCCCGTGTCTCAGGGGGTTTTTCTCCGGGTTCTCCGGTTTCCTCCCGGTCCAAAAACATGCACCTTGGAAAGTGTGTGAATGTGTGTGTGAATGTGAGTGTGTGTGTGTCCTGTGGTGGGTTGGCATTCCATCCAGTGTGTATCCTGCCTTAATGCCCATAGACGCCTGAGATAGACACAGACTTCCCGTGACCCGAGGGAAGATCGGATATTGCGTTATAAGATGAATGAATGAATGAATGAACCCGGATTTCATGATGTAGCCAAGAAACACCGATATGTTCGGAGATAACGTTAACCTCCAGCAGCACATGGGCCTCGCTGCTTGTCGTGACCTCTAAACCGAGTCCCTGGCTATTCGTTATGGCGCTTCCTTGCGCTTCGGGGCGCTTCGTGACACGCCTACAGAAACAGACGCCGGCCGCCAAATGAGGCATCAGTTATGCAAATGAGAGCGATTTGGCATGAGTGGCAGGTCGTCTTCTCGGAGAACGAGGACAGGACGAGGGAGGGAAATGAGAAATGAAGAGGCGGCGGGGATGTGGAGAGCCAGTCAAGCTTGAAATCATTTAATTTTAGTGATGAAGGTTCGACTTTGATAAGTTTGCATTTTATTAACGGTGTGTGATCGCCCTGTGGGGGGGTTCGGTCGGAAGGAAAATTGCGCCCCGGGACACGTGTGGAGAAGAATCACAAATCTGACTGACAATAAATCTCTGGAGTAAACTTTTGAGTCGTGTCTGAAAAAGGATCTATTTTTCTGTTTGTTTGTTTTCGTTTGTTTTTTAAAGAATAATTTTTGCAAGATAAAACTTTGTGAACTGTTTTCCTGAGGAGATCCAACAAATTCACTTTTATGTTCCTGAGGTGGCGTTCTGAGACTCGAGATGGAAATAAATCCAGGAAAATATGAACTGCAGTAAAAAAAAAAAAAAAAAAAAAGATTCCATTTATTTATTAAATTTATGTTTTATTTTTGTTTCTCAGAGGAATCTTTTCGCATGTTGAATGGAGCAGAAAGACAATTTTTTAAAATTATTTATTTCTATTTATTTATTTATCATTTATATTATTTATTTATAATTTGAGTAAAATGTAGTAATTTCTCAGTGTTACTACTCTGTAAAAATTTAATACATTAAATAAATTCATGCGTCATTAACGAGGATTACTGTCATTACTGAATAATGAGTTACACTGTAACTGCTAATCATCCAATAACTTCATATGTTACAAACTGCTGTAATTTAATAACTACTATTTACGACTAATTAGCTACTGTTACTCAGTACTATTAAATATACTAGTAAATCTACCGACTAATAACTACTTAGTAGTATCAATTAGTGAGCATAAAATATACAGTTCAATTTCCCATTAACAATTAATTGCTCAATAACAACCAATTAGTAACTATTAACCACTGAGTAGCTACTATTCATTAACTTTAAATGACTTATTAACTAATAATTGCTCAGTAACTGCTTTTAGTAGCTACTAAGTACTCAACTATTAATCATTTAGTATCCATTACCTATTCACTAACTACTCCATTCATTCATCTTCTACCGCTTTATCCGATCGTCCCTCGGGTCACGGGGAGTCTGTGTCTATCTCAGGCGTCTATGGGCATTAAGGCAGGATACACTCTGGATGGAATGCCAACCCATCGCAGGCCACACACACACACACACACACACATACATACACTAGGGACAATTTTCCAAGGTGCCAATCAACCTACCGTGCATGTTTTTGGACCGGGGAGGAAACCGGAGAACCCGAGAACCCGGAGAAAAAAACCCCCTGAGGCACGGGGAGAACATGCAAAACTCCACACACACATGGCCGAGACGGGAATCGAACCCGGACCCTGGAGGTGTGAGGCGAACGTGTTAACCACTAAACCACCGTGCCCCCTACAATAAAATGATTAAGTACTTATAACTTACGTTCTCATTACTCAGTAGCAACGAAGTATTCATTAACCACTAATTACTCAGCGACAACGAACTTACACAATAGAATCACTTATTTATCTATTAACTATTAACTATTAATGGAACAAGAATTACTGCTAGTATTTACCATTTTTACTTCATTAACTAATGGTTGCTAATTGATGACTAATAGCTACTTAACCAGTGTTACTCAGTAACTATTGTTACTTAGTAACATTAAATTACTCAAAAAACGATTCCATTACTTTTAATTGCTCAGTAAATCCTATTTAGCAACTGTAAAAGATGAGTAACAATTTAATTGTACAATTTAATAAATGAACCATTTAAATAAAACCGCTAAATAAATAAATAAACAAATAAATAAGCCAGGGGGCACGGTGGTTTAGTGGTTAGCACGTTCGTCTCACACCTCCAGGGTCCGGGTTCGAGTCCCGTCTCAACCATGTTTGTGTGGAGTTTGCATGTTCTCCCCATGTCTCATGGGGTTTTTCTCCGGTTTCCTCCCCCGGTCCAAAAACATGCACGGTAGGTTGATTGGCACCTTGGAAAATTGTCCCTAGTGTATGAATGTGTGTGTATGAATGTGTGTGTGAGTGTGTGTGTGTCCTGTGATGGGTTGGCATTCCATCCAGGGTGCATCCTGCTTTAACGCCCATAGACGCCTGAGATAGGCACAGGCTCCCGGTGACCCGAGGGAAGATCGGATAAAGCGGAAGAAGATGAATGAATGAATGAATGAATGAATAAATAAATAAACAGCAGCGCATTATGTTACGACAATATCTCCTCATTAAACGTCTATTATGTGTAAGCAATCTATCGCATGTAGAACGTCCGCCGTTCACATCCCTGTTTGGGTTGTACAAAGAGCTCCCACTGGAGAGCGCTGCGGGATGAAGCCTCATAAAAGCCACAGTAGGCTACTAAGTGTTGAACACAACAAGGGGATTAAGAAAATGTCAGTCGTGGCATTTCGTGTGAGGGTGTTTTTTGCGATGGACGGTGGTGTAGAGGCGTATCATGCGGACCCCCTCCGGGTTCAGTTAATGAAGTTCACATTTAAATACTCGCGTGATGGCGTGTTCCTGCCGCCTGTTTCCTGCAGCTCCTGCTGGTAAACCTTTGGTTTTTATTCGTTGCTACGGTTCGTTACAACGGAGAGACGGAGAGCTTTAAACTGCCGATCTAATCATTTCTTTCAACCCTGAGAAGATTTTGGTGAAAAAATGAAATTACACCGAAGTATTCGTGGCCTCTGCACCGGCCACGCCTAAGAAAAGGGTGTGGCCTCTCCCGCAATCCGTCCTAAGGAGGTGGGTGTGGTCTCTGCCCGTGTCAGCTCTAAGAAAGTGGGTGTGGCCTCTGCCTGTGTCAGCCCTAAGGATGTGGGTGTGGCCTCTGCCTGTGTCAGCCCTAAGGATGTGGGTGTGGCCTCTACCGCAATCTGCCCTAAGGAAGTGGGTGTGGCCTCTACCGCAATCTGCCCTAAGGAAGTGGGTGTGGCCTCTGCCACAATCCGTACTAAGGAGGTGGGTGTGGTCTCTGCCCATGTCAGCTCTAAGAAAGTGGGTGTGGCCTCTGCCTGTGTCAGCCCTAAGGATGTGGGTGTGGCCTCTACCGCAATCTGCCCTAAGGAAGTGGGTGTGGCCTCTACCGCAATCTGCCCTAAGGAAGTGGGTGTGGCCTCTGCCACAATCCGTACTAAGGATGCGGGTGTGGCATCTGCCTGTGTCAGCCCTAAAAAAGTGGCCTCACACCTCCAGGGTTCGGGTTCGATTCCCGTCTAGGCCATGTGTGTGTGGAGTTTGCATGTTTCTCCCCGTGCCTCAGGGGGTTTTTCTCCGGGTTCTCCGGTTTCCTCCCGGTCCAAAAACATGCACGGTAGGTTGATTGGCACCTTGGAAAATTCTCCCTAGTGTATGAATGTGTTTGAATGTGTGTATGCGATGTGTGTATGCGATGGGCATCCAGGGTGTATCCTGCCTTAATGCCCATAGACGCCTGAGATAGGCACAGACTCCCCGTGACCCGAGGGAAGATCGGATAAAGCGGTAGAAGATGAATGAATGAATGAATGATATTTCTTACACCTAATACAACAATACAGCTTATGAAAAAGAAATCCAACCCAGGAATACCTCGTTTTGTCAGCATAAATGAAATGTCATTTGTAGAAATAAGGAGAAGTTCAGTTTAAATCCTCTACGTCTGGATACAAAAGAGTTCGTGAGCTTTATATGTCGCTTTATACTGCAGCACTGCAGTCATTGTGCGTAAATTACATCCTAATCCTCCGACTAAAGACAGATTTGCGGAAACAATATTCGAAAGCCTGAATCCATTCAATGCCAATTTAAATATTACCGCTATCCAATTCATTATGGGGTCGTGCCGGAGGAGCGTAAAGAGCTTTACGCTAATTAGGTTCGGTTTTTAATAGTTAATGAAATGTATATTGCGTGTTTAAGTGTATGGGAAATATTTCTGCCCTACTTACAGATCTCAGACAACGATTCAAAGGTGCAAATTGTTTTTCGCAACACGACGGCGTACGCTTAAAGAGAGAGAGAGATAGAGAGAGAGAGAGAGAGAGAGAGATTATGTACCAGGATGCTTCATGAAAACAACCCCATCATTTGCTCTTCCTTCTAATTCAGCACCCTGCCATGTTCACCCTCTGATCACCAACAGGTTAATTATCCGTCCATATTCAAGTCTTTTTAAGCAATAATGTCCATGTTATTGATCATTATAGGGTGTGGTCTCTGCCACTGTCAGAAAGTAGGTGTGGCCTGTGCCGTGTTTAGTCATCAAAAAAGGGGGTGTGGCTTGTGTCTTTTTAGTCTTTAGAAAGCAGGCGTGGGTTGTGTTTAGTTAAGTCCTTAGAAAGTGGGTGTGGCCTGTGCCCCTTTTAGTCTTTATAAAGTGGGTGTGGCTTGTGTTTAATTAAGTCCTCATGAAGTAGGTGTGGCCTGTGCCCCTTGTGCCCCTTTAGGGTGTGGCTTGTGATTAATTATGTGGCCTGTGCCCCCTTTAGTCCTCTGAAAGTGGGTGTGGCCTGTGCCCCTTTTAGTCTTTAGAAAGTGGGTGTGGCTTGTGTTTAGTTAAGTCCTTAGAAAGTGGGTGTGGCCTGTGCCGCTTTTAGTCTTTAGAAAGTGGGTGTGGCTTGTGTTTAATTAATTCCTCATGAAGTAGGTGTGGCCTGTGCCCCTTGTGCCCCTTTAGGGTGTGGCTTGTACTTAATTACGTGGCCTGTGCCCAATTTAGTCCTCTGAAAGTGGGTGAGGCCTGTGCCCTTTTAGTCTTTAGAAAGAGGGTGTGGCATGTATTTAATTATGTCCTTAGAAAGTAGGTGTGGCCTGTGCCCGTTTTAGACTTTAGAAAGTGGCTATGGCCACACCTACTTTTTGAGGACTTAATTAAACACAGGCCACACCCACTTTAGAAGGACTAAAGTGGGCACAGACCACTGGGCAAAGTCGGTGTGGCCTGTGCCCCATTTAGTCTTTAGAAAGTGGGTGTGGCATGTATTTAATTATGTCCTTAGAAAGTAGGTGTGGCATGTGCCCCTTTAAGTCTTTAGAAAGTGGGTGTGGCATGTATTTAAGTAAATAAAGTCCTTAGAAAGTAGGTGTGGCATGTGCCCCTTTAAGTCTTTAGAAAGTGGGTGTGGCATGTATTTAATTAAGTACTAAGAAAGTAGGTGTGGCCTGTGCCCCTTTAAGTCTTTAGAAAGGGGTGTGGCTTGTGTTTAATTAAGTCTTTAGAAAGTAGGTGTGGCCTGTACCCCTTTTAGTCTTTAGAAAGTGGGTGTGGCTTGTGTTTAATTAACTAATTAATGAACTAACTTTAGTTACGTTATCCAGGTTACAAATACTATACTTTGAATTTGTTATCGTTTTTTAGGAACAAAATGGTTTCAGGTCCTGGTGATAAATGAATTCATGATGTCAGAAAGTCACAAATTAGGTTGTATGAACTGCTTTACGCCATCCCTACTCCTGGTTCTTCCCTATTTCCCCACAGACATTCACATAAAGAGATGCATGATTGAAAATATGGAAATGTCTAGTATTTAATAATCACAGTTATCGGTGCGTATGCATTTTGAACCTTCAACACTGCGAATAAAAGGCGTAAAAAAGCGTCTGAAGGCCATGAGAATGTGAAAAGCAGCAGCAGGTTTCACACACTGAGAAATCCATAAATCACGCAGCTGAGAATTTATTCTGTTAACACGAAAAAAAAAAGAAATAAAACGCGCTCAATGCCGAGAGCTCGGCTTAAAGACCCGATCCCGGGGTTCGATTTCTGAATGGCCATTGACGTCGGCGAACCCCTTTGTGCTTCTGCTTTCGTTAAATATAGTTGTCAAGTACACAGAGATTAAACACAATAATATAATATAATATATAATATAATAGCCTTTATTTGTCACATATACATTACAGCACAGTGAAATTCTTTTCTTCGCATATCCCAGCTTGATGTTGGTAGTTGGGGTCAGAGCGCAGGGTCAGCCATGATACGGCGCCCCTGGAGCACAGAGGGTTAAGGGTCTTGCTCAAGGACCCAAGGGCGGCAGCTTGGCCATACCGGGGCTCGAACCCGGATCTTCCGATCAGCAGCCCAGGGCCTTAGACCACGGAGCTACACCCCCTTCCACAAAGAGCCCGGGCGGGACTTGTTACGTCCTGTCTCCACGTGGCGCCTTACCCGACCCGATCTTGAGATCTCGATAAGGGGAAAAAAGAATCGGGCTTTCCGTTTTTTATCTCGGAATAAAGCTTTCGAGCGTCAGACTGCGAGTCGTGTATCGCTCCTGCTCTGCCTCGCAGCTGCGCTTTTCATCACGCTCGCGATTACAGTCGCCCACTTCCGGCAAAATAAGATGGAACTCTGCTCTCTGGGTGCTGTGATGTGAAATTACTGTGGATTTAATGCTGAAGCCTCGCAGTCGGCCAGCGCGCACTCACACACACACACACACACACACACATATACACACTCACACAAGGTCTGAGGGTCTTGCTTAGATAAACATAACAAAGACGATGGTGAAAGACAACACCATCTGTACTGAAATAAGTGAGAGAGAGATGAAGAAGAAGGGATTCAGAAAACAAAAAGCAAATGTATTGCGGTGGGTAAAAAAAAAAGAGAGAAAAAAAAGAGAGTGATCTATCCATTCAGATGAGTGACAACAGAAACAGTGGTTCTGTTACGATGCGCGGGCGCTCCTTTGTTCTTTTAACGCTAACGTTGTGCGTTTCGAAGCTCTTTGGATTCATCACATGATGACACAATCGATTATGTGGGCGTGGTCTTTTCACGCTTGTGCTCCGCCCCCTTCTACACAACGGCGTACACTGTACCGTTTGGTATTCCCACTCATCAGCCTGATAAAACGCCTGTGGTAGATGATGGAGTGACTTCATCTATCTATCTATCTATCTATCTATCTATCTATATATCCATATTGAGCTAGCCATCCTTCCATCCATACGCCCATTCATCATTTATCCTAGTCCATCCATCCAGCCTGCCCATCCATATCCATCCATCCATCTATGCATACACCTATTTCCATCCATTCATCTATCTATCCATGTCCATCCATCCATTTATTCATATCCATCCATCTATCATTCCATGCATTTCACCCATATCCGTTCCTCCATCTCCACCCATTCATTCATTGAATTTCTTCTATCCGTCCATCCACCTGTACATGACTGCCTATCCGTCACCATCCATCCATTACAGCTGCACCAAAACGAAAGCATTAAGGTTTAAAGCAACCATATATTATTTGCTGTTATTACAAATGACGTCATATAGTTACCATTAAAGCCAGCGAACAAGAGGACTTTTATCTTTCGCAGTTGTCACTGGGACTCTAAGACTGGGAAACATCAATCAATTCATTCAAGTTTATGGTTTATGCCGATGTTGAAAATACGATATTTTGATTTTAGGATTTCACCTCGGTTGGGCACAGCGAGCTTCCATAGTTCTCCTCCTTCCGCCCCACATTACACTGGCGAAATACCAAATACAACATGGCAGTGCGCTCTGACGAGGGAGTGTGTAAGGAGAGTGTAAGAGAGACAGAGAGACAGAGGAAGGAGAGTGAGAGACAGAGGAGAGTGTGAGAGAGAGAGTGTGAGAGAGAGGAAGGGGGAATGTGTAAGAGAGACAGAGGAAGAGTGTGAGAGACAGGAAGAGTGGAGAGACACAGACAGAGTGAGAGAGACAGAGTGAGAGTGTGACAGAGACAGGAAGAGTGTGAGAGAGACAGAGGAAGACTGTGAGAGACAGAGGAAGAGTGTGAGAGAGACAGACACAGAGAGTGATAGACAGAGGAAGAGTGTGAGAGAGAGACAGAGGGAGTGTGTATGAGAGACAGAGCGAGATTGTGAGAGAGAGACATAGGAAGAGAGTGAGAGAGATAGAGGATGAGTGTGAGAGAGATAGAGGAAGAGTGTGAGAGAGACAGAGGGAGTGTGTAAGAGAGACAGTGGAAGAGTGTGAGACAGACAGACAAAGAGTGTAAGAGAGATTGTGAGAGAGACAGAGGGAGATTGTGAGAGAGACAGAGGGAGATTGTGAGAGAAACAGACAAAGAGTGTGAGAGAGACAGAGAGACAGGGAGATTGTTAGAGAGACAGAGGGAGATTGTGAGAGAGACAGAGGGAGATTGTGAGAGAGAGGGAGATGATTGTGAGAGAGACAGGGAGATTGTGAGAGAGACAGAGAGAGGAGATTGTGAGAGAGACAGACAAAGAGTGTGAGAGAGACAGAGGGAAGATTGTGAGAGAGAGACAGAGGGAGATGATTGTGAGAGAGACAGAGGGAGACTGTGAGAGAGAGGGAGATTGTGAGAGAGACAGAGGAAGATGATTGTGAGAGAGACAGAGGGAGAGATTGATGTAAGAGAGACAGAGGGAGATGATTGTGAGAGAGACAGAGGGAGATTGTGAGAGAGACAGAGGAAGATGATTGTGAGAGAGACAGAGGGAGATTGTGAGAGAGAGGGAGATGAGAGAGACAGAGGGAGATTGTGAGAGAGACAGAGGGAGATGATTGTGAGAGAGACAGAGGGAGATGATTGTGAGAGAGTCAGAGGGAGATGATTGTGAGAGAGACAGAGGGAGACTGTGAGAAAGACAGAGGAAGAGATTGTGAGAGAGACAGAGTGAGAGAGGGAGATTGTGAGAGAGACAGAGGGAGATTGAGAGAGACAGAGGGAGATGATTGTGAGAGAGACAGAGGGAGATGATTGTGAGAGAGACAGAGGGAGATGATTGTGAGAGAGACAGAGGGAGATGATTGTGAGAGAGACAGAGGGAGATTGTGAGAGAGACAGAGGGAGATTGTGAGAGAGACAGAGGAAGAGTGTGATAGAGACAGAGGGAGATTGTGAGAGAGAGGGAGATGATTGTGAGAGAGACAGAGGGAGATGATTGTGAGAGAGACAGAGGGAGATTGTGAGAGAGACAGAGGGAGAAGATTGTGAGAGAGACAGAGGGAGATTTTGAGAGAGACAGAGGGAGATTGTGAGAGAGAGGAGATTGTGAGACAGAGGGAGATTGTGAGAGAGACAAAGAGTGTGAGAGAGACAGAGAGGGGAGAGAGTGTGAGAGAGACAGGGAGAGTGTGAGAGACAAGAGAGATTGTGAGAGAGACAGAGGGAGAGAGTGTGAGAGAGACAGAGGGAGATTGTGAGAGAGAGACATAGGAAGAGAGTGAGAGAGACAGAGGGAGATTGAGAGAGAGAGAGTGTGAGAGAGACAGAGGGAGACTGTAGGAAGAGAGAGAGACAGAGGAGAGAGACAGAGGGAAGAGTGTGAGAGAGACAGAGGGAGATTGTGAGAGAGAGACAGGGGAAGAGTATGAGAGAGACATAGGGAGAGAGTGAGAGAGACAGAGGGAGACTGTGAGAGACAAGCCAAATCCGGCTGTAAAAATTTGTCTAAAGTTTGTGGAAACTAAAGGAAGCAGCACGACTCATTTATTCCAGCACCTCAAACACAAACACGTTGTTTAACGGGGAGTGGAAGTGTGTGTGTGTGTGTGTGTGTGTTGTGTGTGTGAAGCGGGATAAAACATGAAGCTGCACAGACTACAAACAGGTAAAAAATAGCAGACACATTTTCCACCACTGTATCCAAAATCGAACCCATCTCTAACAGAAGGCCATTAACTCTTTTGTTGTTGTTGTTGTTGTTGTTGTTGTTATTTGAAAGAGCCAAAAAACAACACGTTTTTCATCCGACATAAAGTTCTTTCTTTCTCAGCAACTTGAAACGTTCCTGCACTCAATTCCTCTTCATATAACATCTGCTGGTGTAACAGGTCCATCCCATAGAACCCTCCCTCCTTTAGACTATAGACCATCTGCTCTCTTAGCCACACACACACACACACACACACACACACACACAGACCTGATTTTACCCCTACATGTGCATTTCTAATGAAGATTGCTATGAAGGTAGCAGACAGCTGGCCAAAGCTGAAAAGACCTAAACTCTCTTGTCTGCTCCAGTCCAAATTCCCCCCCGGGGTGGGAAAAAAAACCCGGAGGAGGGGAAACATAATCTTTATAATCACTGTGCTGTGGGCCTCAGCATTAAAGAAAGAGGAAAAGAGGAGGAGGCTGCAGGAAACAAGGGAACAAAAGCAAAGAGACAGAATGAATAGGCGCAGGAGTGTCACACAATGATCAGGTGGTGTGTGTGTGTGTGTGTGTGTGTGTGTGCGTGTGTGTGTGCGCGTGTGCACACGTGCATGTGTGTGTGTGCGTGCGCGTGTGTGTGTGCGTGTGTGTGTGCGTTTTTTGCGCGTGTGTGTACATTGTCCCCTCAGGGTTGTATCCGTTCAGGCTGTCTGTCCACAGGACAGCTTGGATTCTCAGTGAATAATGATGCACCTGAAGCTGAATGTAATGCTGCGGCTCTCTTCCTTATTGCAGATTGCAGATGAGAAAGACAGAGGAAGAGAAAGAAAAGACAGAGAGAGAGAGAGCGCAAAAGCATGAGAAGGACAAACTAAGAGTGATAGATTGGGAGAAACAGTGAGAGAGACAGGATGAGACTGAGAAAGACAGAGGAAGAGCGTAAGAAAGACAGTGTAAGAGTGTGAGAGAGACAGGAAGAGTGTGCAAGAGACAGAGGAAGAGAGTGAGAGAGGTCAGAGGAAGAGAGTGAGAGAGACAGAGGAAGAGTGTGAGAGAGAGAGATAAAGAGAGAGAGGGAGATTGTAAGAGAGAGAGACAGAGGAAGAGAGTGAGAGAGGTCAGAGGAAGAGAGTGAGAGAGACAGAAAAAGATTGTGAGAGAGATAGAGAGAGATGAAGAGAGTGAGAGAGACAGAGAGCGTGTAAGAGAGACAGAGGTAGAGAGTGAAAGAAACAGACGGAGAGTGTGAAAGAGACAGAGGAAGATTGTGAGAGTGAGAGAGACAGAGGATAGAGTGTGAGTGTGAGAGAGAGACAAAGGGAAAGTGTAAGAGACAGAGGAAGAGAGTAAGTGAGAGAGGAGAGACAGAGGAAGATGACAGTGATAGAGGAATAGAGTGACAGAGACAGAGGAAGAGTGTGAGTGAGACAGAGGGAGATTATGAGAGAGAGAGAGACAGAGGAAGAGAGTGAGAGAGACAGAGAGAGGGAGAGGTAAAGAGTGTAAGAAAGAGACAGACAGAGAAGAGGGAGTGAGAGAGAGACAGAGGAAGAGAGTGAGAGAGACAGAGGGAGATTGTGAGAGAGAGACAGACAAAGAGTGTTAGAGAGACAGAGGAAGAGAATGAGAGAGACAGACAAAGACTGTGAGAAAGACAGAAGAAGAGAGTGAGAGACACAGAGGGAGATTATGAGAGAGACAGGAAGAGTGTGAGAGAGACAGAGGGAGCTTGTGAGATAGACAAAGGAATAGAGAGAGAGACAGAGAGAGATTGTGAGAGAGACATAGGAGAGAGAGACAGAGAGAGAGACTGTGAGAGAGAGAAACTGGGGAAGAGTGTGAGAGAGACAGATGAAGAGTGTGAGAGAGGGAGAAAGTGAGAGAGACAGAGGGAGATTGTGATAGAGAGACATAGGAAGAGCGTGAGAGAGACAGAGGGAGACTGTGAGAAAGACAGAGGAAGAGAGTGAGAGAGACAGATAGAGAGAGAGATTGTGAGTGTGAGAGAGACAGGGGAAGAGTGTGAGAGAGAGACAGAGAGAGTGGGAGAGAGTGTGAGAGAGAGAGAGAGTGTGAGAGAGACAGAGGAGAGATTGTGAGAGAGAGAGACAGGGGAAGAGTATGAGAGAGACAGAGAAGATTGTGTAGAGACAGAGAGATTGTGAGAGAGACAGAGATTGTGAGAGAAACGAAGAGTGTGAGAGAGACATAAGAAGATTGTGAGAGAGACAGAGGGAGATTGTGAGAGAGAGACAGAGGAAGAGAGTGAGAGAGACAGAGGGAGACTGTGAGAGAGACAGACGAGATTTGTGAGAGAGACATAGGAGAGAGTGAGAGAGACAGAGTGAGACAGAGAGAGACAGAGAGAGACAGAGAGACAGAGTAAGAGAGATTGTGAGATAGAGACAGAGGGAGATGAGGAGATAAGAGGAAGAGGTGAGAGAGACAGAGGAGAGACTGTGAGAAAGACAGAGGAAGGGAGAGTGGACGAGGAGAGAGGGAGACGGGGGAGAGTGTGAGAGGAGAGAGGAAGCAAGAGGTGAGAGAGACAGAGGGACGATTGTGTGAGAGAGACAAAGAGAGTGTGAGACAGGAAAGAGAGTGAGAGAGACAGAGGGAGATTGTGAGAGAGAGACATAGGAAGAGAGTGAGAGAGACAGACAGAGTGTGTAGAGAAACAGAGGGAGATTGTGAGAGACATAGGAAGAGAGTGGAAGAGAGAGAGGGAGTGTGAGAGAGACAGAGGGAGATAGTGAGAGAGAGACTGTGAGAGAGAGAGGAGAGAGTGAGAGAGACAGAGAGAGATTGTGAGAGAGACATAGGAAGAGAGAGAGAGGAAGAGACTGTGAGAGAGACAGAGAGAGAGAGAGACAGAGGGACAGAGGAAGAGTGTGAGAGAGAGAGAGAGATGAGAGCGACAGAGGGAGATTGTGAGAGAGACAGAGGGAGACGAGAGAGATAGAGAGAGTGAGAGAGAGGGAGATTGTAGAGAGAGAGAGACAGAGGAAGAGTGTGATGAGAGAGACAGAGGGAGATTGAGAGAGTGAGAGAGAGACAGAGAGAAAAAGAGTGGAGAGAGTGAGAGAGACAGAGGGAGATGAGAGAGACAGAGGTGAGAGAGACAGAGAGAGATTGTGAGAGAGACAGAGGGAGATTGGGAGAGAGAGAGGAGAGTGTGAGAGAGACAGAGAGAGATTGTGAGAGAGACAGAGGGAGACAGAGGGGCCTGTGAGGGAGACAGAGGGAGATTGTGAGAGAGACAGAGAGACAGAGGGAGATTGTGAGATTGTGAGAGAGAGAGAGAGAGGGAGAGAGAGACAGAGGAAGAGAGTGAGAGAGACAGAGGAGAGTGTTGTGAGAGAGAGAGATTGTGAGAGAGACAGAGGGAGATTGTGAGAGAGACAGAGGGAGACGGAAGAGTGTGAGAGAGAGGGAGATTGTGAGAGAGACAGAGGAAGAGTGTGAGAGAGAGAGTGATGAGAGAGACAGAGGGAGAGTGTGAGAGAGACAGAGGAAGAGTGTGAGAGAGACAGAGGGAGAGATTGTGAGAGAGACAGACAAGAGTGTGAGAGAGGGATGAGAGAGAGAGGAGAGATTGTGAGAGAGACTGTGAGAGAGAGGGAGATTGTGAGAGAGACAGAGGAAGAGTGTGAGAGAGAGAGAGTGTGAGAGAGACAGAGAGAGAGGAAGAGTGTGAGATTGTGAGACAGAGAGACAGAGGGAGATTGTGAGAGAGACAGAGAGAGAGACAAGAGAGGAGAGAGTGTGAGAGAGACAGAGGAGATTGTGAGAGAGACAGAGGAAGAGTGTGAGAGAGACAGAGAGAGGACGGGAGAGAGACAGAGGGAGAGTGAGAGAGAGAAAGAGAGAAGAGACAGAGGGAGAGGATTGGGAGAGAGAGAGAGAGACGAGAGGAAGAGAGAGTTGTGAGAGAGACAGAGAGAGAGTGAGTGAGAAGACAGAGAGAGACAGAGGAAGAGATTGTGAGAGAGACAGAGGGAGACTGTGAGAGAGACAGAGGAAGAGTTGTGAGAAGAGAGACAGAGAAAGAGTGGTGAGAGAGAAGAGGGGTAGAGATAGTGTGAGAGAGGACAGAGTAGGAGAGAGAGTGACATAGAGAGAGAGAGGGAGAGAGGAGAGGGAGATTGTGAGAGAGACAGAGGAAGAGTGAGAGAGACAGAGGGAGAGTGTGAGAGAGAGACAGAGGGAAGATTGTGAGAGAGAGAGAGAGAGAGAGAGAGAGATGAATGCACTGTATGATGCACGATGATAACGTTTGTACACAGTGTATGTGATACTGATCAGTAATGAATATTAAGGAAACAAACGCAGTGTTAGAGACAACTCTGAGACAATGCTCAGACTATGAACACAACAGGAATAGAGGGGTTATAACGCACGGTGGTTTATTGGTTCTCACGTTCACCCCTCACACCTCCAGGGTTCGGGTTTGATTCACAGTGTTGGGGGGAGGGGGGGGGGGGTCAAAATGGACTACAAATGACAAAATGATGTGTAAACTGGAACAGTTTCATGTCTTGTGATTTCCCACCAAGCTGGGCCCCTGAACAAGGCCCTTAGATTACATATTTGTTAGTTATTCTATATATGGTATCCAGGCCAAATGAGGTAAACGGTTTTTTTTTAAAGAACCATTTCATGCAAGACAATTGTTCCACAGAGAAGGGTAGATGTTTCACACACATTAGTAAACACAATTACGATTATGCACATATTTACATTTATTCATTCATTCATTCATTCATTCATCTTCTATCGCTTTATCCGATCTTCCCTCGGGTCACGGGGAGTCTGTGTCTATCTCAGGCGTCTATGGGCATTAAGGCAGGATACACCCTGGATGGAATGCCAACCCATCACAGGACACACACACACACACACACACATTCATACACTAGGGACAATTTTCCAAGGTGCCAATCAACCTACCGTGCATGTTTTTTTGGACCGGGAAGGAAACCGGAGAAAAACCCCCTGAGGCACGGGGGAGAAACATGCAAACTCCACACACACATGGCCGAGATGGGAATCGAACCCGGACCCTGGCGGTGTGAGGCGAACGTGCTAACCACTAAACCACCGTGCCCCTTATGTACATTTACATGTGCATGACAAGAGCTGTTTATTTATTCTATATACATATATCTCGGCATTTGTTTACCATGACGACCGGTAGGATGCTAAATATCGTTGCATTTTCATCGCCGTTTGTCTGTTCATCTTAATTTACGGATACATAAAACACCGCAAATGAAACACAGCTAAGGATTTGGCACAGGATGAAATGCATAAAAACAACACACACACACACACACACACACACACACACACACACACACACACACACACACACACACACAAACACGTTTTTACATATAATAGAAAGGAAGTAAATCCCGCTTTCTTTCTTTCTTTCTTTTTTAACTCGTCTGTTTGAGTGGTGACAAAAAAGAAATAAAAGACGTTTCGTTTGCAGGGTGTTAAAAATGTAACTAATTAATTATATAATTAT